>QJPP01000490.1:0-362500 GCA_003996215.1 Jaltomata sinuosa | reverse complement strand
TTGAGCGAGGAATTGGAGGTATTTTTCATTTTTTTGATTGTATATTATGTGTATACCTACAATGTATATGATAATGTGTAAATACTTGTGTATATGATGTGTGTGCATAAATAGTATGATTGTGTATATGATGTGTGTACAGACCCAATTTTGATAGATTACACCGGGTATGTTGTTGTTGTGTTGTGTATGTGTGTCTAATAGGTACAAATTTTGTTAAGAATTGAAGTGTTAAATAGGAACAAGTCTGAGTTTTAGGGTGTGTTCGTTATGAAGGAAAATGTTTAATCGAGAGTGTATGGGAAGAATTATGTGAAAAAATCGAAAAAGAGGAAGAGATTGAAGAATGGGAATTTGGGTGTTGTTGCTTATTCTAAAAGGAGGAAAGTGTATGATGATGATGAAGAGAGAGAAAAGTTCCAGTGATGGTTTGGAGGTATTTTCCATTTTTTGATTGTTTTTTTAATAGTATAGTGTGTATATATACAATGTATTTGATATGTATAAATATTTGTGTATATGATGTGTGTATGAATAATAGTATATTTGTGTATATGATGTGTATCAAGACCGACTTTATGGTATTACACGGGGTATGTTGTTGTTGTGTATATGATGTGTGTCTAAGTGGTAAAAATTTGTTAAGATTTGAAGTGTTCAATAGGAACAAATCTGAGTTTTAGGGTGTGTTCGTTAGGAAGGAAAATGTTTCCCATGGAAAAATCTTAAATTTTTTGAGTAAGAAATCGAGGGTGTATGGGAAGAATCATGTGAAAAAATCGAAAAAGAGGAAGAGGTTGAAGAATGGGAATTTGGGTGTTGTTGCTTATTCTAAAAAGAGAAAAGTGTATGATGATGAAGAAGTAGAGAAGGAGAAAAGTTCCAGCGAGGAATTGGAGGTATTTTTCATTTTTTTGATTGTATATTATGTGTATATATATAACGTATATGATATATGTAAATATTTGTGTATATGATGTGTGTCCAGTCCCAACTTTGTGAGATTACACTGTGTTTGTTGTTGTGTATATGATGTGTGTAATAGGTAAAAATTTGTTAAGATTTGAAGTGTTCAATAGGAACAAGTATGAGTTTTAGGGTGTGATCATTAGGAAGGAAAATGTTGCCCATGGAAAACATTAAACTTTATTAGTAAAAAATAGAGAGTATATGGGAAAAATTTGAAAAAGAGGAAGAGGTTGAAGAACAGTAATGTGGGTGTTGTTGCTTATTCCAAAAGGAGAAAAGTGTATGATGATGATGAAGAGAAGGAGAAAAGTTCCAGTGAGGACTTGGAGGTATTTTCCATTTTTTTTAATTGTATATTGTGTGTACATATAATGTATATGATATGTGTAAATATTTGTGTATATGATAATAGATTTGTGTATGTGATGTATATGTATTTGTGTATCTAATAGGTACACATTTGTTAAGATTGAAGTGTTCAATAGGAACAAGTCCGAGTTGTAGTGTCAAAATGAAAGATGCAGACAAGTTTAGTGGGCTGCTTATGACTTTAGCCTATATAGCATACAATGTGCAAACGGGATACAAAACGGGATATATGTATAAATATTTGTTTATATGATGTGTGTGTATTTGTGTATATGATTGTATTTGTGTATACGATTTTTAATATTTGTTGCTACACTTGTTTTGTGCATTGCTATTTTGTTGTCTCTGTTTTCTCTCTTACTTCCTAGCTTTTTTTAGCTGAGGGTTTATCGAAAATAACCTCTCTGCCTCGCAAAGGTAGAGGTAAGGTCTACGTACATCCTACCTGCCCCAAAACCCACTTCTGGGATTACACTGGGTATGTTGTTGATGATGATGATGATGTGTGTGTATTTGTGTATCTGATTGTGTATCTGATATGTGTGTCTAATAGGTACACATTTCTTAAGATTTGAAGTGTTCAATAGGAACAAGTCTGAGTTCTAGTATCAAAATGAAAGATGCGGACACGTTTAGTGGGCTGCTTGTGACTTTAGCGTATATAGTATACAGTGTACAAATGGGATAAAAAACTGTATATGTGTACTATTTGTTGTACATCTAGGGAGTGCATGAATAATATACTTGTGTATATGATGTGTGTGTCTAATAGGTACACATTTGTTAAGGATTTGAAGTGTTCAATAGGTACAAGTTTGAATTTTAGTGTCAAAATGAAAGATGAGGACAAGTTTAGTGGGCTGCTTATGACCTTAGTCTATAATAGTATACAGTGTACAAACGGGAATCAAAACCACATAAATGTACTATTTGTTGTTTTACAACTTTCTTGTGTATTAATATATGTTTGTATCATTTGCCGTGTAGATTGGGGCTTCTTATGTTCGACCGAACAAGCGTTACCACCCAAGGATTGGGGCACAAACTAATGTTGAGGCTGTTAACATGTTGAAAGAGAAGTTGGATGCTAGGCAGATTCAGATGTTCAGGGAAACCTGTTTCGGACGTTTTCTTGATTTACCCCCTGTAGTGGTTCAGCATCAGCTGGTACACTCCCTATTGTTGAGGGAGGTAGTTGAGGAGGAAGATGATGCGTTGTGGATATCATTGAAAGATGTCAAACTGCGTTTTGGGCTTGTTGAGTTTGGGACTATCACCGGGTTAAAGTGTACTGGTGATGCTGATAAGTGCTATGATTCCGATGGAACGGGTCAGTTAATTAGTACGTACTTTTCTTCTGAACTTAGCAGGGTGCCTAAGCAATCCTTAATTGACTGCTTCCATAATAAGAGATGGAAATCCGACGAGGATGCAGTCAAGATTGCTCTCCTATATTTCATTCACACATTTTTGTTCTCCACTGTGAATCGTAAACATATCACAAGGGATGATTTTGAGCTCGTTGAGAGCGGTGCATACGAAACGTATCCTTGGGGGAAAGCTGTCTTTAAAGCCACTTTGAAGTCTATGAAGGGAAAGTTGCGGGGGAAGCCTTCAATGTACAGGCTTGGTGGATTACCATTGGCATTCCAGTGTTGGTTTTATGAGTGTTGCCCTTATGTTAATAATAAGATTGCTTTCCGACTTGATGACAAAGTGCCGCGCATACTTAGTTGGAAAGTTACGAGGCAGCCAAGTTTTAAGGAGTTGTGGGATGGGATTTTCAGGCAGAGGCAGGATCAGGTAATTATTTTTGATTGTGTTATAACATATACTCTTGATATACCATTCATCTACTCACTAACGTAGGATATCTTTTCAGTTTAAAAATATATACTAATGGTATATTTCTAGTATGTCATAATGTTTATACATGTAAATATAATATACCATTGATATACCAGCTTAGAATGATATATTGATATACCAGCTTAGAATGATATATCTGTGGTGTATTCAAAGTTTATTAAGCAATGCTAATTATGAATCATTTTATTCTCTACTCGTGCTAATGTATTTTTTTAAGGTTATTTTTCCAGTATATTATATTGTAATATTTTGTTATACATGTAATATATTATTTACGATCATTGGCGGGTATATCCGTGGTGCACTCAAAGTTTATTACACATTATTAGTTATGAATCAATGTATATTTATCCTCTACTGATGTTAACATTTTTTTTATGTAGTTGAAGCTGAGTAATATGTCTCCAACAGAACTTGAGAAAACAACACTTGGTTTGACCGAAGCAATTGAAAATGAAAGGGTTAACGAGGTGGCATCCGGAGATCTTGCTGAAGTTCCTCTTATTGGTGAAGACTTTAGCAATCCACCTCCTCAAGCAAGTAGGAAGCAGCTTAAAACCAAACACAATCCCCCCTTGGACAATGATGACTGGAGCGCGGAGTTGAAAAGACTGTCTGACGGACAGTCGGAGTTGAAGAGTGAGATTCAGATGGTACGGGCACTTGAGCTATTTCATTTAAGATTTGAATTTTCATAAATAACAGTTTTTTAACCTTGTTTCTATGTTTCACTAGCTCAACAAGGAGTTTGGATCGCTCAACGACTGCATGAGGACATCCTTTGCAAAAGTTTTTAAAGCCATTGAGTCTCTGTCGAAGAAACAAGGAGAAAAGACTGCTTCCGAGGTAATGGGCGAAGTAGGGAATCCTTTTTATTTTTTTGGATGGCACCTATATTATGTGCTGTTCTTCAGCATATACTTGAAAATAACGATGTTTTTTTTTTCTTTTTGAACAGCTTGATGGAGGAAATGACCCCCATGACAGACACGGCGACAGCAATTCTAGTGAGTTTAGTAATAGTGAAGACAATCGTAGTGAAGGGCAAGAACATGGCAAGGACTCTATCGCTGACAAGGACAATAATGAGAAAGCGAATGAAGGTGCTATTGGTGATGTTGAGGGTGGGGAAAAACTTGGAGATCCCGTGAAGGAGGTTGAAAGGATGGATGTATCTGAGTCTCAGATTCTGCCAGATACTCGTGAGATTTCAGATCACATCACACCGGAACAGTTGACTGAACCAAGCCATCCCACACCAGTTCTCGAGTCGTCACCAAACGTGAACCAAGATGACACTGGTGTTGAAGGTTCTTCCAAGAAGTCGAGCAACATTGTTGATAATGTTGATTATAGCTTGTTGAATGAGTTTGATAAGTGGGTTGTTGACGAAGGGATGAAGAAACAAAGCAAATAAAGATGGCTGTTTCAGTTAGAGGGAGGAATTAGACTGGTCCAGTTAGCAGTTTTACATTGAGCAAACGACATTTTGCGTTTGCTTTTCTTCTATATTGTTTTAATTTATGCATCGTTTTATTACTCTTAACGCTGTTAAGAACGTTCTTTGCTTTATCGTAGGAAGAAAAAGGTTGGAAAAACTGTATTATGTTGATGAACCTGTGTTGATAATCTGGTTTCGACATAATAGTAGAGATAACTTTTCCCTCCTTGACAAAGGTTCTTCCACTATTAAATTCATTTGTGGTTAAATTCCAGTTGAGTTTGTAGTTTTCTTATTATTCTCTGCATAAAATTTAAGCCTTGTAATTTGCTTTGAGAAATCTTTGTTTTCTTTCTATCGGACACAACCTTTCTACTCCTCAAAGGTAGGGGTAAGGTCTGCGCACATCCTACCATTTTCAAACCCCACATTGTTGTTGTTAAATCTCTGTTTTCTTTAATACGTGTCCTTCATATGTGCCTTCATATTTCAGTATCAAATGAAAGGATTGTTGCTTTCTGGTGCCGTGTAACCAACTCAAGTCTATCAAGGGAAGGAGTTGCATGATCGGAGTTCTATCTCGAATCCACAGAATGACTAGTTTTTGTCTCGAAAAATCACTCTTACGACAGGTTCCTCTGCAAGCCTTAGTGGACGCTTTTCCATTCTTCAACCGGTCATTAGTAGCCATCCCAAAGTCAAACTAACCAGTTACCTTCGATAAGACGCTAATTAGATAGTTGTATATAAAATTTACCAGATCATCTGAAACGTGAACATAATCAAAGACGTTCTTCAAGACAGAATATATGGTGCAAAAAGGATCTTGTCCGGATGGAGATGTGTCTTTCCTAAGCAAGACGGTGTTGAGGACAACATCCTTATGGACTAATTTCAAATCTTAGGCCTAGCTGGTGTAAAGGTGGCTCTTGTGTGGGTACTATTTGAAATATGCACACTGGTTTCGACATTTTATCTGGGCACCCCTTTTTTTTTTTGCATATTTTCTTTCCTAGCTTTATTTATTGGCAATTCTATTAAGGCGGAACCAATCTACAACCCTTAAATTTGTCAATAAATTTTATTTAAACGCTCGAACTATGACATGTTTCGATTTAGCATCTGGACAGATGATACAATGTTCCTACACACTTTCAACTTGAATTTTGAAAAAGCGTTTGCGCGTGCTCTCAAGCGTCCATTACGTAGATAAGTTAATATATGTCATTTCCTTTAATTATACGTTTTAGCCTCAATAGAATCTGGAGTGATTAATTGAGGAATAATTGCAGAATCTAAAGTCGTCATAATTTATGAATCACGATCAAATGATTGAACCGTCTGGAGCTCATGAGAGTTGGTTTGACTGCTCTAACTATGGCGGAATATTTTGAAATAATGAACAAGATGTACTTCTATTTGTTGGCAATATTTTCTATTGCATCTGGTGGGGCAGCCCATAGATAGAAAACACACACACACACACGTCTTTATATTACTATTATTCTCACATTATGTTTACGCTAATCATGGTAAACTAATGTAGTTTGATGTGAACATCGGGCGATAGTAAGTCTTTTCTAGATAGATATATTGGAAAGGAGTAAACCAAAAGTAAAAATGGAAGGGACAAGTTTATAAAGTATAATACAACAACAACAACAACATACCAGTGTAATCCCACAAGTAGGGTCCGGGGAGGGCAGAGTGTACGCAAATCTTACCCCTACCTCATATAGGTAACAACGACATAATGTGAAATGAAGAGCAGTATACAACAGACATAGGAATGAATAGAATGACAACAAAATAACGCGATGTTCGAAACGACAAGCTTATAAAGTATAGTTATACAACAACAAAAAAAAAGATCTCCTGAGAAACAATGGGTAGTCAGGCTCTAAGCATTCTACTTTGAATGCATGAAGATAAACAAAATATTTTAGGTTCAGTCGAAGAGAACGAAACGAAGTCATCAGTTCAACCATTCGAATGGGCTCCCCTAAAATCGACTTCATAATAGATAACTTACATAGGTACAAAAAAGTCCTCACAGTAGCAACTCAATCAGTTTCTAACCTTGCAATATATTGGTCATAGTATTTTGCAGCTTGTTCCAAATCTCCAAGCTCAGTGTAACAATCAGCTATTGCTCCATAAGCTTCTGTGCTACCCGAATCCTCTCCATGTCTTGCCGATAATTCAAGAACAAGCGAGTGGTACTTAATAGCTTCACGGTACTTGCCCTGCCGTTGTAAAGACGCCCCTGGAAAATCCAACATAAAACTTTGACATCCGTATAGCGCGTTACACAAGGGAATGAACAGCATTGTGGATGTGGTCTTGTTTGTGTGTCTCAACAAGTTCTCTCTCTTTCATTGACAGTAAAATGGAAACTTTGAAGTTAAATTGTTACTAAATATCGAAAGATGTCATTCCTTTTGGTACTAACTAAAATGGAAAGAGTGTCACATAAATTGGGAAGGAGGGGTACAACATCTGACAACTGCACTATCAAAACGAACCAAATAGCGACAATATGACAGATAAAGAAGGCATATATTTAAATTGATTATACTTTGACTAGTAACTATATTAATCATTTCTACTACTCCCTCTGTTCCCTTTTACTTGTCCACAATGGACTTTGCCTTCCCCTTAAGAAATAATAAATGAAGTGCATACTTCAAAAAGTCTTGAGAAATGATTTGCGGAATGAGTAGTTAATGTTAAGCGTAAAACAAGAAAAAAATTGTTCTTCTCTTGATATGCTAAAGTGGACAAGTAAAAGTAAAAAATTATTTTTGGTATAGTGGACAAGTAAAAGTGAACGGAGGGAGTAAGTTCTAATGAGAGCAAAGGAGAGAAATGGCTGCACGACTAATTCAAATAAATGCTGACATACTGAAACTTACAAATATACTATGCAGTAATTGATTTCTAGACATAGTATCTTATTCTTCCATTATATTACTGTATGTTACCTAGTTTGTTTTGTTTATCTTGCTATTTTGTTGTCGTTATTTTCCTTTCTGCGCTGCTTTAATTACACTACTTTTGAGCCGAGGGTCTATCAAAAACAGTTTCTCTACCCCACAAAGGTAGGGGTAAGGTCTGCATACATCCTACTCTCCCAAGACCCCACCAATGGGATTGCACTGAGTATGTTGTTGTTGTTGTAATCGATTTTCTAGACCTTCTCTCCATGGCCAAGTGCAATCAAGAAATAGAAAACTTAAACAGAATAAGAAGATGGACATACCTAAGCCCCGAGCTGCTTTCTTTTCCCTTAATGGTTCTTTTAAAGTTTGTGCAAGATCAAGAGCAGTTTTAAACTCCAATTGCGCCTTATCCGGCGCTTGGTTTCTAAGAAATTTCTTCCCATTTTTCAAGCGAGATATTAATTCCTCCTTCTTTGGATCAACAATTACTTCACTTTCTGCAATCCTGCCACCAGCAGGAGCGTAACTTAAGTTAGGCGCGTAGGATTCAATCTTGGCTTGCCTTCGTAGAGCAGCATTGATCTGGCGAAGCTGTTCATTCAACCGCTGCAATTCTGCTTTTCGCTGACGTGCAACTAGTCCTGCAAATACAAATGTAGAAAACACGTAGAATACGCAGACAACTAACAACAATCACAAAACAGAAACAAGGAAAACCATGCTCTGTCTAAGACAGGATGGTCAGCATACACCTAATGTGTGAAACTTCATAAACCAAATGACAAGAGAAAAAATGTTGAAAATACATTGTTAAGGCTTGGTTTCCGCAATAGAACCTGCAGAGAAACCCTCATGGAAAATACTCTGAAAACTCTTTGTCATGGACAACACGTCACTGGTGCCCATCCACAAGTTCATCTACCAGATTCTAGTTTCATTTTTTTACAAGGCTTGTGTCATTAGTTTCTAATGCTAAAGCAGGACAAACAGCAGAATAAGCTCAATTTTCTGTAATAAATCCCACTGTTATGTCCTCCAATTTGCTGTTCAGAAAATAGTACTATTGATTATTGTAATTGCGCTCATCTAAGTCTTTACCTTTTTCAATTATAATATTAAAGAATGCAACATTGTAATCGGCAAGCACAACTGCTAGAGTGCTTTACTCATTTTTGTATAATGGTGTGATCTAATGTGGATGCTTGGTAGAAAAGGAATAGATAAGTGTACTGTTAATGTACGGATAGAGATGATGGAGATGACGTTGGTATCTGAGAATATGATATTTATAAGTGAAAATAGAGTAACAGTAAAGTAAGACCAGATAAAGTTGGCTAATTTGTGGGGGAAAGGATACACAAAGGGATCTCATTGAAGTCTTGAGGAGAGGTGATTAGGCAGGACATGCCAGATCTTCAACTTATCGAGAACATGACCCTTGATAGGAGGGTGTGGAGGTGAAATATCAAAGTAGAGGGTTAGTAGGTTGCCGAGCTTATTTTGTTTTTCCGTACTAGGGCTATTAGTATCTTTTTACGCTTTATTCTTAGACATCTAGTATTACCTCTTTCACTCCGTTTATCTTATTATCTTGTTGTTGTTACTGCTTGCTATTACTGCTTCCTTTTCATCTCTCCTTGAGCTGAGGGTCTATCGGAAACAGCCTCCCTACCCTCACAAGGTATAAGGTCTGCGTACACTCTACCCTTCCCAGATCCGACATGTGGAAATTATACTGGGTATGTTGTTATTGTCCCTTTTCTTGCTCGTTAGCGTTGTTTGTTGATTTGCAGAATAGGCTGAAGATCTTGATGATTGGTGACTGCAACAGACGACCTTTCAATATCTTATACTACCTGTCAAAATTGAAAAAGAAAAAAAACGGGGATACTTTTTACATAGAGCACAATTATAGCCCCTATGCAATTGTTTGTTCTGTTAGCTACTCAAAGTTTCATCCCGTAGGCGCATTCCTCGTTTATTTTTAAATGAGCACCTGAAGAGGCACGAGCTTCTGCATAGTGGCATCAATCTTTTACCTTTGGAGGCCATTGCCATGAACAGATATAGAAAATTTTGACCATAGTCGTAAATCTCATTAACACAACTTATAAATAGGAAGTTCATCAAGTGTTTTGGCAGTGAAGTGATGAATGAAGTGGCCGGGTGAACTCCAGGGTTCTAAACAGATCTCCTAAATGTAACATGCTGGATATGAAAAGATTTTAACTTCTTAAGATTGAATATTGAATTCCCATGCAATCTTACGAATGCCTTTCTGGAACAGAGTAGGTTGTACATCATATGCAACATACTCTCATGTATACGACAACAACATACCCAGTATAGTCCCACAAGTGGGATCTGGGGAGGGTAGAGTATACGCAGACCTTACTCTACCTTTGTGGGGTAGAGAGGTTGTTTCCGATAGACTCTCGACTCAAGAAAATCATTTATATTCATACGTACTTTACAATTTACTGGGGTCTACGACTTAAAGAGTTACAGCCATGCACAACAGCCATCCACAATGATATTTCTATTCAAAGTTGACCGGCCGTAAAGGAAGAAAATGATGGGCTCACGGGCACTACACATAATTTAAGCACCTTACCTCCAACAGTGGCCCCAATAAGCGCAACAAGCAGCAGTAAGGGCATGTTGAAGAGCATGTTGAAGGGAGAATTATCAGCTTCACATGTTTCAGCCAAGGCATCTAAGGGTGAAGTCATCATCAATGCATTAGCCACGATTACTGCCGCTGCAGGGTGCCTAAACTGAAAGAATTCCTGCCATATGCATAATTGAAATTCAACATGAAGAGGAGGCAGGATCTTTTTTTTTTTTTATGAAGTAAATAATTTCATTACTGGCATTCAAAAGATGCAAAATGACAAAAGCATACTAAGCACGCTAAAGTGATTGTCAGCTCCAACAACAACAACATACCCAGTAATCTCACAAGAGGGTTCTGGGGAGGGTAGAGTGTGCGCAGACCTTACCCCTACCTTGGGACTTGGGAGGTAGAGAGATTGTTTCTGATAGACCCTCGGCTCAAGGAAAAGCATATCAAAGCAGATCCAAAAAAAGAAAAAAACTGAAGTGAAGGATAGCAAAATACTATAGAAGCATGACAAAACATTCTGAAAAAACGAACAGTAACTACACCACAAAAGTACGATAATCGAAGTACAAGAGATAGTAGATAGTAACAGAAATCGACGGACAAGAAACTACGGGAGAAATACTACAACTACTAGTATGGAACGTATACTAGTAATTGTTAGCTCCAATACTACAAAAAAAACTATACTAAAGATAGTGAGCTGATGAAGTCCAAAAGATTGTCATGGGAATCTACAGGGATAAGTTGTGCCAACTGAATTGGCTCAAAATACATCTAGCCTCAATTGAATGCACTATAGTTGATAACCTGAGGTTTCTTTCTTTGCAAACACACCAAACATACTAGCCAGGAAGTCTGATCAACAAGTAACTTTTTTGCCATAGTTACCGGATTGAGAATCAACAGACTGAATGAATTTGGATCAGACATTTACATTTTCCGGAAACCAGATTATTTTATGATTCTATTTATGAAACATTACCAGAAACTAGATAAATTGAGTCTTTATCTTTTAAAGTACATTGGTGCAGAGCAGGCTACAAAAAAAAAATCATTTTTTACAGCTTATGCAATGATTTAGAATGCAGTGGGAATAAGCTAGTCTCATACAATACCAGATAGAAACTTATTTAACTGTCTGATAACAAATCTTTTACATTATAGCTTTATAGCAGTGGAGACTAATGCCACTCTTACAAGTTACAACATTACTCTTCAACTAGTAAATCAATAGAATCACTACGTAGACCTTAAACAATAACAATTACGCCTCAGTTCCAAACAAAACATAGAGAAAAATACTCTTAACGTAACACAAAGTCTAGTGTTTCTTCTGAAATTACTGTGACTACAACAATACTCATCCATTATATTGCGCGTTGAACATGATTCCTAGTCAAGCCCCTTTTTTTTCTTTTCACATGTATAGCCAAGGCTGCTTTTTAACATATCCAACAGATTAGCTCAAAATTCAGAATTTTCTGAAGTACATTACAGATGAAGCTAGTTCTTCACTTTCTCCTGTACTGTAAATGTAGAAAGAACATCACTTCAATCGGATATAAACAGCTTCTGTTTACAGGAATCCAACTTAAATAAAGCAAACTCTTCTCTGTCCCAATTTATACGTCACTCTTTATACTTCGGATATCTAAAATATTTAACACTATTCCGTTTTTATATAACTTACACAACTTCTAAGAATTCAAACTTATTAAGCTAATTAAACAATTCAAAATTTAAACTTTGAGACTAACTTTTCAACTTTAGTTTAATATTTTCTTTCATTGTTACTACTAGGATTTAAGTGTAAGCAGACAGTGCAAAGAATCTTTACACTATCAGTCTAATCTCGCCTGTTGAAGCAGGTTGCCTGCTTTATTTGCTAATTCCATTTATTATGGGCAACATCATGTTATACTTTAGGTGATCTGCTTGAATAAAAACACCGTCAGTGTATACAAGTCAAACTATTACTAATATAATAAGTCAAATTAACATTCTAAACTCCGTATTCAGTCACCACTACATAATATAGGACGAAAACAACAGCTGCTCTGATTTTTGAAAGAGACATCAAGGAAAAGAGCAAGAAATAAAAAAGGAAATAAAGTGCACCCAAAGGTGTGGCCTAATGGTCAATGAAGCGGGTGGAGAACCGTGAGGTTTGAGGTTCAAATCCCAGTGCAGGCAAAAACAACAGGTAATATTTTCCCATGTATCCGAGTTTTGGTGGACACAGTTATCTAGTGGCTATAAATGTAGCCCCGTGAAATCAGTCGAGGTGCGCCCAAGCTGACCCGGACACCATGGTTATCACACACACCAAAAGAAGGCCATGATCATGACATTGCTCTCCTACGAAGTTAAACAACAACAACACCACATCATCCTATTGGGGTTTGGGGAGGATAGAATGTACGCAGAACTTATCGAGTACACTCCTACGAAATTAGACCAAAAAACAGCAATTTTGCAGCAGACCCATCAACAGTGCAAGATACCAAACAAAAAAAGGACATGATCATGGCATTGCTCTATGATGAAATTACTCTCTCCGTTCACTTTTACGTGTCACATTTTGCTTTTCGAAAGTGAAACTACATGAACTTTCACCAACATTTTAAAATGTATTTCATCATATTAATATGAGAGGAGAAAAATTACATCTTATAGTATTTTCCGTATAGCTTTTGAACATCAAAATTTTAACTTTTAAAAATATTAAATTAATCTACTTAAATTTAGCCGCGAAGATTAGTCAAATTAACTTTCGAGAAGCCAAACGTGATAAGTAAAAGTATAAACTTTTAAATATTAAATTAATGCACCTAAATTTAGCTTTGAAGAGATTGGTTAAATTAACTTTTGAGAAGCTAAACGTGACAAGTAAAAGTGAGCTGTAGGAGTATTAGAAGTCAAAAAAGAAGCAATTTTGCAGCAGACCCAATAAGCAAAAGCTAGAAACAAGCAAAACCCAGAAGCCAAAAAAGTTCAATTTTACCTTAAAATCAATGGCAACACCTTTCTTGATTTTTTTCTGGATAAAAAGCTTCTTTAACAGAACTTCTTTTTCTACTCTCCATTTATTGGTGAGCTGAAAAATGGGTTGTTTGAAAGAGGGAGTTTTGGGTGAGAGAAAATGAGGACAAGGACCTCCTATAAGAAGCCCTTGCTTCATCATCATAGCCATTTTTTCTTCTTCACTTTGCTTCTCTTTGGAGGATTTTCTTTTTTCTCTTGTCTTGGAGAATTCAAGATAACATTCTTCTTTTTCTTTTCTTTTTTCTTTCTACTTTTGCTATAATAAACCAATTAGTTCCAGAGGTATCGAGTTCGAGTTTATTGGTTATGAAAATTGCCTTTTGTTAGAAAAAGTTTTATCTTTAATATGAAATTTTTCGATATAAATTCAAATTTAGTCAAATTTTAATGCGAGTATCGAGTACCTTAATATGAAATTTCTCGATACAAATTCAAATTAAATCAAATTTCAATGTGAATATTTAATACTAAATTACAAGTAATAAAATGGCTTTGAGCCAATAATGGCATATGGTGTGATAAATAGGATCATTTGTAAAGTATTGGTGCCAATAATAACAAAATTATGTTTTTTTGGGATTTATACTCACAAATAAAACTTAATTTTTCAAATTTCAACTTCAAAATCTATAGTAAAGCGTGAGCTAAAAAAAAAGTTAAATTGTACTCTAATACAAATATCAAAATCAGGCACTAATATAAGTATCAAACACTAAATGAAAAATAAAAAAAAAAGAACATAAATTTGAATTAATCATACTCTTATACAAATATCGAAACCAGTTTGTGGTATGATGGATAGAATCACTCTAATTTTAATTAAAAGTTTGAGATTGAGTTTTAGGTATGAAAAAAAAGTAGTTAGAACGTGTTTCTTCTTTAAATGAGTTATGTGGTGGTGCAAATTTAGATTTAGCGGATCCTAATATGGCATGTTTAAGATCATAAGATTAAAAAATATTTGGTACATTTGACATATTTTTAATTTAAAACCACAAGATTCTAAAGTTTTCTTTATTTTTTAAATTCTGTGTCGAGTCAAAATAGGTCAAATAAATTAAAATGGATGGAGTATTACTTAAGCGTTAGTACATAGAGATGGGATTAGGGGTGTTCACGGTTTGGGTAAAAATCGATCCAAATCAAAAAGTCGAATCAAACTGACTAAATAAATCAATTTTTATTTGGTTTGATTTGGTTTGGTTTTACATTTTTAAAAACCGATAATCTTTGGTTTTGGTTTTGGTTTTATTTTTAAAAAACAAAGAAATGACCGAACCCCAACCGATAAGAGATATATATATTTTTTATAATTATATATACATAATATATTATTTTTTATGAATATTTTTAAATATCTTATATATATTTTCATCAAAATTTATGTATAATTTAAATATCTTGTATTAGATGTACGTCATGTTACAGTTTTATGTGGTAGTTCATGATTTATTTTTTCTTTTTAAATGAATTGTTGTCTTTTTTTCCCTTCGAATTAATCGTTTCTTTTATTTTCGTGTATGGTTAATAACCAAACAACCGAACCAAATCGAACTCAAACTGATAAATATATAATATATTTCGTATGGTTTGGTTTTAATAATTTAAAAATCGATTATATTGATTTGATTTTAATTTTGACCAATAACCGACCCAAATTGACCCGTAAATATTCCTAGGTGAGACTATTAATCCACCACTTTATTTACCTCCTGATACGTGTACCTGATCAAGCACACGTACTAAAATGGTTATTCCGTCCGCCAACGGAATAACCACATGCAATCATTTAAAAGGGGAAGATGTAAAATTAAGATTGTTAGTGCCTAAAAGTGTCACCACTTCTTGAGAATATTCCAATTGGTTAGGAAATAAAGTTGCGCCTTCATTGTTATAAGCATGTGATCAAAACAAGTTATATTAGAGCCAAAATCAATATCTACTCAATTATCAAAAATAACATGTTGCGTGTGACAAGGGTTAGGAGGGGGGAATTATTGGGTAAAACCGATATTTTACCTATGTTAAGGCTCAAGTTACGATCTAACATGACTCTTTCTTAATAGGCTTTGTTTAAGAAATAAAGTTACACTAATATTATCAGTTGTAACTTTTGGCATGACACTAATACAATATAATCAATCTTACAAAATATATGAATGTGTTCTTTTTTCTAGTACGTTCATGCATATACTCATTTTGTTTACTTTTATTTGTCCACTTTAAACTTTACACATTCCTTAAAAATATATAATTTGCCATAAATTTTCCCCGGAAAGATGAAAGATATCACTATATTAATAAAAAAAAAGTATGTAAATAAAAATTATTAGTAGCTTTTTACATCGTCTTTGGGCAGAATTTGGTGGGATTTAATATTTTTATTAAACGTATGAATCCATACGTGGAAGGATTTTGAAAAAAGATTGGTTAAATCTTCTTTTTGTTTACTAAATAAACAGAATTTTAACTAAGTATATAGATTTTGATCCAAAAAAGGAAAAGAAATACATATATAGTTGAAATAAATAATCATTTTATTTTTAGAAAAAAAACACAATTTATCATGATGATTATAATTACAAATCATTTTATCTTAAAAAACAAATGGTCCGTAAAGAAAGAGATAGATTAGCAATAATTAAGATGATAATTATCTTAAACTCTTTTTTAAAATAATTAAAATATTAAATAATTTATAATTCTTTTGACTTATTCTTTAGATAATGATTCTACAAGCGTTTATTAGTGCACTTACTCCGCTAAAATAACACCAAATTCAAAGTAAAAAAAAAAATAAAACTTGTTAAACTTTAAATTTTGCCTACGAAATAAGCGGGATCAAAAATTCAAGATCACCTACGTACCTCTAGGATCATTCTCGTAAATTACCTTACACTTTGTTATACTATATTTCAAATAAATAGATATTTGTGTTATGACATAAATCTCCGTTTTCAAATCATTACATAAAATGAGGCGTTCGTCGTTATTTGTATTTAATGATAGAATATAATAAAATGGATAACAACCATTTCTAAACAAGGTGGTTAAGTTGATAATGACACACTTCAACAATTTAAAGAATAAACTTAAAAAAAATATGATATGGAATAGAGCTACTAAAAAAATGCAAAGTAAAGGATAAAGTAAGATCATTAAATAATAAGTAAAATCCTCTTGTCGCAATGGTGTGGGACGTCAGAGACTATTACCCGTGACCAAATCGAAGGGGCTGAAGTTTTTTTCTTTATGTTTGGTGGAAATCACATGTTATACTATATTTCAAATAAACAGATGTATGTGTTATGATACAAATCTCCATTTTCAAATCGTTACATAAAATGAGACTTTCGTGTTACCTGTATTTAACGATACAAATATAATAAAAATGGATAACAACAATATAATAAATTGATATACATTGAGAGAGTCAACCGGCCTCAAATTCTCCAACTACTCTAACAAACTAAAACCCTATAGGCTCTATATAAAAATCCCAACACTTCCTCTTCTTTAAGGTAGAGTGAAGAGCAACACAGTTCAACAATGTCGAAGCGAGGTACAATTGAAATTTCGAGAGTTAAACTATGTCTTTTCTTTTCGACTCAAATTTTTTAATGTCATTTTTAATATTTTTAAGTTGTTAGTATTTTTTTTACGTAGTTTCCAATAATATCGAAGTGAGGTACTAATAGATCCATCTGTATTTTCATGCATTTTTTTCCAAAAAATCGAGATTTAGAGAAATTTTAAGTCTTATATTCCGTCGTTCCATTTTATGTGACATAGTTAGAATTTTGAAAATCAATCAAGGTTTTTTTTTTTTACTGAAATTTCTTTATATGCTTTTTTAATATTTCAAATTGTTAGTATTTTTTATGTAATTTTCAATAATGACGAAGGGAGGTATTATTCGATCCATCTGTATTTTCATTGTTTTATCCCATGTATATTTTTTCAAGAAAATAGAGATATAGAGAAATTTCAAGTCTTATATTCCGCCGTCACAATTTACGTGGCACAGTTGGAATTTCGAGAGTCAATCAAGTTTCTTTTTTTTTTCACTGAAATGTCGTTATATGCTTTTTTAATATTCTTGAGTTGTTAATTATTATGATTTTATTATACTTTTTACGTAGTTTCCAACAATGTCGAAGCTAGGTTATTGCTTCTTAGAGAACAAATTAATTATCGTTATTACAATGAAATGATAAGCTTGATGATACTGTGATACAGTAGTTCATGTTTGAAATGTTTCATGTAGTTGGCCTTGTAGCTTAGTTAATTGTAGTATCAGTGGCGTAACTAGGATTTTTACTAAAAAAGTTCAAAACAGAAGTGTCACATATACATATGTTTTATATAGTCGACCCTTACTAGTTTGAAATTGAAACTTAGTTGATTGTATAGTGGAACATATATAGATATTTCATATTGAACCTCACTATTTCGAGATTGACGTATAGTTGATTGATTATTTCGAAACGCACGATATTTTTATCGATGTTAGGATGAAATGAGCCTAATAGAAGTGTCACACATACATATGTTTCAAATAGTTTGATCCTTGCTAGTTTGAAATCGAAACTTAGTTGATTGTATTATATACTGAAATTAGCCTAATATAGTAGAACATGTATACATATTTCATAGTGAACCCCCACTCTTTCGAGATTGATGTATAGTTGATTGATTGATTATTTTGAAACAAAACACACGATATTTTATCTATGTTAGAATGAAATGAGCCTAATAGAAGTGGCACATATACATATGTTTCATATAGTCGACCCTTACTAGCTTGAAATTGAAACTAATTAGTTGATTGTATAGTGGAACATGTATAGATATTTCATATTGAACCTCATTATTTTGAGATTTAACGTATAATTGATTATTTCGAAACGCACGATATTTTTATCGATGTTAGAATGAAATGAGCCTAATAGAAGTGTCACATGTACATATGTTTCATATAGTTTGACCCTTTCTAGTTTAAAATTGAAACTTGTTGATTGTATTATATACTGAAATTGGCCTAATATAGTGGAACATGTATAGATATTTCATAGTGAACCCCACTATTTCGAGATTGACGTATAGTTGATTCATTGACTGATTGATTATTTTGAAACGCACGATATTTTTGTCGATGTTAGAATGAAATGAGCCTAATAGAAGTGTCACATATACATATGTTTCATATAGTCGACTCTTACTAGCTTGAAATTGAAACTTAGTTAATTATATAGTGGAACATGTATAGATATTTCATATTGAACCCAACTATTTCGATATTTGATGTATAGTTGATTGATTGATTGATTGATTATTTCGAAATGTAACACATATACATATGTTTCATATAGTCGACCCTTACTAGCTTGAAATTGAAACTTAGTTGATTGTATAGTGGACATGTATAGATATTTCATATTGAACCTCACTATTTCGATATTTGACGTATAGTTGATTGATTGATTGATTGATTATTTCGTAATGTAATTTATAAAGGACGCGGAGGTTCAGCTGGGAACAAGTTCAGGATGTCGTTGGGTTTGCCAGTGGCTGCAACTGTGAACTGTGCTGATAACACTGGTGCAAAGAACCTTTACATCATTTCAGTAAAAGGTTTTGGTGCAAGGCTTAATAGGTTGCCTGCAGCTTGTGTTGGTGATATGGTAATGGCTAGTGTCAAGAAAGGCAAGCCTGATCTCAGGAAGAAGGTTATGCCTGCTGTTATTATTCGTCAACGCAAGCCGTGGCGTCGAAAGGATGGTGTTTTCATGTACTTTGAAGGTATGTAATCTGTTCATCAAGCAGCAAATGATAAGAAGAGTGATCTCTGCATGTTTGTTTTCTGATATACTTTGTTTCTCTTCTCTTTTGTTTCTGCAGATAGTGCTGGTGTAATTGTGAATCCAAAGGGTGAAATGAAAGGTATGTTATTTTACTTTTACTAAGTTCTGCGTACATCTTATCCTCTTCGGACCTCATTTGTGAGATTACACTGTATATGCTGTTGTTTTGTTATGTGGTTTCAAAGTCTATTACTCCTACTATGTTTTTGTGAGTGTTTGGACCATTCATGATACAAACACCCATTATACTTTTATGATAAGTTTTCTCTTAACTTGACAATGTAACTGTGCGAATATCCTCTCCAGACCCGACTTGTGAGATTACATTGAATATGATGTTGTTTTGATCTGTGGTTTCGAAGTCTATTATGTTTTTGTGAGTGTTTGGACCATTCATGATACTAACACCCATTATATATACTTGTTTTCTATTAACTTGACAATCAATGTAATCGTGCGAAGCTTGCGTACATCTCATCCTCTCCAAACCTGACTTGTGAGATTACACCGAATATATTGTTGTTGTTGTTGTTGTTGTTGTTTTGATCTTTGGTTTCGAATTCTATTATGCTTTTGTGAGTGTTTGGCCATTCATAATACAAACACCTATTACTTCTATGATAAGTTTCTCTTGACTTGTGACAATCAATATATATTTGTGCGAAGCCCAATCGATTTGAATTGATCAGTCGAACAAACAAAGACTATAGTTTGCGATTAATTCGTTTAGCAAGTAGTCTCCGTAAGTAATCATGCATGACAAAGATGAAGTGACATTTATCAATCCCACTATATATTTCAATCATTAAGTAACTCCTTGGTAAACTTTTAAGCTAATAAACGTTGTACCTTCTGACTATTAATTAACGATCGTTTGATAGCTGATTAGAGTTATCGTGACCATATATTCTTTTGTGTTTTATGTAGGTTCTGCCATTACTGGTCCCATTGCAAAAGAGTGTGCTGATCTGTGGCCAAGGATTGCGAGTGCTGCCAATGCTATCGTGTAGTTTTAAAAATTGGTGTTTTCCTACTAGTTTTTATTTCGACTTTTTAAGCGCGTTTGGTATAGTAGTAATCTGGTAGTTGAGACATCGCCCCTTCTTCTTCAAACGTTTTTCTTGTTTTTTTTTTCTTTTACTTTCTAATAAAATGGCTTGCAGGTTGTTATTTGAGATTTTAACAGGTTAATTTTTCGGATGGTTGGTTATTTATTGTTTCGTAGTCATGTTATGTTATATTGTTTTAATGAATATAATATTGAGATAGATTACGGGGTATGAAGTATGTCTATCATAAAATAGAATTATTAGATAATAAGCAATGACCAATTAAGTGTGTCGTTACATAAGACGCGACTTTTATCATACAATGACAAATTTAATGATGTAAACACAATAAATTTAAGTAACAATCACATATACTTTTTGTTATATTTGGACTAAAAGTATAACATGACAGGTATATTTGAATCGAAAGTATAACGTGACAGTAGAAGGGTATATTCGACTATTTTCCGTTTTCCAATATAAATGTGGGCAATGGGCCAAACAAGCCCACTAGTAGTGTTAACAAAACCCTAGGCCCCTTTATAATAAAACCCTAACCGCCTCCTCTTTCTTTCATTATCAAATCTCGAAGGTAGAGAAAAGAGAGCAACAATGTCGAAGCGAGGTACTATTCGCTATCTCTATCGCTTCTGTAGAAACTGAATCTGTATATTTATTGTTTGATCTCATGTTTTTTTTTTTCAAAAAATTGAGATTTTAGAGAAATTTTAAGGCATATAACTCTTAATTTAGCTTAGGAAACGAATTATTTATCGTTAGTAGAGTGAAATGAGAAGCTGAATCTGTATTTTTATTGTTTGATTCCATGTATTTTTTTCAAAAAATTGAGATTTTAGAGAAATTTTAAGGCTTATAACTTATAATTTAGCTTAGGAAGCGAATTATTTGTAGTTATTAGAGTGAAAAGGAGAAGCTGAATATAGTTAGAAGTTGTTTAAATGTTTCATGTATTCAATCTCTATCGCTTCTGTAGAAACTGAATCTGTAATTTGATTGTTTGATTCCATGTATTTTTTTCCAAAAACTTGAGATTTTAGAGAAATTTTAAGGCGTATAAGTCCTAATTTAGCTTAGGAAACGAATTATTGATCGTTGTTAGAGTGAAATGAGAAGCTGAATATAGTTAGAAGTTGTTTAAATGTTTCATGTATCGTTCTAAGGCTAGTTTAGATTGTAACTTAGTTGATTACTTGATTGATTAGTTAATCGCAGTATAACGAAATGAGCGCCTGTTTGTATTGACTTATTTTAAAGTGCTTTCAAGCTAAAATAGCTTTTTACGCACTTTTGTAGTGTAAGTCACAAGTTAGAATTCCTAGCTTATGGTTTTTGGCTTATAAGCTAAAAAAGCTATAAGCCCATCCAAAACAGGTTCTAAGTGGAACATGTATGTATATTTATTTTTTGATCTCTATGTATGTTTTTGGTATTGGAAAAATGTAACTTAAGCTTGAGATTTAGATTACTCTTTTAAGTCATATACGTCCTTGTTTACCTTATAAAGTGAATTATTTATCGTTATTAGAATGGAATGAGAAGCCTAATACTGTTTCATGAATCGATCGATCTTGACTAGTTTGGGTTGTAGCTTAGTTGATTACTTGATTGATTAGGTAATCGAAGCATACTGAAACAGCCCAATAGAGTGGAACATGTATGCATATTTATTGTTTGATCTCATGTGTTTTTTCAACAACATACCCCGTGTAATTCCGCAAGTGGGGTGGTGTACACAAGACCTTGCCCTACCTTGTGGAGGTAGAGAGCTTGTTTCTGAAAATGTGATTTAAACGTGAGATTTGGAGAACTTTCAAGTCATATAACTCGTAATTTACCTTAAAAAAATGAATTATTGATTGTTATTAGAATGAAATGAGAAGCCGAATATAGTTAGAAGTTCAAATGTTTTATATATCGATCTCGACTAGTTTTGTTGTAACTTAGTTTGCTGCTTGATTGATTAGTTAATCGTAGTTAATAGCGTAGAACTTGTTCAAATGTTTCATACAGCCGATCTCAACTAGTTTGGGTTGTAAGTTAGTTGATTGCTTAGTTAATCGTAGTATACTGAAACGAGCCTTATAGTTTGATCTCATCTATTTCTTCAATTTTTGAAAATGTATCTTAGATGTGAGATTTAGAGCACTTTTAAGTCATATAACTCCTAATTTATCTTTGAAAACAAATTGTTTATTGTTATGAGAATGAAATGAGAAGCCTAATTGAGTAGACTTTGTTCAAATGTTTCATGTAGTCAGTCCCGAGTCCCTGCTAGTTAGGATTGTAACTCTATGAGGAGCCTAATAGAGTAGCCTGATTGAAACGTGATTGATTCATTAGTTGTTTCAAAATGTAATTTAAGGACACAGAGGTACAATTCAATTTCTACTTTTTCTATAGAAATTCTATCTATGTTTTTGTTGTTTGATCTCATGTATTTTTGAAATATTTTTCAAATGTGACATTTGATGAAGCATAAGCATGAGATTTAGACCTTAGAAATCAAATTTATTTTTATCAGTATTAGAAGGAAATGTGCCTAATATAAGTGTCACATAACATATGTTTCATATAGTTGACCCTTACTAGTTTGGAATTAAAACTTAGTTGATTGATTAGTTAATTGTATTATACTGAAATTAGCCTAATATGGTGGAACATGTTAGATATTTCATATCGTTGAACCCTACTATCTTGAGATTAAAGTGTAGATGATTGATTTATTAATTAATTATTTCAAAATGTAATTTAAGGACGCGGAGGTTCCGCGGGGAACAAGTTCAGGATGTCGTTGGGTTTGCCAGTGGCGGCAACTGTTAACTGTGCCGATAACACTGGTGCAAAGAACCTTTACATCATTTCGGTGAAGGGTATCGGTGCTAGGCTTAACAGGTTGCCTTCAGCTTGTGTGGGTGATATGGTCATGGCTACTGTCAAGAAGGGTAAGCCTGATCTCAGGAAGAAGGTTATGCCTGCTGTCATTGTTCGTCAGCGCAAGCCGTGGCGCCGAAAGGATGGTGTTTTCATGTACTTTGAAGGTATATACAGATACCCTTAGTTGCTTTTGTTGTGAAATTGCTTTGGTTTTCACATTATGAGTTTGCCAGTTGCTTTCTTTGACCTTACTTTTTTTCCATTTTGTTTCTGCAGATAATGCTGGTGTAATTGTGAACCCCAAGGGTGAAATGAAGGGTATGTTAATCTTTGGTTCCTGTTACTTTTGTTTTGTTATGCTTTACTTGAGCGGAGGATCTATTGAAAACAACCTCTCTCCCTCGTAAGGAGGGGTAAGGTTGCGTACACACCACCCTCTCCAGAGTTGTTGTCGTTGTTGTTTGACCATTCATACGATCACCCATTACTTCTATGATAAGTTTTCTCATAACTTGACAATCAATGTAATTGTGTTTAGCAAGTCTGTATAAGTAAAATCATGCATACTACTAACGAAAGATAAGTTGACATACATGAAAAGAAATCGATTCATCATCTGGTACATCTATCAATACCACCATTCCAATCATTAACTCCTGGGTAAACTTTTAAGCTAATAAGCGTTGTATCGTCTTAACTACTCATGCTGATCAATGTTATTCTTACCATGTACATTCTTTTCTCTGTTGTGTAGGTTCTGCCATTACTGGTCCCATTGGAAAAGAGTGTGCTGATTTGTGGCCCAGGATTGCAAGTGCTGCCAACGCGATCGTTTAGTTTTAAATTTGTGTTTTTCTGATAGTTGTCATTTCGACTTTTCTGATATCTGAGGGATTTTTGTCTTGGTTAAGAACTATTACTGCAACTGGCTATGAGAAATTTGCTGTACTCCAAAGCTTTTCGTCTATGTAGGGATCACTGTTTGAGTTTCGTGGTGTTCGTGTCAGCTTGCAATTATTTTACTATAATTGGGGTGAAAATTTCAAAATCCAAAATGTTAGGGTTTCAAACATTTCCCCCATAGTTTGTTTTTCCACAGTGTGTTAGAATTCTGATTTCTACGTCAGATGGGTATTGGAATTTGAGTAACTTTGCCTAACAAGACGTGGACAAATGAAAAGAAATTACTTAAAATTATATCGGAGGAAATAAGGGTGCATTTTCACATTGGCAGTGAAAGGCAGAGGCGGTTGCCCTCATTCCGTATATGAGTTCTTGTATCCTTTTTCGTGCATTACAAATTACGGTTCAACGTTAGAAACTTTAACACGAAACTTAAATGTGCAATGTTTGCCTAATTTCCACAAGATTTTGTGCTATTGGTTTTATAGATTCATGCTTACCTTCTCTAACTTTCGATTTTCACAAACTCAGATAAACTTGAGTAACTTGAAGAAAACACTTAGCAAGCACTACACAAAAAGCTTCAAAAAAGAGTTACGCAGTATAAACCTATCGGTTAACTAGAATAGATGGCTACTACACTTTGACATCTTAGAAGTGTTCCTCAAAGAGAAGGTAGATATTGTGGTGAAGTCTAAAAGTTGAATACGACATCAGCATACCCAGTGTAATCTTACGAGTGTGGTCAGGGGAGGGTAGAATGCAAGGCAGACCTAACCCCTGTCTCGTGGAGGTAGAGAGGTTGTTTCCAATAGACCCTCGACTCTAGTGCAGAAAAGTGAATATTGCGAGCAAATGAATCTATACATTGATTCACAATTTTTTTGAAATGTATGCATCAAAAGGCGCATGTACGGTTCCTATGGGATACAATTATACCCATCAACCGACGCAAAAGCAATAAAAAAATTCAATATAGAAGATTGTATCTAAAACCAGAGGATATGACTGATTAACTGGTGTTTCAAAATTTAATGTTGGTTCATTAGAACCATATAAAGCAAATCATTGATGTGAGTAAAGCCAAAGCAACAGTAGTATTTATATCATTCGTGGGGCGGAGTGGAAGAAGGGGGGATTCTCAAACGCGGAAAAGGATTCAATGAATTCGAAAGAATTGAACGAGGAGCCGTATGAGGTGAAAATCTCATGTATGGTTCTGTAGAGTGGCAGTAACGGTGACTTATCTGTCAACTTTTCCACTATCACCCCAGAAAAAACCAAACTCTGCCTTACGTAAAGTTGCCAGAGTACGATTAACCTCTGGATTTGAAATCACTGCTTAAGGATATATAATTCTTTCCATGCTTAGTTCAAGAGCCAACTAAATTCAGTACATAGAGTGCATACATATCATCTACTAAGGAGAAAAGGGACACAATTCACCTTGTGATATAAAGATTCAGCTTGTAACTTATTTCCACATTCCAAAACAGGTCTACCTAGAAAACCCCTAATTCGAAAACAGATTGAAATACGGCAGCAACAACAACATCAACACATCCAGTGTAGTCCCACAAAGTGAGATCCGGGAATGATAGAGTGTATATAGACCCTCAGCTCAAGGCGAAAGCAGATTGAAATGCAAGCTATATATAGATAAAAAAGAAGAAAGATAGACTAACTAATACCTGGAGATGGCTTGCCACATTCAGGAGTTCAGTTGAACTATAAAGCTGTTTAAGAATCATAATGATCGATCACTACTAAGAATAGAAACCGTTAGTAGTAATCATGTGTTAGCAACCTGTTAATCGAGCCCCTTTCCCTTTCAGACGAACTGAGGATTCTGAAAATGTATGTCGAGACATACAGGTAAAAGAATCTTAATTTTAATCAAATCAAATTTTCCAAACTTAAGTAGTCGTTATGTCCTCTCTGTTGATCAAGTTTTCGTTATGTAGAATCATATTTCTTCATCATTGATGCAGTTCTATGAAGCAGTCAAGAAGGCATTTTTCTCGTCTGGAGTGATTACATCTTCTTGAAGGACAGATAATTGTCTGAACCCTCCCAATATCACATCAGCCTTTACCAAAAGTTTCCCTACTTCCAAAATGCCATAAATTTCTGGACTTGAAACTAAGATATTCCCGGAGAGAAATGGAAACCATATAAAAATCAAAGATCCTTAAAAATACAAGGCATTGCAAATAACTCAAAGACATGTACACGATTGTAGTTCTTTTAAACTATCATCATATACACTCTTCATACCTTTATGATCAATAGGCTAAACTACAACAACAACAACACACCCTGTATAATCCCACAAGTGGGGTCCGGGAGGGTAGGACGTACGAAGACCTTATCCCTACCTTTGTGGAGTAGAGAGGCTATTTTTTCCGATAGACCCTCGGCTCAAAAGAAAGGAAAAGCATATGGTGACACCCTCAGACTAATAATGAACGAAAGCTAGCAACGCCTTTCAGACTAATCATGAATGTGAAAACTATCTCCAAATTGAGGAGATTGAAGAACACATATCAACTTCAAGCGTCAAACTTCATGCTCCCTAACACTAATTTAATTAAAGTAATAGAATGAACCCTACCTAATACTACCAAAGCAGGTCTTGAGCACCCGATCAAAACCAAATTCCTGTCAACAACCAACCAAACAAACAACAAATACGTCTCAGTTCCAAAGAAGTCGGGTCGGCTATACATTCACTAAAATGTCTCCAGTTCCACATAACTTTCATTATTACCTAATCTTCCCCCCTAAAGAATGAATAAAAGAGAAGTACACTAGCTGAAAAGTGAAAACAAAGGATTATGATCATTATCAAACAAAATTAACTTTCACTTCATATTTCAAGCCAACAGAGAACAAAATTGTTTACATATTGATGCGAACACAAATGCTTTTGTGAGCAATTAACAGTAGACATCCAAAAAACCAAGACTTAACATGTTGATGTTGGCACTGAAACTATGCTAAGAAACTACATCTTAACCACCACCTGTTCAGCGGAACTCTTCTTCACAACTCCTCTAGAGCACAACTCATTCAATAACTCCAAAGCCTCCTCTGCTAAGCCTTCGTAAGCAATACCTTCAATTAGAATAGTGTATGTAGATTCGGTAGGTTTACATCCCTTTGAAATCATATAAGCCAAGAAGTCAATTGCACGATCTGTTTGACGAGATTTACACAGCCCCAACATAATGGCGTTGTAGGTTATAGCATTCGGCCTGACATCCAATCCTTCTAAGTCGTGAAAGAACTTAATGGCTTCATCGACTTTTCCTTCCCTACTAAGACCTGCCACAAGCGAGGAATAGGTAATTATATCAGGTTGGAGACCTTTCTCTCGCATTTCATTCAGCAGTTCAATGGCAAGTTCAGTTTTCCCGACTTTGGATAGTCCATCAATCACTGTATTGTAAGTGATTAGAACTGGAGAACAACCTTTGTTGCTAAGTTGATTGAGGATTTCAACTGCAACATCAACCTTACCGTCTTTGCACAAAGCCGTGAGCAATGTGTTATACGTCACAATATCAGGGTAACAACCCCTACTCACCATAACTTCCAAATACTCGATCGCTCTATCCATTTTCTTCTCTTTGCAGAATGCATGAAGCAATGGATTATAACTCAAGGAGTTTGCAGTACATCCATACTTAGGCATCTTCTCCAATAAATCAATAGCCCGTCCCAACAGTCCCTTCCGACATAAGAAATTGATCAAGATGTTAAACGTGACAACACTAGGAGAACAGCCTTTTCTAACCATATCAGCCAACAGTTTCTCGGCATCCATCCACCTACCTGTACTACACATGCTACGCAAAATTATATTGTGGGTAATCACATTAGGTTGGCAACCATAAGATGGCATATTATTCAGAAACTTGATTGCTTCATTCAATCTCCCTTCCTTACAAATCCCATTTATAAGAACATTATAAGTGACCACATCAGGTACACACCCTTTACTCCTCATTTCATCCAACAGCTTCATTGCCTGCCCCACGCCACTTTCTTTACACGTTGCTTCGATCAAAATCGTGTAGGTAATCACATCAGGATAACACTCTCTCTGCAACATACGATCAAGAACATGCATAGCTTGTTTCAATTTCCCACTATCACATAAGCTACGCAAAATAGTATTGTACGTGACAACATCAGGTGCAACGCTCATTCGATCCAAAACCTTCAACGCATTATCAATTTCACCCGACTTACAATAACCACTAATCAACACATTGTAAGTAATAACATCAGGAACAGCTCCAGAATCCTCAAGAATCTCCAAAATTCTCGTAGCCTTCTTCGTCTGCCCAATTCTACAAAACCCACGAATCAAACTCGTACACGGAATAATATCAGGTATATCCCCACGATACACCATACTCTCAAGATGCTTAAAACTTTCTTCTAATTCCCCATTTCTAACCAACCTACGAAGATAATTATTACTCTCAAATTCTTCAAAATTTTCAGATATGCTGCTCCCTTGAACATGACCCCTTTTCTCAACACTGGATAACCTACCATTCGTCGTCCCTAAAGTCTCACTTCTTGAAATAGAAAAACTGCTCTTAGACCTCCTATTATTACTCTCAAATTCTTCAAGATTTTCAGATATGTTGCTCCCTTGAACAAGTCCCCTTTTCTCAACACTCGATAACCTACCTAAAGTTTCACTTCTTGAAACAGCAAAAACCTTACTTTGTCTGTGTTTTCTCAACTGACCAACAAGTAAAGTACTGCTCTTGGACCTCCTATTACTACTATTCTCAAATCCCCTTTTCTCAACACTTGATAAAGTTTCAATTCTTGAAATAGCAAAAACTTTACTTTGTCTGTGTTTACTCAACTGACACACAAGTAAAGTACTTTTCTTGAAACTCCTATTAGTAGTGATTTCTTTACGAGTAGAGTGAAATGAGCAAAACCCTTCATGGGTTTGCTTAGTTGGTACTATTAACTCCATCACAACAACTTTACAACAACAACAACAACAAAATCAAGAAACAGTATTCACTAAAGATTGGTCATTTTGAACTCTATGGGGTCAAAAAAATTCCTTTTTTTGTACTGCAAAAGAGTAAAATACTTGTTGGGGTTGCTTACTATTACTATATAGAAAAAGGAAGCTTACTCTGAGAGTTTTTCTTTGTGGCTAAGAAGAAGAAGAGAGTGACAGAGCTGCTGCTGCTGCTGCTGCTGGGTTTTTTTTTCTTTCTTATCTTCTCTAGTTTTTCTGTGTTTTTGGACAGTGAAAACAAAAGCCCATGGGCCGCAAAACCCATCAAGGAGAAGCCTATATCTATGGGCTTGGGGACTCGAGTGCGGGTGTTTGATACGGGTTGCAAATCTAAATGTATGATCTTTTATAATTTAAATGTTAAGATTTGGCGTACGAATATAGGTGTGGAGATTCGATTAAAAATAGAGTTATATATCAAAATAAAATGAGACGTTATGTGAAAATAGAGTTATATGTCTAAATAACATGGCTGCAAAACTCATCAAGGAAAAACTTATATCTCTGGGCTTAGGGGACTCGAGTGCGAGGGTTTGATACGGGTTGCAGATCTAGATGTCTGTTCATTTGTAATTTAAATTTTAAGAATTGGGGTATAGTTTCAGGTACGAATAGGGATATGAAAATTCGATTCAAAATAGAGTTATATATCTAAATAAAATGATGGGGAATTAGTAAACTCAGCCCATTAATTACTTTTTATAGTGGTAGTTTTAAAAATTTACATAATATAGCGATAATTTGAAGTTATAAAACAGATACGCGTATTCGGTATCACATTTTTAATCTTTGCCCCCTCTCTCTCCCCATCATCGGCGTTCCCATTCCTCCTCTTCTCCGGCGAGATTTGATGACTAATTTGTCGGATCTATTGGATCTTTTATAATTTAAATTTTAAGATTTGTGGCATGGATTCAGGTACGAATATGGATGTGGAGATTTGATTAAAAATAAATCAAATATCTGTTATATGTCTAAATAAAATGAGACGTTATGTGAAAAACTTACAAGGTATTTATTATGAGGAAAAGTTATTGATCAAGAGGAGAATAGGCGATATAAGGAAAATGACTAACATAGAAATTTATGTATATAAGGTACTCTGTTTTCTTCAATTTCATCTTAGCTTTTGTTTTGATTACAAAATTCATTGTATTTGTCTTAAATTTCTCCGTTGATTTTGGTCAAAATAATCCAAAATCGATTGACCAAATCCAGTACGAACACCACACTTACACCATATTGTATCGACACGAATGTGATACCAAAAATGAAGAGTCCAAACTGATTTTCAATAGTAAAGATGACTTGTTTAGAAAAAATTATATAAGCTAGCGAACTCTGCCCACTAATTACTCTTTATAACGATAGTTATAAAAATTTACATAACATAAGGGATAATTTGAAGTTTTGGAGCAGATACGCGTATCACTTTTTATAGGCGTAAAATTTTGGGACAACTTTAGCTACAAAGAAACAAAGCTTACTAAATTTTTAATAAATATATTTCAGAACCTTTGAATTAAACTACTCAAATCTTTGTATTAGTAAATAAAGTTTTTACAACAATATTTAAGGTAATGTATTACAAATACATGGCTAATATCTTGTCAATTTGAATTAAACCCTATCATTATAAATAAAACTATGTGAAGTTAAAGGTTATGACTGATTTTTCAACTTATTCTTTTAGTTTTGAAGTTGTATTTAAGTATATTAAAGCACAAACATTATTCCAAAAAAAAATTGCAAAACCTATAATCAAACACAACGTTTTTTTTATTTTTTATCTTACCCTCGGGAGCTCCACCTTCTTGCTCACTTGGTGATTCGAACCTACAACTTTAGAGTTGGAGGTGAAAGATGCTTACAATCTGATCAACTTTTTTTAATCAATCAAATACAACTTTATTTTCAATTCTAACTCCATAAATTTCAAATAAAGTGAAAAATATTTGAAATTTATAGCTAAACACTTACATTTTTTCCCATAACATTTTTACAACTAATTTTTATTTAAAAGTTGTCCAAATGACTCATTCATGCAAAAAAATAAATAAATCATCCATCTCACTTATATCACCATTGTCTTATTATTATTATTATTATTATTGTTGTAGAATTTTCATCACTTTCTGTAAGATGGATGTGAGTAGATTGCCATATAAATGTACTCCAGACCTTGAGCTTTTAGGAATCGAGCGTCTTATTCCTCCATCATCAGACAATTCAAGAAATTAAAAAAATGGTAAAAATGACAAGCGTGAATATGTTGCAAAAAGTAAAAATGAGGTCTTCTCCAATGAAGACGAATTCCCTCCTCTGGGGAAATTGACTTCTTCCAACCGTAAAAGTCGGAGATAATTTGTGTAGTATTATAATTATTGTATGGTCAAACTAAGTTGTGTGAGTTCATTCATTTTTGGCGACACACTTGTACCATATGTGGTCAATTGATTTTGGGTATTTTGATCAAAATGAATCGAGAAATTTGAGAAAGATACAATAATTTCTGAAATCAGAACAATAAATAGGGTGCAATTGTAATTTAGTTATGTCTTTTATAATTAAAAGACATTTTTTTTTAAAAAAACTCTGCAACCCGAGGATATTTTATAGATATTTACAGACCTCTATATCATTGGGTTACTTACTTTACAGATATTTATAGTCCGTTTGATCTAAGCTTTTGAAAAGATCAAAAGTATTTTTTTCTTTTCGAAAAGTGTTTATTTTAAAAATATGAGGTATTTGACCAAACTTTTGGAAGAAAATAAGTGTTTTTGGCAAGTAATAAAAATTGTTTTTAGAAGTTTTAAAAAAAATAGTTTTTTCCAAAAGTACTATTTTGAAAAAACACGTTTAAGAAAATACATTTAGAAGCATTTTTTATAAAACAATTTGGTCAAATATCAATTGTTGCTCAAAATTATTTTTTTATTTAACAATGATAAAACTAATTGTTAATGTATATATCTTAAACTCCACAAGTTGTGCTACTGCATACAATGTATAGAAGTTACTAGGGGTGCCAATGATTTTTAAAAAATCGACGCAATCGACTGAACCTAACCGAATCGAATCGATTTTTAAGTTTCTTTGATAAAATCGATGATTTTTATATAAGTTTATACTTGTATCGAATAATTGGGTAGATTCTTTATTTTATAAAAATTAACCAAAAAGTATCGAACCGTAGCGAATAATACATGTGTAAATATATTTTATATATTAAATTTAGAAATAATAAATATTAAATTTTTTGCTTAGGACCGATGGAAAACGGTAACATAATTAACACAAAGTCCTAATATTGAAACTTATTATACTACTCCGATCGAAACTAAATTAGTTCTAGGTTCGACTCTCGAGTAGTAACTAGTAAGCTACAAAATATTTCAATGATCTTTCATGTTTTCTTGATTCATCACCTTTTAAATAAATGCCTAAAGAGTTTTTGCCAAAGTCATATTCAAGTATACATAATAGAGTGTTCTAACTTTTATATTTTTTTTAAAAAATACCAAAAATAAACCGAACTGTACCGATACCGAAGAAAAACTGAGATGATGGGACGATTTCGAAAAGTTTAATTTTGGTTGTACTAATAGAATTTGGAGACTCAATCAAATTTTTGGTAAGTAATTTTTAGATATTTTAAACTGTTAATTATTGTGATTTATATTACTTTCTACATACTTTTCAAGTAATATATGTTACTCCCTCTGCTCCAATTTATGTGGCATTGATAGAGTTCGGAGAGTCGATCAAATTTTTTATGTCTTGAAAATATTTTAAGTTGTTAATTATACATGGTGATTTATAATAATTTTTACGTCATTTTAAAATAATATATGTTACTTCATATGTCTCAATTTATGTGGCACTGATAGAATTTTGAGCGTCACCCAAATTTTTAATGTCTTCTAAATATTTTAAGCTCTTAATTATTGTAATTTATAATGCTTTTTACGTAATTTTTAAATATATAACCGATTAAAAAGGAAAAAAATTTAATTAAAATGAAAAAAATATACAAGAATGACAAAAATGTCCTTATTAAATAAAAGAATGGCAGGAAGCACACACGTCAACGAACAGTTGCCTGCTTGTTCTCTCTTCTATATAGTAGTAATATATATATATATATATATATATATGTGTATATATATATATAAATGGGCAATTCCAATTCCTGGTTATAGTGGGATAGAAACAAAAAGAAAAGGAGACTAGAAATCATAAGTCCTAAACTTGAGTATAATTATCATTTAATAAGAGGTAATTTTGATATTTATGTAATTCAACTTTCAACTACGGGACTTCTCATTTTTAAAATAAGTATGATGATAATTGTTGTCGAATGAAAGTAGTACTTGCTAGAAGATATATAATAATTCGAACTACCTATATCTTTCTTAGAATCTCTAGTAAATACTGCTAGTTTCATGATAATGTAGACCTACAAATTAAAAAAGTAATTAATTGTGATAGAGATACTTAGATATGAGATTAGAAAATATAATCAATAAATAATAATATTTTTCCACATACATGTACCTTTTGTTTGACGCAAAAATATGAGTCCTTTCATATATAAATTAGGAGAATATTTAAGGAATGATATTCAATTTGTTTTACTGAATAAGATCCGATCGATCTTAATAATTTATATAATCAAATAAAATGAAAAGTAACTACTCTAATTGTAGGGAGGAATTTTTTATTAGTAACTAGGTGTATATTCTTTAAACCGTCAGTGTATATAACTGAATTCCTAATGAATTTACCGAAACAAAAAGTTACAACGCCAACTAATCTTGTGATCTTAAACTAAAGATATATAAAATGTCATAAATACACATGTAGCTCTTCAAAGTTGTCCACTCGTCTGCCATAGATACACAGATAAACATATGTATCTCCTCAAACCTGCGAACTCAAGCATATCCAGGATTTCACAAGGATGGGTGCATAATGTTATGTACTATTTTTTTTGCTTATCTGATGTACAATACCCGCTCGAGTCCCGACTAATTCAGATTTTCTATTTAATTTGATTTTAATGCCATTACAATGACTTGGCGAATAGACTACAATCAACATAAGCAACAACAAATCATCTATCTATCTATCTCTATACTATATTAAAAGCGTGAAGACCCTTAGAAATGTTGATACGAAAAACTTCAGTCTCTAAATTAACTTCCATGAGTAAAATATAATCTTACATTCAGTTCTTTTTCTTCATATTCTCTACTAAGCTAAAAATGTATTCTAACAGAAAACAAACATAATACATAACATCAAACACATGAGGCCAATACTACTATTGATTTCCCATGTAGTATGGATAACCCCCAAGAGATGCTGGTGTTGTTTGAGGTTCTTTCTTAACAGGATACTGAGGATATGGAAATTGAGGCTGGACCGACGAGTATGGAGGAGGAGCTGCAGCTGGTGGATTTGAGTATGTCGGATTTGTGTAAGCAGGCATTGCTTGGGGGTAACTGTAACCAACAGGTGCTGCAGGGACGGGAGGTGTCGTCTGAGCTTGTTGTGGATACCCCGGTGCCAATGGCATGGACATGGGCATCGGCATCACAGATCCTGGTACCTGAGCCTGAGGAACTTTGCCCTTGTAATTATCAGCAAGCTTCACAGTAAGATTCCTGCCCTGCAAGCAACCATAAATAAACATAAAATCTTTTTTCCTGAAGTCTCTAGACGACAAATAAATTTGATATCTTCATTGTACTAGGAGGAGCACGTATTAGTCATGATTGATTTCATCTATCAACAAAAAACAGTAACATCATTATCAGTTTCATTCAATAATAACAAAGCCTTTCGAGTTCCATACTCGAGCAAGCACCATTGCTACTCTTAGCAACGAGACCACAATAGTGCTGTTATGATGGTAACTATTTCATGGCATCGGAAAATGTCCCATTATGTACTGTAAAGCAGAATAGCACAAAACTTTGAGCGTCGTCTAAAGAAAGATAGCTGACCATCTACTTACCCCAAGAATCCTTTGCGGATCATCTAGAGCTTTCTTTGCACCCTCAACCGTCTTATATGTAACGAAACCAAAACCACTTCATATGAAAATTACAAACTTGTTAGATATGCTAATAGAAGGAACATTTTTATTATTATGTTCAAAAGAGAGATGTATATATCTTACCGTGATCTGTTTGTCTCCTTGTTATATGCAACTGAACCCTCGTCTATCTCACCGTGCCTGCTAAAAAAGCTGAGCAACATCTCACTTGTTGTGTCTGGTGACAACCCTCCAATGTAGAGCTTCCTCTGGGATTGGTCACCGGTAACAGTGGCACTGCTTAAACCTTCACAAGCGAGGTTACAAACAGCCATGCGACCCTGCAACAGGTATTTAGCAATGTAAACTATACCATTTCATTTATCATGAGTTAAGAAGGCCCAGATGGCAAGTCAGATACGATGTGTTTTTATTAGGTAAGTTTAACTTCAAGAACTTAAGTTTAATGCATGCTTCAGAGTTTGTGTCACTTAATCCAAATTGCAAAGCATCTTCTGATGCTTATTATTAGCATCAAGTTATCGGTGCAATAAACTACATAAATTTCTAATAAAGTTCATATGACGTGCATTAAGTTAATTATGGATGTTATCAAGATAACATAATTAAAGAATCTAGTGTTTACGTCTATCATTTTGCTTGGTGCTTTAAGGGCTATCTGAGCAGATTCCATATCTTTATAAGTAATGAATCCATAGCCACGTGATCTTCCTGTTACTTTGTCAGTAATCACGGCACCCTCTTCAATTTCACCATGCTCTTCAAACGCCTGCAGACACAATCATCCTTAATTATGCTATTTGTAACATGTATACCTTTGCTGAAGGTTCGAGAGAGGCCACCAACAAAAGGATTCAATAAACATAAAAGAAGATGACATGAAATTTCACAAGCATGAGCTTTTTAAGGACTAATATCACCATTTGCGCAATCACCAAAAGAACACAACGACACAAGCACAAGACAATAATGCACTCACAGCACACAAAGTTTCTGACGTAGTATTCCAGGCTAAACCACGGACAAAAAGCTTTCGAAGAGCTGGATCTGCGCTTGCAACACTTTTAATTTCTTCAGCAATAGAAGGGTATTGTGACCCTCTTCACGCCATAACATGCAAACAAGCACACATGCACAATGTCAATCACACTACACACAATTTACACGGAACATAACAATGTACCTCCAGCACAAGCATATCACCTTATATGCAGCATCAACAAAAATTAGGATAAACTCAAAGTGAACCATAAGACAAGTGGTAACATGAAAGACCGAACTGCCTTAAACCCTACATTAAAGTACCTTCAGAAAAGGAAAATACAACTATAGTTATGTTTTAAATATAGTCTAGACTTCCCCCCATAGGCAAATCAGTGACTCACTGTCAAATCTGACTTGTCAAGATTCAGTGCTAGAAGTAAACTTAATAATAAATTTTCAGATATCAGATAAAGAAAAAGACCAATAATAATACTGATAAATGGAAAAGGCCAACCAATAATTATGAGTTAGTATAAGGGCATAAACTCTTTACTATAAGCAGCCCTGGTTCCTGATAACTCACAGATATGTCCTCATTCCATTTATTGACATGTTTAACTTCCCTTGACAATCAAAAGCTTATTTTCAATTCCAAAATCTTCTTGTCATTAAGGTGCGCGCACAGCTAAACAAAAGTGCCTCCCTCATATATTACTTGATAAAAGCGACTAAAGGGTTATTCCATAATTGGAAAAGAAGCCAGCTTTTAGCATTCCACAGGTAACTCTGTCCACCAAGGTTGCATCACATGGAAAGAAATCACCTAGTTTTTTTTTTTGTCGCTGCTGGGATTTGAACCGGACACCTCATGATTCTCAACCCACCGTAATTGACCACTAGGCCACCACACCCTTGGGTGCGAACACTCATTTACCTTTTGTTTCTCCAAATAACTCATCTGAAATAAATTCAAATGAACCCAGAAACAACAACAACAACAACGGGGAATCTTAATAAGTCAGTTGGTTGACTAGCTTAACTTTCACATTATTGGTTAGAGTTCAATTCTCCACCTTGTAATCCCCTCTCACTTCCCCTTTCCCTATCCACAAAAGGGCAGCCCGGTGCACTAAAGCTCCCGCTATGCGCAGGGTCCGGGGAAGGGCCCGACCACAAGGGTCTATTGTACGCAGCCTTACCTTGCATTTCTGCCAGAGGCTGTTTCCAAGGCTTGAACCCGTGACCTTCTGGTCACATGGCAGCAACTTTACCAGTTACACTAAGGCTCCCCTTTCCCTATCCACAATTTATTAAAAAAAGAAGAAAAAAACAGGTGTAGCCCCACAAGTGGGTTACGAGTGCGGTAGAGTATACGTAAACTTTATCCCTATCTCATAGATATAGAAAGTTGTTTCTCCAAATGACTCATTTGAAATGAATTCAAACGAACACAGAAGCAACAACAACAACGGAGAATCTTAGTAGCTCAGTTGGTTGACTACCTAAATTTTCACCTTGTAATCTCCTCTCATTTACCCTTCGCCTACCCATGATTTATTAAAATAAATAAATTAATAAACAAATAAAAATACCTAGGTTTAATAGTCCCACAAATGGGCATGGGCTACGAGTACGGTAGAATGTACGCAAACCTTATCACCTGTATCTTAGATATAGAAAAGTTATTTTCAATATACCTTCCACTTAAATAAAGCATTACAAAGCAGTTTTAAAATGTAGATGCAGTAGAGACAAACATACAGTTTAGCGAGTAGATCAACAAGCTGGGGCTTAGAAAGAGGATCTAACAAAGAACGCAAGTCGATTTCAGGATTGCCAATTACATCTACTTTCCTCTTCTTCACCTCTTCCATATCTTCCTTTTTTCTTCGAGAGGAACAACAACAAATAGTTAGTGCTGTGGTGCCCTAGGTAAATGAAATTCTACTATATTGTTACTATTTGGTTTCCCATTCCCCTCCCTATAGCATCTCAAAAACATAAGTTTTCACCCTATAAGTTTCTTTAAACTTCATTTCCCCCCCTAAAAAATTCTTTTATTTTACTTCCTTCGAACCATTTGACTCGTTGTCCTTATTCAAAATAGACGTTCAAAGTAGTTGTCGATTAAAATTAAGGTATAATTAGTTATTTATTTTCACTTTTATTCTAGTTAATGATAAAAGATAAAGGGGTATTTTTTTGACGATTTTTAAATTTTTATTTTTCACGTGACATGTTTAATATCATAAGATTAAATAATATTTTGGTACATTTTACACATTTTTAGTTTAAGACCACAAGTTTCAAAGAGAAAATTTATACACTCTCTCCCATAATTTTCTCTCCCTGTCCCATAAATATCTCTTATGGAAAAGAGAAATTATATAAATAAATAAAATAAAATAAGAAATTAAAATGTTTCTTCTAATTTTATTTTACGCCATCTAAAACAAAATACCATTAATATATTTTAAGTATATTACATTGTGAATTATATATGGTCTATATTATATATATATATATATATATATATATAAGAGAGAGAAAGAGAGAGTTATACATTTAGTATATAAACTATATGAATTATATATACGCAATATAATACATATTACTAAACAAAATAATTATACATACTATTTAAATATGTACAGTATATATAATATATGGAGCAAATATATGATTTATAATATATAATATTAAAATATAAAAATATAAAAAAGGAATCAGGACAACATTTCAATTTTGTAATATATTAATATAATATTTATAATATCTACATTGGAATTTCAAAAAGGAAACAAATAAAAAACCTACATTCATATAAGAAAATAATAAGAAACATAGACACCTAAAAAAAAAGGAAACGACAAAAAGGTCTATTATAAAAAGATATTGAAAAGAAAGATAATATAAAAGGGAATTAATCAACAATCAATACATCCATTTTAAGCATTTTTTAAGGAGTAATTAGTTGAGTAAAAAGGGGATTTATTTTGAACGAATATGGCTATTATTCAATATTAAACTTTGTGCTAAAAATATGTAATGTAGGTTTTAATATAGCATAGTTATGTAAAGTTCTCTACTATTTTATTCCTTTTTTCATATGCGATAGTAGTTCCACCATTTTAGTACAAATATGGAATAAAATAGTTCTGGTATTAACTAATACCTCACACCATATATGAGATAAAGTTAATCTCAAATTTTATGTCAAAATTATTATTCTCATTCCACGTACGAAACAATCCCTAAGATATTTAGTTGGCTAGAGTTATGTATATATTGGTAATACATGGTCTAATTATGAACGACCATAAGTCTGCCAATTTTCAGCAAGATATCCGATTTTAATATCGATGCTTCAAAGGCCGGGAGGATACAAATATTAGTTATGCATAATTTAATCATCCATGTATTAGTTATTTCACCTTTTATGTTGCATAAAATAATACATAGATTCTCTCCAAACTTATACTTGTATTAGTTATGTGAGTTTCTAAATTATGTATCAAACATTGTATCAATTGTCAAACATGATATTACTTATACAAAATTAAATACTTGTATAACTTACCTCCGGATCAGCTATCAAACGACCCTATAAACATGAGGGACTATTAATGCTCCATATGAAAAAATTAAAGATGACTTTGAGTCTTTAACACAAAGATAATGGACTAATTTAAGCTTTTTTCTCATGTATTTAAGCCTATAAAAGTTTTCTTCAGACTTTGCATTTCTCCCTTTCTAGTTTCTCCCTCCATCAATTTCGCCCCCCCAAAATCCCTCTTCTCCATCGCCGAAACCATTTTTTTTCTCCTTCCCATTTCTCTGCTAAGCACAAAGTGCATGAAAGTACTTCACTTTGACTGATGTGAAAAAAAAAGAATCAATTTTGAAGCTTTACATTGGTGTATCGAGCTGAGGAAGAAGAAGAAGAAGAAGCGAAGGCTATGCTTTTCGCTTCTGAGGAGTCTATATTAATTGATTATGTATAAGAATCTTGGTAAGAATCGACTCGTATACCGCACCCACATATCAAACTACGTGAAAAAAGGCTTAGTAAACGAAGCACTCCAATTGTTCGACAAAATGTCAGAGTCAGATTTTAGAGTATTCGCTTCCGAGGAGTCTACATTGTATGATATGTATAGAAATCTTGGTAAGAATCGACTGGTATACCGCAATCACATATCAAACTACGTTAAAAAAGGTTTAGTAGAAGAAGCACTCCAAGTGTTCGACAAAATGACTCAGTCAGATTGTAGAGTATTCAGCATTGATTACAATAGAATTATTGGTGTTTTGATTCGCACTTCGCATTTTGATTTAGCTGAAGGGTATTATAATGAAATGAAGCCTGTTGGGTTCTCATTGAATTCGTTGACATATTCGAGATTCATTTGTGGATTGTGTAAAATCAAGAATCTTGACCTTATTAATAGGTTGTTAAGTGATATGGACAGGGTTGGGATTTTACCGAATTTTTGGGCTTATAATATGTATTTAAATCTTTTGTGTAGTGAAAATTTGGTTGATATTGCATTGGAGTTGATTAGAGTAATGGGAGAGAAAGGGAGAGAGCCTGATGTAGTGAGTTATACGATTGTTATTAGTGGGTTGTGTAGGATTGGACGGTTTGATAGTGCTGTTGAAATGTGGCATACGATGATTAGGAAAGGTTTGATACCGGATAATAAGGCTTGTAAAGCTCTTGTTCTTGGGTTGTGTGGGAGTGGTAAGGTTGATTTGGCTTATGAGTTAACCTTGGGTATTCTAAGGGGTCAAGTCAAATTCAACACGGAGATATACAATGCGCTGATAAATGGGTTTTGTCGAGCTGGTAGGATTGACAAAGCACAAGCAATTAAGACATTCATGAGGAAAAACGGGTGTGAACCAGATTTGGTTACTTATAATGTGTTCTTGAATTATTGTTGTAACGAGCTTATGTTGGAAGAGGCAGAGAAGTTGATACAGAAGATGGAAGGAAATGGGTTGAAACCTGATGGTTACAGCTATAACCAGCTTCTTAGAGGTCTCTGCAAAGCGAATAGATTAGATAAGGCTTATAAGCTAATGATTGACAAGATGGCGAGCAAAGGCTTGGTAGATGTTGTATCTTACAATACTATTATTAGAGCACTCTGCAAGACAGACCACAGTAAGAAGGCATACAATCTCTTCGAGGAGATGGAGCAGAAAGGAATCGCCCCCGACGTTGTAACTTTTACAATTCTTATAGAAGCTTCTCTAAAAGAAGGCAAATCTAGTGTAGCCAAGGCACTTTTTGATCAGATGATCAGCACGGGTCTTTTTCCTGATCGTGTACTGTACACTTCTATTATAGATAACCTGTGCAAGACAGGTAAAATAGGGACGGCTCAGAGCATTTTCCATGATATGTTGGAACAGGGTGTTGCTCCTGATGTTATCTCGTATAATGCACTAATCAGCGGATTTTGCAAGGCTTCTAGAGTAACTGAAGCACTGAGTCTTTATGAAGATATGCAAGCTAGAGGTTTGAATCCTGATGAAATCACCTTCAAATTGATTATTGGAGGTCTCATACAGGAGAAGAACCTATCAGTGGCTTGTGCAATTTGGGATCAGATGATGGAGAAGGGTTTTACTCTTGACAGAGATTTATCTCAGACTCTTATTAATGCAATCAACTCATAGATTGCACAATATCCAGAATGGTTTGTACCTCTGAACACCCACTGGTTATATCTTTTTGCGTGATTCTGATGGAACGCCTATGTGGTAACATATTTTGTATGTTTTTTATGTTTATTTGGATATTGGGCAGTTGCTTATTGTCAAATATCGCCCATACCTGTTTCTCCTTTAATATCAGCAGTTTTTGCGAAGTTTCCTGTCTTGCGATTTATGTTGCTACCATGTGTGTCTTGTGTTTTGGTTATCGCATGATTTTGCTGTTGTTACTGTTTTCCTTACCTATATGCTATGTGATGCTTCCTTTAGTACATGTTTTATTTCTTTCCTTCTGCATGTTCTTTGATTGGCGTTACCTGAGCCCGGGGGCCTTTCGTGAACAGCCTCTCTACCTCCATAAGGTATAAGTCTGTGTACTCCCTCCCCGCCCCAGACCCCACCTTGTGGGACTACACCGAGTATGTTGTTGTTGCTTATTTGTCAAATAAAGACTATTCTATATATTTCTGCATCATCTAAAACTTTAAATTGAACAGTTCAGATTGAAAGATTTGTCTTGGAAAAAATAAGAAATATTTCTGCTTCAAACAAACAGATATCATGGAGCTTATGATTGCCTTTTAAAATACTTTTTATTTTATGATGGTTTAATTGGAAGTTGGAATCTCAGAATGGATTCTGTGTATGATTGTTTTGATAATTTAACATTGGCTGCCTTGATGGTTAAACTTCTTGAAACTTGTGAGCAGTTGAAGTGAAATGCAAAATTGAGTTGATTTTACTTGTAGAGGCGCCAAAATTATCAAATAACACCAGTGACGTGCAGTATAGAATATTCAGCTCTTGACATTTTATCTACAAGAATAAAGAGAATTTTTGGTTACTGATATATGTTTCTTTGTATAATGCAGTGAATGACAACTAGAAGAGGTACAGTTCATTTAGAAATGCTTGCAGTTGAACCATGTCAGTGATACTGGAATCTATGATAGTGAATGAAGGTGCACATTTACATCTTTCCTCTTCCTTCCCAAATTTCTCTATCGATTGACCAATATAATAATTATATTGGTTAATGGTTTTGTTGAACTTTGATTATAAGTTTGGCTAAACTTAGAAACTTACAAAACTATCTTCGCTTTGTGAAGGTCTTCTCATGAAATCTTTGAGTTGATATTTAGAAAACAAGCACTATCAAGTGGAAGTGCCGTAACCAAGAATTGGATGAACATTACCCAAGGCAACGAAGGAACCTATAAACTCTTTGATATGGTAATATTCTGTGCTCCATCTCAAAATTGAAGTTTTTATTACTTGCGCTCAATTATTAGTATATCTTTCCCACTTTGAGAATTGTCTAGGGTAGTATGGAGTCCATATATCTTTGGTTCTGTGTCACTTTCTTTTGGTAGACATTATATGGTGAGTTTGATTTTTCTTTTGTATTTTAAAGGATGTAGACTCATTCATTTTTTTGTAGTTGCATATATGTTGCCTTTTCAATGTCAAATACTCTGTAATTGCAGAGTTTCATTAAATGGACTTTGCTACCTCCATTTTGTTACCATTTAGAATTTAACAACCATTCAAGTAATTTTTTGATAATCTTGATCTGAAATGATCAGTATCTTGACAAATCCTTATTTATATATTCATTGTGAATGCGTAGATGTATTCAAAGGAAGGATGTATCATTATTGAGTGTTGGCATAGGGGAGATATTGGCGCAACTCGCATTATTGGAACACTTATTATCCGAACTATGAAAGCCTCACCAGTAGAAGTAAGTTGAACTCTTGGAAATTTGCACATCAATTTTTCTATGTTTCCATTTTTAACCCCCCTATCATTTCCATGAAAAACTGCGATAAAGAACATCATATCAGCAGACTACATAAATTGTCCTAGGAAAGTTTTGTAGGAGTATTTTTTGGTAGAGCAAATTTTAGGACATATACTTTGGAATTTCAACACTTGAGATAAACATTTGTTCAATGCTTTTTCTTTTCTTTGTCTAAATACAAAACAATCTGTAAATATGAAAGGAAAGATAAGAAAAGAAACATTCCAATTAGATGTTGCTTCCCACTTTTCTTACCTGTATATTTTAATTTCTGTTTCAGCTTTTCCTGAATTTGCTTATGCGTGAGACGGTTTGAGCAATTTCTACATAAGTTGATGAAACTATTTTTAGACGGAAGAAGGGAAATAATATAGTTGCCAAAAGGTATCATTTCTCGAATTCTCAATTTTGTAAGCTGAGTTACTAATAAATCATAATGGTTGGATAACTTTCACAATGATGTAATTATTGTGCTCTGATTTTTTAAAATGTAACTCGCGGATACATAATGAGCAATAGAAATTTCTAATCGCATCAGTCTATTTGTATCTTTTTAAGTTTTGTTGGAATAGTTGTCTTCATTTCTTTGGATTAACTTATTTTTGTATAAATATCATGGCTTTGTTATTGAAATTATACTCATTTCCTTGCAATTTCCATAAATTGAACTTCAATAGTGTCCTGGAATAGCGGTATATCTGAACTTTTTAAGTAGACTGGCCTCAACCCCTTCCTCTAGCGCCTAAGTTTGTACTTCTATTTTCAGCCCAATCTCGATTAAAAAAAAAGTAGACTGGCCTTACTTTCTCCCGATGAAGGCATAGAATAAATGATATTATTTAAGAGTTGAACAATCGTTGAGGATAGTCATGTATTGTTGTCAAATTAATGAATCCCTCTTTCGGACCAAATCTTTTTGATGTTTTTTTTTTCCTTTTGCCTACTATATTGCCTCTGTTGGAGTAGCCCTCTGCATAGGCGAGTATAATTAGCTAGAATAGTGTGAGCAAACTTGGATATGAGTGTTATAATACTTGGTTAATTTTGAACTAGAAGTACAAACTCTCGAGTTCACGTGCTCTTCATGCTTAGGTTCGTAGTTCCAATGATTTTCTTGGGGTTACTCAACAAGAAACATAGGAGGAGAAAGCTTGAATTATCTGAAGCTAGATGTCAGTCTCCTTTAAGTTGTCATGCCCATGGATCTCATGTTGTTCTCTCCATTCATTTTGATATCCTATCTACATTTCATATTTACTTCATCTCATTGTATATTATGGTAAGTAATTTTATATGCAAAGACACTTTTCCAGGTAGGTGAATACTGTTAATAAACTTATTTTTATGGTGAAAGATGATCAAAGGCAAGGTGCACATAATAACTGTATAAAGTTGGGAGACTAATAAAAAATATATTCCAAAATATAGGTTGATATTTTAATTAATCAAGAACTTCATTAGCTTTAATCCGTCATCTAAGAAGGATTCATTAGGTTGCTGCACACTATTTATGTTTTTGTTTTGATGGTGAACTTTCACCAGGGTATTTCTCAGCAAATTTTTGCCCGTTACATGAATACTATTATTGCAAGGACATTGCTGTTATATTTTCTGGAATTTTCTGATCTTTACTCGACTTTAAAGTAAATTTTGTCCCTGCAATGCGTTCGGTCTGGCCGAGGGTCCATTGAAAACAGACTCTCTACCTCCCAATGTAGGGGTAAGGTCTGCCTACACTCTGCCCTCCCTAGACCCCAGGTATGTTGTTGTTATTGCAATGCTTTCGGTCTTATGCAGATTCTTATCCATTCTGGCTACTTGTGTTTAATTTCTTTTGTTTTAATTGTTATTGCTTAATCTAATTCTATACTTGAAAGAAGGGTAAACTCAACTCGTGGTAATCCAGGAACTGATTGTTTAACGGTGCTCTTTTTAGACAATTGTGTAATTTGGAGGAGATGCTAGAGTGTGTGATCTCCACTGCTCCCATACTGGATGTTTTCAACCACCAAGGGTTAACCCGTGAAGCATCTTTACAGGCAAGTCCACTTTTATTATCGGTATTGCATCCTAAAAGTTTTTGCACTTCTGCATAACCAGTTGAATTTTTTCAGATATCATTGGCACAAAGGGAATACCAATTACCACGGCTAACCCCCCCGTATGTGAACTCACCTTGAGCGTCAAGCTGGAGGACCGTATGGGTGAAAAACATTTTGAAGTAGACAAGAGAAATTACGTACTCAAGTAAGCGATTTTCACTTTATCATAAACTTTCTGTCCAGTTCATATTGAAGTAGTGCTAGATATTAACCCTCTATATTTATTAATTTTCTGGACAACTGTAGAGGTTGGATTGTGGTGTGAGTAATATTTTGATCATTGGTTCTCATATCTGAACTTTTTGCCTGTGATAGCTTTTTCAGTTGCCGGAAATGAAGAAGCAATGACAAAATACTATAGAAAGGATGACAGAGCATTCTGAACAGTTACTACAAACAAAATAATTTGATGGTCGAAGTACAAAAAGCAGCAGATAGTAATAGAAATCGAGTAAAAGTTCACTGATGCACTGCCGATAGATGTGAAACCTTTTGACCAGTGACCGCGAAGGATGTGGTTGTAGAGGACAAGTCGTCATCTGCAACTAAGTACTGTAGTTTCATCTAAAGAAAGTGCAGCAGAGTAAGAAAAGCCACGGCAACGACAAAGAAGAGAGAATCAGAAGCCAAAAGATCACACGAGCTCGATGTAATTCAATCATTTGGTCTGAAATTTACTGGTTCGACTAATTCATATACACGTCGAGAGGCCCATTAAGAAGTTTTTCATTTCAGAGCTCGAACTTGAAACTTTTAATTAAATATGAAGGGGTCTCAATATGATGCCTTTTTTTTTTTGCTTGGAATTTGTATATGGACATTTACTTTAGTAGTGACTTGTCATTGTCCATTTAAATATTCGAATGGAATTATTCCTACCAAAAATACATATGGAAATATGCCTTTATAAATTATGCTTACTCTCCTAGCTCATATGAATCTAGTGACTATTGGTATGTTTAGTCGGGCGGCGGCCGTTAGGTCACCTATTTTAAGTTATGGACACACAAGGTCAAAACATGAACTACGTACATACATACTTTTAAAAAATGGTAAAGCCAACAATCATATAAAAATTAGTGCTCGAAGAACCTACTCCAAAGTGACTACTCCGCCTAGCCTATCTTCCTGCTCACCCCTCGGTTCTCTATGGTCGGTTTCCACAATCGTGACAAGAGCTGTAAATTAGCTTCATTTTGTTCTCCTATCTACACCACTTTCTTTATATTCTATAACGGAGGGCTATTGTGGCTACACCTCCTGATTTGTCAGGTATACTACAAAGAATGACATGGATCTATAGGATATATCAAACCTTATTCTATTATATTAGGATTTAATTAGACTAAAATTTAGAACACACTTTTTGGTTATTAATACCAATCAATTACATTTTGATATTAAACTAGCTAGATTCAATTGTTTGTTAGAGTTTTCTATTCCTTCCGGTTCGTATTATTTATCTGTATCGAACTTATTATCACTAATTTTTGCAGTAGGGTAGGTTGTCCATATCACACTTTTTGGGGTGCGGTTCTTTTTTCGACCTTGTTATCGCGAACACTTTGTGCATTGAACTATTTCTTTTGTATTGAACTTATTTGTAGAACGAGAATCGCCTTTTTAAGGAGTATATCGGGGCCATTCTTCTTAGAAATAATAAATACATAAACGTGCCATTTAACTTTAGTCTCAGCTTACATATGTCTTCTAACTTTGGATGTGCACACGTACGCATTTAAACCTGAATAAAGTTGAACAAGTAGACACATGCGTTCTACATGGCCTCCAACGTGACAATTTGCATCATATATGATGTCCTATCCGTCTCAACTTTTATCGAAACTCTTACCAATAAAATGATCAAAAACTGTTCCTTAAAAATTTGCGACGATTTTTTTTTTTAACCACACGTACGTGCACCCATAAAGGTGTTCACTCACTATCAAATTGCATTTTGCCTTTTATAAAGTGGGATCCTTCACAGTTCAGAGTCATATTCCCACTTTGCCTTTTTCTTACTCCCCCCCCCCCCCATTTACTTGCCTCCAACCCTAACGGAATATAAAGGATAGTTTGATGCACTAAATTTTCTAATGTATAGTAAGTATGTAAGAATATGTTATCTAAATAATTTAGGAAAACGCTATAGGTAATAGGATGGAGATGGGGCAGGGAGGATAAGGAGTGGGGTTTGGGGTTATCATAAGAAAATATTGAAAAATCTTTTCAAAGTGAGATAAGGAGGGAGATGTGCTAATTCGGTTAGAGGACGGACAAGTTCGATTCACAGCTTATTCTGCTTGCTCGTCCATTCGTTGGGTGATTCTTTGCTCTCATGTTCGAGTGTTTGCTTGTCGTAGATTATACTGCTTGCTCGTTCATTCGTTGAGTGATTCTTTGCTCTCATGTTCGAGTGTTTGCTTGTCGTTTAGGCTCGTGAGTGAGATTTTTGCTCAGTGCAGTCACCTTCAGGATTCTTCGCACCTGGATAGTACCAAGACCCTTGTGATTAGAGGGTTGAAAGGAGACAATAAAGTTAAAATATCATTTATGTAATTTATTTTTCGTACTTTTATCGAAGAAGTCATTTTTCTTATTAGTAGGAAAATTATTTTCTTAGAGAAAGAAACATACCAATTAAATATGAAAAAAATTCAAAAACAATTTTAAGATAATGTTTTCTTCCACACCAAACACACCTGTAACTAACATTATACTAATCGAAGCAATATAGAATACTTAAATTACTTTTTTTTAAAGCGACAAATATATAAGAATAAATTGAATTTGTCAAAATGATTAGTGTTTATTATTAGGATCTATGTGGTGTTAATGGATCCTAATAATGAACTAAACCCACCAAATCAAACCAAATAAAATTGATTTTTCTAATTCAAACTTTTGTCAAATTGTTTTGATTTATATTATAAAAAATATTTTAACAATAACAATATCATATTCAGGGTAATCTTATAAATGAAATTTAAGAAGGACAGAATACACGCATAAATTTAAGAAGGATAGCTTGACCGCACCTCGACTAATTTCACGAGATATTTTCACCAGCAACATGCTTTGATAAATGGGAAGAGACTTTATCTTTGACTTTTGCGGGATAGAGATGTTGTTTGATTTCTATTAGTCACATAAAATACAAATTAATTAACTTAATTTATTGGAGACTAAGATTGACTTTTTTTTAAAAAAAAAATATTGAATCAAACTAAACAAAATCTGTTTTTATTTAAAATTTAATTTAATACGTACTACCTAATTAAACTAAAGTCAAAGAACTTGTCTTTTTTTTTTTTCCTCATTTGGTTTTTATTTCAATTTGCTTTTTTTTTTTGAATAAACCAAAAGAATACTAATTATGCATTTTACATAAATAAAGATTGATATAATCTGATGTACTTTTTTTTTTGTACTACAAAAAATTAGCAGCCAAAAAAAAAAGTTGCCGTCTTCCACCGTTCATTTTCCTCTCCGATTCACCGGCGACGGAGCCGATGAATTCCGATTTCGGCTACGTATACGTATAAGGTCCGTGTGGAGCTTCTTTTTTTTTTTTGAATTTTTGAATTTTTTTGGTAATAATCGGAATTTAATTTCTTATACCCTTTTCGTTATCTTCATCAATTTTTTTTTATTTTTTTTTGGTTTTTTGATGGGAGCTATGAATTATAATGTTTTCCATGCATAACTGTAGCTTCTTAGTTTAATTATTTATTTATTTGAGTTGTTAGTGTTATTTAATTTGAAAAGCTAAATTGGGTGTATGATTATTTGATTCAATTTTATGATAGCGTTGGATTTTTTTTTGAGTTGAGGGTCTATCAGAAACAATCTCTTTATGTATATCCTATTCTTCTAGACTCTACTTGTGGGATTACACTGGGTATGTTGTTGTTGTTGAATTGAAAGTTGAAAGTTTTGATCTTTGACATCTGAGGTTCGAAATCTTGTGAACTTCTTATTTGAGTTTATTTGGTAGTGTTATTGAAGTAAAGGCGGGAGCTTTAGGTTATTGTAGATATTCTTTTTAATATTATTGGATTATTCTTTTGAGCCGAGGGTCTATTGGAAACAACCTCTCTACCCTACAAAGGTATAAGGTCTGCGTACATACTACCCTCCCCAATCCCCACTTGCGGGATTACACGGGGTATAATGTTGTTGTTGTTGGATTATTCTGTAGAATTGTTGAATTGAAAGTTGAAAGTTTTGATCTTTGACTTTGAGGTTCGAAATCTTGTGAACTTTTTATTGAGTTTATTTGGTTGTGGTATTGAAGGGGAGCCTTGGAGTAACTAATAAGGTTGTTTCCATATGACCATGAGGTCATGGGTTCAAGCCTTGGAAACAGTCTCTTGCAGAAATGCAAGGTAAGGCTGCGTACAATAGACCCTTGTAGTCGGGTCCTTCCCCGGGTCTTGGGCATAGCGGGAGCTTTAGTGCACCGGGCTGCCCTTTTTTATTTGGTTGTGGTATTGAAGTAAAAGCAGTAGCTTTAGGTTATTGTAGATATTCTTTTTAATAGTGTTGGATTATTCTTTTGAGCCGAGGGTCTATCGGAAACAACTTCTCTACCCTACAAAGGTAGGGGTAAGGTCGGCATACATCCTACTGTCCTCAGACTCCATTTGTGAGATTACACTGGGTATATTGTTGGATTATTCTGTAGAATCGTTGAATTGAAAGTTGAAAGTTGAAAGTTTTAATCTTTGACTCTGAAGTCTGAAGTCCGAAATCCTGGGAACTTCTTATTGATTTTATTTGGTTGTGGTATTGAAGTAAAGGCGGGAGCTTTAGGTTATTGTAGATATTCTTTGGTACCTTGACTTTGATATCAACTTCATACAAAAAAAAAGGCAATGTCTGTGTAAATCTTACTCTCCTTAGACTCCACTTGTGGGATTACACTGGGTATGTTGTTGCTGTTGTTGGATTATTGTGTAGAATTGTTGAATTGAAAGTTGAAAGTTTTGATATTTGACATTGAGGTTCGAAATCATGTGAACTTTTTATTGAGTTTATTTGGTTGTGGTATTGAAGTAAAGGCAGGAGCTTTAGGTTATTGTAGATATTCTCTTTATAGAGTTGGATTATTCTTTTGAGCCGAGGGTCTATTGGAAACAACCTCTCTACCCTACAAAGGTAGGGGTAACGTCTGCATACATACTACCCTCCCCAATCCCCACTTGTGGGATTACTCTGGGTATACTGTTGTTGTTGTTGGATTATTCTGTAGAATCGTTGAATTGAAAATTGAAAGCTTTAATCTTTGACTCTGAGGTTTGAAATCCTGTGAAATTTTTTTATTCAGTTTATTTGGTTGTGGTATTGAAGTAAAGGAGGGAGCTTTTGGTTATTGTAGATATTCTTTTGGTACTGTTAACTTTGATATCAACTTCATACGAAACAAAAGGCAATCTGTGAAGAAAGGTGGTCGGTCTTGAATGGACATGTTCTACGAAGGAACTGGGTTGATGATCCTCCAATAGAGTTTATATACAAAGGAAGTAAATCAATTGGCCTAAGCTAACTCCTAGACCGTAGGAACAAATAACCAGTATAGAAAACAAAATAACCGAATGATAAAATATAGCTAATACAAAATTGAAGCCTAAATTAACTGAAGTAAGACTCATCCAAATCTAACAAGTAGGTACTGCCACATAATTGTAGTAGTACATGCGCTATTACGCCCCCCTCAAGTTAGGTGTGAAGAGACAACACCTAACTTGACTGGCTTAGACAACCATTTGTTGAGCTGATCTACTAGTTGATCAGCAGAGTGGATGTGCAATACTCAGAGTAGGCCATGTCGGACTTTGTTACAAACGAAGTAAAGATCAACCTCACGGTGCTTCATTTTGGTATGATTTACTGTATTCTCGCCAATGTACGCGACCCCATGGTTATAACAAACTATTATACAAGCAGCAGAGAGCGGCAGATGATGATTTTTGAGCAAGTGGATGATCTAGTTAGTTTCAAACAAGGCGGAAGCAACTGCACGATACTTGGACTCAGTTGAGGAGTGGGAGACAGTAGGTTGTTTATGATAACGCCAGGATATAGGAGGGAGTATTATTTAAGAGTTGAACAATCATTGAGGATAGTCATGTATTGTTTGTCAAATTAATGAACCCCTCTTTCCGGACCAAAAAGAAATTGATGTTTTTCTCTTTTTGCCGACTATGTTGCCACTGTTGGAGTAGTGCTTCTGCATAGATGAGCATAATTAGCTAGAATAGTGTGAGAAAAATTGGTGGTTGGCGATTTTAGGAGATAGGATAGGACGAGTAGAGGGGTTGGCTCTGGAATACGAAGCGGGGCTGTAAACAACTGTAGGTGATTGTTGATATACATTGGAAACTTTGAAAGAATACTGGTTGTTGAGTTGCAGAAAGATCTGGGCTGTTCCTCTGTGCAACGCAAACTGAGCATATATGTCGCATCAATAGAATAGTGAGGGACAGCTCGGTGATGTTTCTATCAAGCTTATTTGCTTTTTGATGGGAATTAGTGGGATTCTTCTGATTGGAAATATTTTCCTCTTGAAACTCGTAGGTTCAAAACACGGATGAGAACGATAACTGATGGAAAAACCTGTTTTTGGGGCAAATGGCCATAACCATGGGTAGCACTGACAACCTAATGTACAAGGAAAAGCTTAAGCTAGGTTTTCCTTAAAAAGAACTTCAAATGGTGATTCGTTATTAGGTGTGTTGGTGGGTAGTCGGCTTATGAGATATGTTGCATGACGGCAGGTTGCAGAGTCTTGCTATTCGGGCTGCATAGAAGAGTTGTTCCCGTAATCAAATCCTTCACAAGAAATCTAATTGGAACAAATTCTATTGAGGTTACAGGTAGGTTGTCTTTGCAAAATTGAGTAATGAAAATATTCTTATGTTTGATAGATGGATGTCACATCCTTAGTCTTGAACTAAGCGCACCATGTGACACTTGACAACTCGCTTACGATTTTGCTATGCCAAGTCAGCCCAAGACACTTAGGATCTCTAAGGGAATACTAGATAGATACAAGAGATTGCCAAAGGAAGATTTGTCTTATAGACAACTTGATTGCTTGCTTCATGAGTTACAAATGAATGGCCCCCCATATATTAGTTACCTACGGGATAGTGTGTAAATAACAATTGTTGTACAAGTCCCTCATTTGGTGTTGTTTGTTCAAAAAATTTGCTTTTGCTTCAAAGTGGTTATGGGACCGTGCACGGCAGACATTTGTTATATGTCCAAAGTGGTCACAGAATTGACAGCTGTTTGGTTGGGGAAGTTGCATTGGGAATTGACATTCTGACTCTCTGTTCGGTGGATGTCAGTTGTTATTGTCGTTAGGTGGGTGTCAACTGTTGCCTGGTGGAGCAACAATTGTTGTGACCTGTGTGGTAGTTTTCTTAAGGTCCTCATGTTTGAGAAATAGTTTATGATCAAGGAGCTTATTAAAAAGCTCCTCATAAGTTATTGGAGATTTTCATGCCTGTATGGTTGCTGAGATCTCAAGAAACTGTGGACCCAAGGCTGCTCAGTATTTTCGTATGTTCTTCATTAATGATGGGAGAACCTGCGATTATAAGTTCACCAGAGAGATCGAATTTCTCGAAGGTATTCAGCAATTGATGTGGTGTTTTTGGTAACCTGCATGAGATGGTGATGGTGACCGAAGATGCGGGTTTGCAGTTGGTTTGCCAAGGAGGTGTGAAGTTGATCCCAGGCTGCATTGGAGCAGACTGGAGAAGTTATAGTGGACACAATGGTGGCATCAACAGAGGCCATTAAAGCATTTTGGATTAGTTTGTCAGTTTGTCTTGGCGAAACCAATCCTTATACTCTTGGGTGGGTGTCTCACGGTTGTTGGTGGAGACTGTTTCAGGAGGGGGACGGCGAAGAGCCATCAAGATGACCATACAGGTCATGGCCATGGAGCAGTATGGCAATCTGGGCCTTCCAAATGGTGAAATTGTGGCTGCCAGACAGTTTGATGGGCAACTGAGATGACGGGGTGAATTGGATTAAGTGTTTGAGGACAATGGTGGTGTCAACATTATTAACTGGGGTAGAGGAGGCCATTGTGCGGAAAAAAAAAAGAATCTTGGATAGTTTACTTGTCAGAGTGTGGTTTTGGCTCTGAGATTCAAAGAAGGGGGATAAAAATTATCTTTATTTGATGAGCCTCCAATGGAGTTTATCTACAACAGAAGTAGATCAATTGTGCAAAGCTAACTCCTAGAAAGTAGGAACAGGTAACCAGTATAGTATAGAAAACAAACTTACTGAATGAAGAAAGACTCATCCAAATCTAACAAGTGTTGAGATGTAACAGCAGTAGTACATGCGCCATTATTCTGGTACTGTCTTGCATAAGAGGGTGTTTGGATTGACTTATTTTTAAGTGCTTTTGGCTTTTAAGCACTTTATAAGTTTTGGTGGTGTTTGGCAAAGCTAAAAAGTGCTTTTAAGCACTCACTTTTAGGCCAAAAAAGTGTAAAAATAAGCCAAAAGCCAAAAGTTGGGGATACCCAACTTTTGGCTCTTGGCTTTTAACTTTTAAGCTACTTTTTAAAAGTCAGTCCAAACACCATCTAAGTCCTTTTTCCTACCAACCCGCAAGCTATACTCATGCTTCGAGTTGATATCGTCCTTCTTCTTATGATATAACCTCGCTAGGAATAGTTCTACGCTTATATGTTTTAAATCCATCTTATATTATTGAAGGATTGAATGTCAACATAAAATTCAAGGTACTTTCTGTTGGCATTTAAATGGCAGATCATTGTATTGGCGACGATGCTGCAGGTCATAGTTGTTTTTTCAGACATGTATGTCTTATAATTACGACAATAATGTGTTTCTCTTGATTGGTTAGAAGCCTAGAATGCATATTAGCTTCAAGTTTCATTAAGAGTATCATGCTCACAGAAGGACTGCAGCTGTATAAGATATTCTACATGTTGGTGCCAGTTGTGTAGCAATAAATTATGCTTGATTTTTCGCTTGTTTGTGAAGTTAGCTATCATATGGTTGAACAATAAATTTTATAGTTTTTGGTTTTAGCCCGTAGCTATCATGCAACCATTTGCTTAATGTTTCCTACTATTAACTACTTTTCACCATTAAATTTGATTCTAGTAGGGGAATACTGATCTTTTTTAGTTTTAGTAATTTCTGTTCACGTATTTTAATTACACTATCATCTATTCGGATTTTCTAATCTTTTGTTTAGTAACATTTTCTATTTCCTTAAGGATTTAGTCTAGTTCTATGCACCATTGGGTTTCAGAAATCTTTGAAGAAACTTGTTAGCATGCTGTTTGGTTTTGTGCTTATTAGCTCTCTGAATTTTTTATTTCCTTGATGCAGGAAGCAGCCTTTGCCGTAAGCAACAAAAATACTAGAAGATTCTTTTTGAGGTGAATTTAGTAGTGTTTGATATTCTTTAAAAAGGTTATGGAGGCGCGCCCTGCTTTATCTGTCCAAAGGACAGGTGCACATCAACTCAGTAATTTTGGAGCATCAGGAGCTCATTCTTCATTACCTGTGCTTCGAGCAAGTATGGAAGAGAAATATCCTAAGTTGCCAGGGACTGTCCTTTCTTCGTTGCCTTCAAGCAGTGGAGCTGTCGGTCATTTGTTTTCCTCATCATCATCCGGATTCGCCACCAATCTTCACTTTTCATCTGTTCTGCCTCATGAAGAGCATTTGGCACCTGCACCTTTCATTTCTCAGTCAACAAATAATGCGGCATCAATCCCATTAGCTAATTATGGAGTTCTTCAATCTACAGCATCAAGCCAGTATGTTAATGAAAATAGTGAACCCTGGTGTATAGATCCATTGTCTGATTACCTTGATTACTCGACAAATACCCCTGTCAACAACACTCAGCTAGATTGTAGCAATACAGGTGATTGTCACATCCCACCGGGGGATCTTAGTAAACAAAGTGATTGGCCGGAATGGGCTGACCTTGTAATGAATGATGATGATGCCCTGACTTCTAATTGGAACGAGATCATGGCTGACTCTAGCATAGCTGATGCAGAGCCGAAGGTCAGTTTCATTATTTACCAACTGCTGGATTTTTATTCATCTTAATTTAGTTTTCGTTTTCTTACTACAATTATAAAGGAGACAGCTCTTACATCTCTTTGTTGTGTGATTAAAGATGCAATATCAGGAACAATACCAACCTTCAAATTTCCCAGTACACCAAGGTCAACCATTGCAGCAAATTCCTACTGCATCTCTAGAAACATCTGCCGTTGTTCCTGCATCATCCACTGCAAGTGGTTCTTCATCGAAGCAACGGATGCGTTGGACACCAGAACTTCATGAAGCCTTTGTGGAAGCAGTCAACAAGCTTGGTGGAAGTGAAAGTAATTTTCTCTCATTACTTTGCATCTTAAAGAAGTATTGGACTGTTGTCTAACTCAATAATTCTACTTTGAAATACAGGAGCTACTCCCAAGGGTGTGCTCAAGTTAATGAAAGTTGAAAGTTTGACCATCTATCATGTAAAAAGTCACTTGCAGGTTTGTTCTTCTCGTTGCGTTCTCAAAGTTAGATATTTTCACTTATAGACATGCTGTATCATTTAACTGATGGTACTGTGAAACAAATTTCTTATAATGCAGAAATATCGAACAGCTAGATATAGACCAGAAGCATCAGAGGGTATGCAGCAATTTCTTTTTCCCTTGTGTGCTTTCTTGCATGTGTCTTAATTTTGTCTCCCTTTTCAAAAGTCATTTTTTAAGAATTTTAGGGCCAGTGTATTTGTTACTTGATCTAGTAGATGTCAAATTATTTTTAGTTTTTGTAATGAAAACTTTAGTTTCTTTCTCTCTTATAAGTGAAAAGAATTGTTTTTTTTTTAAATGTTTTGTGGAGTTATTGGTTTTCTTTTTCGTTCTATGGAAATTGGAAGTTTGATAATTCCAGTTAAAGTTCCAAAGTTTTACCAGTTTGCTAGGTTATACGTTTCACACAAGTATGATTTCATGTCCATGACACGTTTCAAAAATGTAATTTTTTTCCGTGAGATGAAAATTTTCTAAAAGAAAAGAGGAGGAAGAGAAAGGCATAAAGAAGAGGATGGGAAGCATTTCCTTCTCAAAAAAAGAAGGATGGGAGCACCAAAAAAATGAAATAAAAGGCAAAAGCTGATGATGTGGAGACTTTCATCTTTGTTGCTATGAGGATATACAAATATGTTGGTTGCAATCCCATTTAGGTTAATTGGATAATTAAGCTAATGTTTCCCATTTCAGTTTTCTTGATTATTGTAGTATACTTGCATTTGGATGTGCCTGCAAATGATGATTTTTAAGATGTTTTGTCTTCTTCTGGTGCTTAAGTATGTACACGTCTGAATTCTGGACAACGTTCTAAGCTGTGTGTTACTGTTCTTCATAAGTCAGGTCCTCTAGTCTGTGGATAAATCTGTGCATTAAGAAATATATAACATTAACGTGATGTGGCATTTCACCATACCTCAGGAAATTCCGTTTTTGAAACATGTCATGGACATGAAATCATACTTGCGTGAAATGTATAACCTAGCGAACTGGTAAAACGTTGGAACTTTAACTGGAATTATCAAACTTCATATACGATTGCCAAGATCATAGAAGACTGGTCAAAAGTTTGCACTATTTAACTGGAACAAGTAAACTTCATACACCACTGTCAAATCTCACAATTTTCTATTTGTCTTCTTTTTAATAGCCAATTAGATTTGTCCTTCAACTATAAATTTTCTATTTTGACATGGCGATACGAGATGTTAGTGCTTGGAGAATGCTATTAATTCTCTATTTTGTCAGGATTTTATCTTTCTTTTTATCCAAAGATAGCTGCTCCTGGCCCATTATTGTCTTCTGCTAATATTCTGCTTTCTGAGGCCCTTTTATTTCTTTTTCCTTCTAATTACAGAATCCTCTGAGAAGAAAGAATCATCCGTTGGCGATTTGTCAGCTCTGAACTTAAAAACGTTAGTAGCTGGGCCCATTGCTTTTGTTTTCTTGCTTAGTTATATGCACCATTTGGAATTTGGATAACATTTGCTATTCACTTGTGCATTGACTAATGAGTGGATTAACCAATTTTGAACGGCATATATTGGGGCAGGATTTGTTTATTAGATGTTACTTCATATGGACTTTGTTGACAGTGTAGGTGCATTTTCCACATGCCTGTAGACTGAAAACATAAATTAGATATCGAGATTTATTGACTTCAATAGTTTTATTACCTTAGATTGGTACCATGGAATTAAACCTTCATTTTGTCTGGTGTATGTGTAAGGGATTCCAAAAAGAAAAGGATGATAATGATGGTGGGACCTTTTTTTGTGTGTGTGGGATACTCAAGTTGTCAACCAAATTGGAAGATAAGAAAAAGAAAATATTAGAATAGTTAAGTTGAGGCTTCTGATAGATGGAAGTAAGACAGCTGGAATAATTCTGTGCACACATGACATGTAGAACAGGTACTTTTGATGGAATGGCATGGTGGCTTGACGGGCTCTATTAGAGGCAGTATTAAGCTTTCCCCTCATGACTAATAGTAATCGGTTTTCTCGTGTTGCCTTTGTTATCTGATGTATTTGGATTTTGATGCAGGGGTATTGAGATCACTGAAGCATTGCGGTTACAGATGGAAGTTCAGAAACAGCTGCATGAACAGCTTGAGGTATAAATTCTTGCCTTAGCAACAGGCTATTGTGATTCTAACTTCAGTTTGACAGGTCATTACTGCTTGCAATACAAACGTATAGGTAACTCCTTGTCATGCATTATTTTGTTGGAGATTGCTTCTGGCTGCTGCCTTTTTGGTATAAATGGTTGCATGGCATGGCTTCCCCCCCCCCCCCCTTTCTGATCTCCCCTCTCTACCTCCACGAGGTAGGGTAAGGTTTGCGTACACTCTACCCTCCCCAAACCCACTTGTAGGATTACACCGGGTATGTTGTTGTTGTTTCCCGTTCTGATATTCCAGTCATGGTAAATATATCTGAAGCTAAAGGTGAAGTTTTGGAATCTCTATATTATTCTTGTATAATTCACAGCTAAGCAGTCTGGATTACCCTCTTTGATTATATCTCAGCGATTTTGAGTTCCGCATTATTTAGTTATGGCTTGTTATCCCCTATCATATATAAAAACATTATGCAGCTCTCTAATGCTGACAGATAAATGAATCGGCAGCTTGTCCAATCTAAGGAAACTTGCATGGTACTATATCTAACGTGTACTTACGTGATCGCTACCTTTTACAGATTCAAAGAAATCTGCAGCTGCGAATAGAAGAACAAGGGCGATGCCTCCAAATGATGTTTGAGAAGCAATGCAAGTCAATGCCTGGTATTGATGCCTCCTCACAGCTTACAGATGCAGTACAAAGTTCCTCAAACAAAAATGATCCAGGAGTGTCACTGGTCGATCATCACGAAGCACAGAAAGAGCAAGAAAGAGAAGATCTTGGAAATCCTGAGACAAATATTACTAGCTCATCAAATCCACCACCATCGAAGCGCGCTAAAGTCGACAAAGTCGACGAATAAGCTTCTGCAGTTCATAAACCCTTTGGTAGGTATTTGATGCTGGGAACATCAAACTCTTTTTGAGTAAACCAGCTTTAACATTTTTGGTATCCCTTCTTAGATTATTCAGATGGGCAATGGATTTGTCCTTTATTTCAACATATACATGATAAAAGAAATGTCAAGATTATTCCTTTAGTATTGCTAATATATGACTTTTTAGTGTTACTCTTGGAAGAAGTGAGAAAACTGTAGATGGACTTTGAAGCTGCATTTAGAACCCTTGATGTCTAATTCTTGTTAATTAATGTTTGAGCTTGTAACCCATAAGAAAAAAAGGCAGCCCGATGCACTCAAACTTCTGCTATGTGCGGCGGGGTCCAGGGAAGGGTCGGACCACAAGGATCTATTGTACGTAGCCTTACCTTGCATTTTTGCAAGAGGTTGTTCCCACGGCTTGAATCCGTGACCTCCTGATCACATGATAACAAAAATATTACTCGTGACATGATATCTTTTCATCTATCCAAAGCTTGGTGAGCATAGTTATTCGATATCTATGCTTTGAAAAACATTTTCTAGAAAATATTTTCCTCCGTACTATGAATCAATATTATTTAGTCTATGATACACATATACAAGAAAAAGGTAAAATAAGTGTTGGATTTGAACAAATGAATCTCTCATAGTCTCACTTAGGGGTGGGCGTGGCACAGTAGGTATGGTAATGGTACTATATCATTATCATACCAAATTAATTTTGTATTTATTATAAGATAGATTGGTAGTCATAATTTGTTCGACTTCTAGCACCTTACACAAGTAGAAATATTCAAAAGAAAATATAAGGATACAATTCCTTTCATTAATAAATTACACAAAAATGATATTTCAATCAAGATAGTAGTCAAAGCTCCAACATCTAAATAATTAGTTTTATGCTAATACTATTTTGTATATTTGATAGTATTAAAAGTTTTGGTTTCGGTCTGATTCGATATCTACCGTACCATATCCACCCCTAGTCTCACTTCAACTATGATTATGCATTTTCATGGTTGCAAAAGGATCTTCTCAGCAAGTCAATTTCACAACCAAAGAAGAAAAGGCATTTGTGAGCTAATGAAGCTTACAAATCTAAGTCAAAACTCACTATATTCGCTTCAAGCTATGTTGCTCGGACTCTTCAAAAATGTCATCAAGTGTGTGTCAGATCCTTCAAAAGTAGTGCATTTTTGGAGGATCCGACACGAGTGCAGCAACACTTTTTGGAGCAACTTAGCTTTCAAGTATGTGACTAGTATTTACTTCAAAGAGTAGTTTGAGTTGTGGTACTTTGTAGCAGAACTCTAGGAAGTACAAAACTCACTATATTGCTTTGATGCAGAAAGTGTTGTGTACAATAGCCATAGACAAGCAAGACCCTTTGTTCTCATCTATCAAATGAATAGTGTTACTTAGAAGGATCATTCCTAACATATCAGTGAACCTTGCAGTATCCATTTATCGGCAGAAAGGCACCAGTTTACATGTAGCAATAGACTCCAGAATCCATGTATGCTCAATGACCTGACAACCAATTGGCTTGGCAAGTTCCTCGGCCTTTGCTAGTCGTTGCAGCAAAATGTTGCTTTCTTCTCCGAATGCACAGCCACGTGGAGGATCGCTGTTATAAACAACTAGACAAGCTGAGCTAGTTGTTTGTGTAGTAGCATCAGTCAGGGAAATCAACTGTTCCTTAGTGTGAATTATGGAACCTCCAGCCTTTTCAACTAGATCTAACAGGTCATTTTTGTAAGCTGGGACATACTCTCCACTCAGATAAAACTTCAAACCATCAAATAGCTTAGGTGCCTGCATAGGAAACAAGGAATCTTTTTACTGCATGATTTATTTAAGCTGAGAGATTATTGGAAACGGCCTCTCTATATCTATGAGGTAGGGATAAGGTCTACGTACACACTACCCTCCCCAAACACCACTTATGGGATTACATTGGTCATGCTGTTGTATAATGATTTTAGAATTTCATGCGCCTCATTACTAAGAAAATCAGCAAAGATGTTTCAGCTAAAAGCATGTGCACAGGCAGCAGAAAGATAAATACTTACACTAGATGAAGCCCTAAGTCTACCAGCTTTGGGACCTCCAAAACAGCCATGATTGTCCAGGCTAACTTCATAAGGCTCTTCATTCACAGGATAATTTTCTTGAACGCAGACTTTTATCCCTGTAAAAAAGCAAAGTTGTATTAGTATCATAAAAGTTGAGCTAGTGGTCAATTGTTGAAGTGTACTGTCTTTGTCTTGTCTCTGTTCATGTTGGATGATTCATTGATAAAGACATCGTTCTTCACATAACAGAATGATGAGAATTACTTAAGCTTATTATTTATCTTGCTAACCATGTGAACTACTGTATTATTCCAAGCCACGCATCATATTTCCGAAAAAGTAAAATGCTGTTCATGTATAGTGCCCAATGACATTCAGGGATGGATGTAAACCCATCCGGTGTCCTGGGAGGGGCGACTTTGTGTAAATACATCAGTCTCTTACTTGTGCGAAGGAACTATTTCTTGGAGTAGAGCAGCATTTCAATAACTTGGTATTCTTATGAATCTACAGAACATGCAAGTCCAACATACACACCAATGAATGGATGTATACCCATAGGACAGGGATAATCATTCCAGTCCTGAGAAGGGCAACCCGTGTAAATACATCGGTTTCTTACTTGTGCAAAGGGACTCTTTATTGGAGTAGAGAAGCATTTCAATAAAACTTGGTAGTCTTATGAATCTACCGAACATGCATAACAAGTCCCAACTTATACCTAGCTTTCCTCTCTCAGTCCTTCTCGATCCCTCTAAACACCCGATACTACTGAGCTACTAAGATTCCCCCACAACGGAGAATCAAATGAACAAAAAAGCTACTTAACCACGTAAGACAAAAAGAATAAAGAGCTTACAATCAATTGTTAGGATCCATTTTCCACCCAAAATTGCCATGAGGACTTTCAGTGTTCTGGTGCATGCACCCTTTTCATCTGTTGCTGCAATGACATGAGTGACACTTGGGTTCCAAGACTTGCACACAGTTGCACCGCACATATTAGCAAACTTGACCATCATATACTGAAATAAGATTAAAACAACTATTAGGATAAACCAATATTGATGTTGTAGACTACTATACTCTTGATTTTTCAGCCAACAATTTCCTAAACCAAAAGAGCTTATATGTAAGTAAATATATTGATGGAAGTGCAATATTTCAACCAACAAATTCTCAAACTGAAAGAGCTAAACTTATTGGATTATTAGCTAATTCAGCAAATGGAAGGAGTGAAAGTTAACAGAAGACATGAGCTAATACTGACAAAAATCAAGTCAACATCATCTGGTAATCATCAAAATAAAGTTGTCTGCTTATATATAGCAATGACAAAGAGCTATCACAGATAAGTTGGTTTTGCATGGTAACTTGCTAGTGGTAATAATGGCCCATAATATGTTATTATACTAATAATCTGATCCATGATATATTTAAAGAACTGATCAACAGTCATAAAATATAGAGGCGGAACTAGAAGCCGACGTGCAAGTGCGGCCGAACTCAATAGCTTTAGTTCAAACTATGTACTTGTATTAAAAAGTTTATTAAATATGTAGAAAAATTTCAGTACACAATCACTAACACGTGATGTCACTAGCCTAGAATTTAGAATTCAGAAAGTTCAAATTTTGGCTCCACCTCTGATAAAATATATACATCATTCTTTGCATGCATGTGAAAGAAACTAGCATAAAACATTCTCAGTGTAAGAAGGAGACCAACCTTCTCTTCTGAGGATAGAGCAGATCCACATAGAATCCATTCTTTAGGTCCACCTGACGATGTTGCCCAAAAATTCAATCGCTCAGATGATCTGCATGCAGATTTAACATTATATTCCGAAGGGGGAAAATCGTGTGTTTATCATGTAAGCTTTACACAAAGGGGCCTGGGACAGGGAGTGAATTGTGTCTTCTATATTATTGTAATTAGAAATCTTAAAATGATTCAACATGATGTTTTATCATTCTTTTGAAGTGCCTACAATTTAAGCTAGGTGATAAAATCAATATGAATGTTCTTACAGGGGAGCAGGTTCTGGACGTGCTTCAGTACTGACACGCTTCCTAGACTTTGACTTCTCACTTGGAAATTTAACTGATTTGTGACTCGGGCACAGCATTACAAAGTTGTCCTGCAATTAAAGAGGTAGACTTTGAGGAGAGAACAGGAAAAACAATATTTATAGAGTTCAATTTGACAAAATCATTGACTAGGTGTGTCATGTTGATCTACTTACACAATCCCAACGGCAGTCCTGAATTTCAAATGCACAGGGCATATGATAACTCCTCCGACAAGACTTCACGAGGCAGCCAAGTGCTGCACCCTTTAGGCCACAGCCACTACACTTGAGTTTTGAAGCTCTTGCCAATTCAGCCTCCAAATTTTTTATGATCTCTCCATCATAATATACTTGAGGTGCCCTACAAAATGAAATTAAACATAAAATTAGATCTGTTCAGTAAAAGACTAGCGCAGAGCACTAAATACTGTAGAATTCCAAATAATTAGGAAAATCTGGCTAGTTATAAATTTTGGAAGGCAATACAATTAGGGAAGAACTAAGTAAATCGGGAAGAAATTTGCAGGATGTATCTCAGGTGAATACTAACAATAAATCAACTACTCCCTCCGTTTCAATTTGTTTGTCTAACTTCCCTTTTTAGTGAATTTCAAAAAGAATGTCTTTTTCCAACTCTTTTATTCTAACTTTCCGTATGGCATGTTTAAAACCACAAGATTAAAGAGCATTCTGGTACATTCTACATATCTTTAGTTTAAAACCACAAGATTCAAAAGACTTCTTTACTTTTTTAAACTTGGTGTCAAGTCAAAACAAGACAAACAAATTGAGACAAAGGGAGTAGTATATTGATAGATCTACGAGTAACCTTCAAACGTTACCTAGTTTATTCTTAGTAAGCTTAATTGGAAAACTTTGAACTTTGGATTACTTCAATGCTAATTCCATTCATAAGAACTAGCTCCACAAAGCAAAAGAGAGCGGTGTTCAATCATTACAAATAGAGGGCAATATAGTTCTAGGTTCTAATTCAACAGTTGCAAGCTGGCAAGGATAAAAACTCCCCCATTCAATGTCAATAACCATCAATAAGGCTAGAACCATTCCGTAAAATGAAATTCAAGAATGGTTCTGAAGTCAAACCATTAGAATGCTATCAAATCACATAATAAAGCTCTCTATGAGCTGCAGTTCCATAATTATTACTGATAATGGAATACCAAAGCCAAATTATGAATTGCATACCAGTCAATACATTTCATATGCACAGGTATGGCTTTTGAAAGTGAAATAGCATCTCCCACCACCTCCATTCCATTTGCATAGTGTAGCATTGGTCCAGTTCCCTGCAAGTATTAATCAGATACGGACAAGTTAAGTTTTCAGAATTGGTAAAAGTAGCCAAATTTGACCTAAATGGAAGACAAATATATAGGGCATATGAATGGATAATTTACTGAATGATAGCAATAGAAGATGACATGAAATGATTATATCAAAAGAATAAATATGTTATAATAAAAATTAAATTTGATGTTTGGCAATAAACAAGCAAATCATGGTCTGGTCATTACTGGTGAGATATTGAAAAACTTTGAGAAGTATTTCAAATGAAATAATATTTTTTGATCATAGAACTTCAGGTTTTTTTTCCAAGTGAAATTATATCCGTACACAATAGAAACAACAATAACAGCAACAATGAACCACATACCCAGTGTAGTCTACAAAGTGAGGTCTAGCAAGGGTAAGTGTACGCAGACCTTACCCCTACCTTTGAGGTAGAGAGGTTGTTTGTGATAGCCCCTCGGCTCAAAGAAACACAAAACACAATAGAAACAACTTTCAAAATATTCTTTTTCAACTTCAAAAACTCTTTCTTCAACTTCAAATACTCTTTTCTTTTCAACTTCTACCAAATATTGTCTAAACTCTAAACACCTACAAATTCTATTTTCAGTTTTCCTTTAGAATAGCATAAAAAACAGACATCTGACCTCTGTTATCTTAGATTTGTGGCAGAAAGCACAAACACTTCCTTCCAGAAGATGTTGATCTGAAACTTCTTTTGGATGAGCAACAAAAGAAGATTCACTCAATTTACATGTCAAGTTGTGGTCGGAGTTGGCAACAATACTTGAACAAGATTCTCTTTGTTGATTATGATCATGACACTGCAAGGCCATCTCTGGCAATCCATAACTTAGTTTCTTTTGCCTCTTCACATCCCTTTCGCGAAACACATCGTCATGCGTAACAGTGTGGTGCACTAGACTTTTAACCACATCCAAGCTATCTTCTTTTTTCAGAAACAGAACCACATCTGAGCTACCTTCTACAAGCCTTTTTGCAGTATGGCTTTTTGTATCCTGAAAACAAGTAGACTCATTTAGCTAAATAAAGAGAAGTGTTGAAGAAACTTATTTTTTGTTGTGCTAATCCTTAGACATTCATATCCATAGTCTGTCACCATGATATCATAGATAACTAGCTACTCTACTTCCTTGGATTTATTCAAGCAAAAATATTGCGTAATAGCTGGAGAAATTGTTTACTACTCGCTCCATTTCAATTGTTTTACTTTTCTTTTTAGTTCGTTTCAAAAAGAGCACTTTAGCACATTCCACATATCTTTAGTTTAAGACCACAAGATTTAAAAGTCTTCTTTACTTTCTTAAACTTCACATCAAATCAAAATCAAACAAACAAATTGAAATAAAAGGAGTATATGCTTAAGCACTTTAATAGGAAGGATGTGCATCTTTTTTACAGGAAATCATTTCTAATTCAAGTCTAACCCCCTCGGAAGTAATGGGAAACCCCTGAATTAAGTTAGTTAGCAGGCACTTAATATTCCAGAATGAAACCCAATGACAAGTAAAGGTAAAAAAGATCATCTCTACTATACTAAATTAGAGCAATTTAGGAAACTTGTAGTATTTCTTACTCTCAGTTCAGTGGTCTCTTTGACAATGTCTTTGTTGCTATCGGATGAATGAGCGCTGCCTGGTGACTGCTGTTGCAATTGATTCAAATCTATTTCCTCTGCATTATACCTGTCATCTTTTAAGTCTTCCTTCCTAACAGAAGGCAAGAGACTCAAATGATTCACAACATTCCAAGGCATTCCATGTCCATTGTGCCTATTAATCTCCTTGTTCGGATCATTGCTGCTTAATATGGCTTTGACAGATTGCTCATTTCTTGATTTGTCAGCATTAACAGAAACAGGAGACTGCTCTAGTGATCTTCCAGCATCTGGTGCATTAAACCAATTCTTTTATGTGTGAGTAGTACTGTACTTAACAAGCAATAAACAACTGATGTATGTGTTAAGATAAATTTACCAGGAGACTGGAATTGAAAGACTTTAGCATTGAAAGTAGCATCTAAGCTTCTAAATATGGATATCATACTCTCCATATGAGGTACTGCCCTTATTTCTGCACCATTCAACAAATGCAAAACATAAATCATTTCACAAAATCTAAGGAACTTACAAACAGAAACAATACTCAAAATGTGCAAGCACTCCATGACCAAAAAGGGATTTGTTTGGGCAAGGTATGGTTCATAAAAACAAAGTAGCTTTGGCTCAAACTCAATATATTTGTTAAAAAATGACTTTTGTTTGTCTTACCATCTTTCTTAGTCCGTTTCAAGAAAAAATGTTGATTTCCCTCTTTAGTTCTAACTTGATCAACATATTGATGTTTGCATCATAAGTCACAAGCATTAAACAATGAAAACAACAAAAACAAATAAACAATGTGACGAAACCATATAATAGTACCTTGATCAACATATTGATGTTTGCAAACAGGGCATTCACATTGAACTTGGGTCGAGCTCGGAACACAAAAGCTGCACAAAACCATTGAATTAAAATCTTTTGGCAACTAAAATTGTAACCAAGATTTCAACATTCAAGCAAATATGAAATATCACTCAGAAAAATCTAATTCCAAGGAGTCCAGAATGATAACTTACTTGCAGAAAATATGGTCACATGGAAGCAAAGTAGGTTTAGTCAGCAAGTTTAAGCTGCAAAATCAGAAGAAACCCCATATCAGGTAACAAAATGAAAATGTCAAATCAACCAACCCTCTACATTCATTTCCTCTAATAGGTACTCACTTTGTTTCAATTTGTTTGAATTACTTTACTCTTTAGTCAATTTAAAAAAAGAATGCATTTTTCCTATTCTAACAACTCTTTAATTTCAACTTAACACAGAGCATATTTAAGACACAAAATTAAATAACATTTTGATACATTCTACATATTATTCTTTTATTTTCTTAAAATCTGTATCAAGTCAAAACAAAACAAGCAAATTAAAACTAAGGGAGTACACTTTTTTTGGGAAACCCACAACCTCTGCCACAGTGAGCATTCAACAAGGAAGGTTATCTTTTACAGTTGCCTCCATTTTATTCCAGAAAATTTCATCTTATAGGTATATCAGTTCTTTCTTTTTTTCGATGACCATGGTGTCCGGGCCAGCTTTTCCGCACCTCGACTAATTTCACGGGATACTTGTCGCCTCACACCAGCAACAGATACCAAGTAACTCTGTCCACCAAGACTAGAACAGATGGGAAGAATCACCTAGTGTTTTTTTGTCTCCACAAGAATGTGAACCTGAGACCTCAAGCCTCAAGGCTCTTTAACCCACTTCATCGACCACTAAGCCACACCATTCTACATCTTTAACAAAAAGAAAACAACCCAAATGAAACAATCTACATTCATTTCCTATATCAATCCATTTTGATGAAAACATTATCTTTTACAATTGGACCCATTTCATTCCACAAAAAATTCATCTTTTGTAAGTAAAACATACAATGGCAGAGTCGGGATTTTTACTAAGGGGCTCAAAATATGAATAGTAAACACATGAAAAGAAGTCAAAACATCTACGTTTTTATAAAACTGAAATTTCTTCAGGTCTCCAACAAAAAAAAAATGAAAAAAACGACCCAAAATGAGAAAAATACCAAAGAGGGCATTTGAGTTCAAGACCCAATTTCTGAATATGAAAAGCCAATGGGTTAAGAAACCTAGCAATGCTTTGTGCCTCCGCTGCCATTCTTGAAAATTACTTCAGAAATTGCAGATTTTTCAGCTGAATACAACACAAAGTTGAAAAATGAGATATTGATAGAAAGTAAAGTGGAAATTTATGTGTGTAAAATGTGTATATTGGGGGAATTTTGGCGGTATAAAGTTTCGAACTTTTCGCGCTCTATAATATTCTGGGAATTTTCTCCCGCGGTTTTTTTGACAATTGCCAATATGGGCTGTTTTAGGCTGACCCAAAAAATACTCTTTACCTGGTTGCGTATCGGTCGATTCGGTTCAGTTTTGTGTATTAGCGATTTGATTTATCGATTTTCAGTTCGTAAACATGCAAAACTGATAACTAAACCAATAACATATTCGTTATCGATTTTCGGTTAATTGATTTTTGGTCCTTAACGATTGGATTTTCGGTTTAACCGATAAGAAAATGATTCTATAATATTTTTTTTGCTTTATCTTATTTTCATGTGTTCAGATATATATATATTACCTTCATGCATAAAAGTCTACACATATTACAAGCATAAGCAAATTCAAATATGTTACTATTACTAAAACAAATTTGTTTTCTTTCCGATTTAGTAGCAAGCTTGAATGCAGCAGCAACGGTAGCAATCTCTCTAAAAAAAAGGTCAATTAATAGTTTACACTGATAGGTAGAACTCTACCAAGCAAACGACTTTGGAAAGAAAACAACAACACTAAGATAGCAACTACAAAATGCAAAAAACAACAGGTTACATATTAAAAATCTAAAGCCACGATTATATAATTAGGAGTAAAAATATAATTTTAATATAATCTTATTGGGTTATCGATTTAATCATTAACTAAAACCTTAAAATCGAAATCGAACCGATAGCCTAATAAAAAAAATTACAAATCCTTAACCCAATAACTCGATATCGATAAACCAATAACATTTTTATCGATTCGGTTTATCGATTAAACAGATTTTTGCACACCCCTATTACTTGCCAGGTTTTATTTTTTGAGAGTCAAAATATCTGAATTTTAAGATTATCTTTTTATCATATTAATATGAGAAGGTTTGCTATTTATGATATTTTTCGTATAGTTTCTAGAATTATCTAAATTTAAAATATTAAATTAATCTAATTCAATTTAGCTCCAAAAATTAGTCAAATTGATTTTCATAAAATGAACGGAGGGGAGTATAACTTTGCATGAGTACAACAATAAGATACTAAATGTAATCTCATAAGAGAGACGATGTTAAAGTAATTTGGGCATGTGAAGAAGACATGCACATATATCCCAATGAAGAGACGTTAGAGGATGACAATGACAGGTTTAAAAAAAGTTAAGTATAGTCCGAAAAAGTTTTTGAGGAAAGGTTTAATCAAAACATGATGCATCTTCAACTTATCAAACACATAACTCTACGTAGGTCATAGGACGATGTGAAAATCGCAAATTAGAATAAAACATAAGTACATAATCGAGCATTGTGTCATTTTATTGCGGGATAGGTTTGGTGATAGTTTGAAACATCGTATCTGCTTCTCCTTTTATATACTAGTAGTATTACTATCATATTCGTAATTTCTTATTCTTCGATTTTTATTATTATCTGTTATTTTTTTTTTTCATTATTATATCATTTCTTAAACCCACTACTAAACCCTCCCCTTATCCCCTCTCTCTTTCTCTCACACCACAATGCTCACTACAGCAGCTACACCAATGGCCGGCTCCGCCGTCTCTCTCGCCGCCGGCGACCTCCTCACCAAACTCGCCGTCCTTCCATCCACCTTCCGCCGCCGTAACTCCATCCCTAAATCCATCCGGGTCGGGTCACCATATTCGGGTCGGGTCAATACTATCGTGTGCAAAGCTAACCGGTCCGCATACTCGCCGCTCAATTCCGGGTCGAACTACGGCGGTGGAGACCGGCCGCCGACCGAGATGGCTCCGCTATTCCCCGGTTGTGATTACGAACACTGGCTTATAGTTATGGATAAGCCTGGAGGTGAAGGTGCTACTAAGCAAGAGATGATTGATTGCTACATAAAAACTTTGGCTAAAGTTGTTGGAAGGTATTTTTTTTTGCTTCTCACAACTTTCTTTCAAGTATTTAATTGATAATTTTGTTGCTAGAAGGTTACAGTTTGTTTGGATTGATGTTACCTATTGTATTGTATGTCTTTAGTTTAAATATAATGTTTGTTTTGATTTTTACTTAAATTTTATGTTACGTAACAATGGAAAATCCCATTTTGTGTAACTATTAATTTGGTGTGATCGCGTTGTTCCCTTTCTTTGACAAATGTGGTGTCCGAGCCAGTTTGCGCGCACCTCTACTATTTCCATGGGATGCCTGCCATTTCCCAACAACAACAAGTGCCATATAACTCTATTAGACTTTTTTTTATTGTAGCGATACCTCGTACCTATTTTTTTTTTATAGGTTTAGCCTTCAAATTGTTGATGTGTGACATTATGTAACGACGATGTGACATTATATAACGATGGAAAATGATACAATCTATCCAAATATTGTATCATTACAACAATACAGTATGATACAAGACAACACAACACAATACGATACAATTATGAAACGATACTAACAACCATCCAACCAGAGGGTTAGTAGGTAGTTGAGTATTGTCTTGCTTATCCTTTCATACTAATAGTTGTAGTATTACTCTTGTAGTTTATTGTTATTCGATTTCTGTTACTTTTGTTTGTTTCTTGTACCCTGATTATTGTCTTATTTTGTTGTAGTTAGCGATCCTTTTTAAGAATGTTTTTTCATCCTTTCGTTAGTTTTTTTTTTTGTTTTTGTCATGGCTTCTTCACTTCCATTATTTTTTTTCCAAACTGCTTTGAAATGCTTTTCCTTTAGCCGAGGGTCTATCACAAACAACATCTCTACCTTCCAAGGTAGGGTAAGGTCTATGTATACACTACTCTCCCCAGATCCCACTTATGGAATTACACTGGGTATGTTGTTGGAATTTTGTTGGGTCATTAACTTTGATGTGATTTTTTCCCTTTTTTCAACCATTACTTTAATATTTTCTTCAATCATTGTTAATATATGGAATATATAAGTCAAATTAACATCTCAAACTCCATACTTAGTCAACACCATTGCATTAAATAAAACAAATAGATTGCCCTCAGGGCTTCTGTGGTTAGAGCTTAGCTTGTGATCTGTGAGGTAAGGTGCACGTTAAGGGTTCTAACTTTTAAGGCATTGTGGACCAAAGTCTGGTATTTGAGAGGGGAAGGGTAGAAGGAGAGACTCATTATCCACCAAATTTCGAACCATGCGCAATTGGCTTTGTGGGAATATACTGGGTTGGTTGTTGCTGTTGTTGTTGTTGTGCAATTGGCCCTCAGGGATTTCTCGGTTATACCGAAAGAAGTGGAGAAGGGTAGAGGGATAGTCCCATTTGTCCTCCGAGTTTCAAACCGTACACCATGGGCCATCGTCGGTTATACAGAAAAAATGGAACAGATGGATTAGTTTTGCAGTGATACTCTGCAACTATTGAATTGTAATCTTGGATTCCCACTATGCTATCCCTCCACTTAGCTGTTCTTTTTCTGGAAAAAGAAAAGTGTTTTTTACTGGATATAGCAAATCCTTATCTACCAGTTCTCTAATTTGGTTAAATAGTGAAGAAGAGGCCAAGAAGAAGATATACAATGTTTCCTGTGAAAGATACTTCGGTTTTGGATGTGAGATTGATGAGGAGACATCGAATAAGCTTGAAGGTTAGTGTCTGGATCAATTTATTGATTCTTTAAGCGAGAGTTTAATTATGCTAGTCACCATGTTTCTTAAACATTCTGTTCTTTGAAATCTGTACAGGTTTGCCTGGTGTTCTCTTTGTCCTACCAGATTCATTTGTCGATCCAGAAAACAAGGACTATGGAGGTACATCTTTTCCCTCTGCTGACATTCCTGTTTTAAGAAGCAAAACAGAAGCTTTTTTTCTTTGTTATTTATATCTGGTCTTTGTACCTTGGTGGTAAATCCTACATGGCTAGATGTTCCCTTTGCCCTGCATGCTATCATGGATCCAAAACTAGTCGTGATTGAGTTACTGTTGGATAACAATTTTGTGTCATTATTTATGCTATTCCAATGGTTCACAATGTGTCGCCAAGCTGTAATCCTTACTTCTCTCTCTCTCTCTCTCTCTTTGGGATAATGGTGGTGTACGGACTGTTATGTGCTCTTTGACTAGTCTAACGATTACCTGCTATCTCCCTCTATCGGGTACTTTGCCTACCAATGCTTAGGCAGTTAGGAAGATATCACCTAGTGTTTTTCATCTTTGTTGGGATTTGAACCTTGGTTTCCAAGTGTAATCCACTGGACTTGGAAATCATTGATTACTTGGTCGATGATAATAGTAGGCTGCTTACTGATGATGTACTGTGTTTCTGCAAGTGAAAACAAGCTCAGAAGCGTCAGATTTTCTTGTCATAGAGGAGAAGAAACCCCTCACTATTTGAGTACTTGTGTTTAATTGTTTCTCCAGTGTATAATCCTTTTGAGAACCATCATGGCGATGGACCTTTAGTAGGATGGAACTACTGCAGGGTTTAGTCAGTGTTTTATAATGACAATAGGAAGGAAGTGTTTGAACCACTTTGATCTAATCGGCTTAACCCCCCTCCCCCTCCCCCTCCACGTCCTACATATGTGCATATCTGGTTTCCCTTAGCTTGCTTCTTAATTACACTCAACTGCCAGCAGTATCTTCATTGACCTTTACAAAGATGATGCTTGCAATTCTTTCGTTTGTTGCACATTTGGTTCTTTTCTCGAGTATTTTGGCGTATGGCCCAGCAATTAAGAGTTCTAGACATGGTTTATTGTTATTGAAACACAGACTTTGAAATTATTAACATGTTCTGAGATCCCTAACATCTTCTCTAATCTGATGATTCCAGCTGAGCTATTTGTGAATGGAGAGATAGTTCAAAGGTCACCTGAAAGACAAAAGAGAGTGGAGCCAGTACCCCAGAGAGCTCAAGACAGACCTAGATATAATGACCGAACACGTTACGTGAGGCGCCGTGAAAACACGCGGTGAAGTCTGACCTCAGTGTGATAGTACTGCAACAACAATTACGCCTCAATCCCAAACAAGCTGGGGCTGATAGTAGTCCAACTTATTTATCCTTGTTGGGGGAAAAAGATGTTGTGAAAAGAGAATGTATTGGTTGTTCTGTTTACTATTGGTCTGAGCTATTGGAACATTTGATAATTTAGTTGGAACAAGTCAGTATGTCTCATGCAAAGATCATTCATCTGTAAAGTTATTAGTGTTCTTTGTTTTTGTCTTGAGTCGGGGGTTTATCGGAAATAACCGCTCTACCTCAGAGGGTAGAGGTACGGTCTGCGTACACTCTATCCTCTCCAGACCCCACTGTGTGGGAATACACTGGGTATGTTGTTTGTCTTCTGGTGTAGTTATTAGTCTTCTTTGTTTGTATTCCTAACCATGTCTACGAAATGTCAGTACCATGCAGTTGCTTCAAAGCTAACATGACGCTCTTTGATCAGATGACCAAGATATTGACGAACACCACATGTGATCAAGAAAATAGTACTTATAATCGCATGAAAATCATGAATATTAGTTGCTAATACAAAGATAGAACGATAATACTATCCAAATAGTGAAGGGTGTTCGGTAAAATATTCTATTCCTCGAGAGCTTGTGAATACTTGAGTCGGTGAAACAGTAGCTATTGAAGTATAAACTATTTGTCTTCCCTTCCTTGTGAGTACAGTATGATGAGCTCAAGTTACGACAGTTTTGAACAAAACGATAAGAAGGGTGTAAAGAAGGGCTTTCCCAAGGATCTAAAAGCCCAATTTCTTTTGGGACCATATACCTATGATCTCTACCGTAGGTGCTGAAGAAGAACGAGAAGAAACCTGAACAGAAGTATGCTGTATTCAAGGCTATTTTGAAAGTGTACTTGTTCTACCAAGTCTGCTCTACAAAATCCTTCAGTATCTAAGAAACGCATTAGCTTTGCTAGTTCTCTAGATTTTAGAAGTGTTGTTAACGGGGTGTGGCCTAATGGTCAATAAGATGGGTGAAAATCTAAAATTAACAGATTTCAGTTTCAAGCAGACAAAAATGTTTGGCGTTTTTTCTTCGATCTACCCAAACATCGGTATGCAGAGTTCTGGTGGGAGGTAACAGATACCGAGCAAAATTGTCAAAATGCGCGCAAGTTGATCCAAACACCATTGTTATCAGAAAAAAATGGCTGTCATATACCAGTGGTGCCTCTTTCATAATTAGCACCTGCGTTGGTGAGAGGTAACAAGTACCAAATAATCGAAGTATGCGCAAGTTGATCCGACCACCACCGTTATAAAAAAGAAAAGCTGCACTCTTTGTCCTCCCCCCAGAGAGTTTTTGAGCTACACAAATACACAGATAACACTACTTGTGTATTCACAAGTAAGATCTAACGAAATACATCACACAAGATGGATCAGCACATCTATACAAGGACAAGGCCAACTGATTCTGTAAACAATATGTTATCTGGATAACTTTGTGTATCATAAACTTGTGAGTTTCAGGACTGCATGTACATCCAAAGGCAAGAATTTTTTTGTATAACGCCATGTATTAGAGAAAGTCGGTAAGAGTTTAACGTTCGAACTCTATCTTCCTCCTCTCTTATCAGATCTATAAAAGAATAAACTTCCTCTTTTGACCAAAATATCTCTATTCTGAATCATTTGGAAGCACCCAGACTAAGCAAAATCACTTATCTTCCCCTCGTGTCATTAAACGACAAGATCTTAGCTCGAGGGACGAAAACGTGATAGTTGGAGCAAGGTTTTAGCAATCTATTCAAAAGTATGTACAAACAGGCAGTCATCTGAAGGGTTCAATAGGCTCAGTGTCTTCCAGTGACCAAGCTGCTTGAAAGCACTCAGCTGCTTCCATTGCTAAACCTTCCTCTTTGCAAATCAGGCCAAGATTATGCCATGCAGAAGCATTCATCCGATCAAGTCGCAGTGCTTCTCTCAGATGACTTCTAACAGTTGCAGGACAATGGTTACCTATCTGCCTAAGTACCACCGCGGTTGATATTAGACTTGGCACGTGAGATGGATCAACAGCAAGAGCGTTTGTGTAATCTGTTAGTGCAGCTTTGTAAAGGCCCTTTGACTGATGTAGTAAGCCTGCATAATATACTCCATAATCAAAATGGCAAGCTATTCGACACAAAGAGCTACACATAAAGTGTGCAGAAACATGTTCATCATGCTACAACATTGACTAAACATTAAAATTTGTTGCCCGAGAAACATCGTAGAAGTTTTGAGTACATGGTAGGAACTAGAATTGGAAGTATTTTGACCTTCTAGATACTAAGGAGGGAGTTAGTAAACTATAAAGCCGGTAGCTAGCCCACATTAGAAGAATGTGAATACTAGATAAACAAAACCTTGTAACTTAAAAGATGACTTCTGATGTTTGAAGCCAGAACTAAATTGGTGGAAAAGAAGAAGGTTCATCCTCCAAAAGCCATCTTGCACAAGCAGGGGTGACTGGTGACGTGGAGGACACCAATCGACATTCTACTAACAATTTCTCCAAGGAATCAGAGATCTTGTGTAGATTATCCGATAGTAACAACGAAAAATTGAGCATAGCTAATAGACAGATTAGGCACACTGAGAAAAAATTGAGCCAATAAAAAGAGTCACTCCCTCGGGCTTAAGGTCTGACAAGGTCCTATGGAATAATAGGAGTTACTATCATCAGTACCCGATTATGTTAATTTAATAGGAAAGAATGGATCATTGAAGAAATTGCAAAATATATGTTTGTATCAGACAGGAATACAATACTGCTATGCTAGAGCTATTGCAAAATTCTGAGACGTTTAAAATTTTCCAGGACACCAAAAATAAAATTCAAAGCCTATGGGATCACAAAGCTAAAACTATCATATCTGCCACATATGTTTTCTTCCTTGGCATTCACACTTAAGAAATAGTCAAATTAACTCCATATTGCATACAGACTGTAATAACCTTTTAGCTTGCTTTCTCATGAATATTAAAACAATAAAAATGTAGCATTCTGATACATGAACATGTTAGGATAGTAAATGCTAAGCAATTCATGAGGAGATAATGAATGTGAAATATATCTACCAGCAATATGCAATCTAGAAGCGGAAGAACAACTAATGGCCTCGGATTTGGAAAGACAGATCTCTGCATCTTGCCACTGAGATGATTTAATGTAGATGGAAGCAAGATCATGCCAGGTTTCCAGCTCCATAGTTCTATTGAAGTCTCTCTCCTTCTGTTACATAAATGAACACCAAACGTCATATCTTCTTTCTTTTCCAAAATAAAATAAGATAAAATAATAATAATAATAATTTTCTGAGGGGGTAGAAAGGGGAAGCACACAAGACAATAGAAGGAGATTTGTAAGAAAGAAGGGTAGTGAGTCGAAGTTGTAAGCCTTGGTTGCACATTAAAGAGAAAAAGATGAGCACGGAAGCAAAAGATTAAGATCTACTTGCTAAAAAACTAAATTATTAAGCATGTTTGGCTTTTCAGGTAGCATGGTCTCTTTCTTATATTGCAAACCTCATCAAGCCATCGTCGATGACTGGGTTAATAAATTATAAAGAACTCCATGATGGTGGTTGAAATACCTGGCAAGCAAGAGCTAATCAGTTGAATGTTCAGGTTGATGTACCAACTTCAAATAATTTTTTTACCTTTAACAACTCTATTCGAAAGAAAGAATCTAAGCGACTGACAGATAATCTCCACCTATCACCAACTCTCTAAGAAACTAAAAAAAAATGTTTGAGGCCTTTTAGCTCGTCCAAGGCCTCAAACCTGATATCTGAGAGGAGATGTCTTTGGGAGAGTTAATTTGAAATCCTTCCATATAATGAAAACTTGTCAGCAACACGGGGAGAATATCCACTATAAGGGACTATTTATCTCTGAATTAATGTTAACTCTATAGCTTTGTATTAATCGATACCATCCTGGACTCGTTTCTAGCTTGACAGCTGCTTCATCAACAAATGCTCCTTAAAAAGCAGCTCGAGTTCTACTCAATTAATCTGATATAGATTATATAGTTATTCCATTTGCAACCCTGTCACGAGCTTTTCAAGCATTCAACATGGAGGATATGATGCACTGTAGAAAATAGTCCATTCATCTCACAAGGGCAATTGACTTACCTTAAGATTTTCCTCCACTCCAAAGCTTTTTCTCTGAACCTGAAGAACAGCAAGAAGCTGACCATATGTTCCTATAGCATTTTTCACTTGGCCTTGTGCAATTTGGAGCTTAGCTTTGGTTCTCAACAATTCTCCCTGATCCCACTTTCCGCTCTGATCTACTGCTGCATCAATGATATTTTCAGCATCTAGAAACTGTTTTTGAGCTGATAACACCCGAGCCAACAGCATCCACCCCTTCAGAATAGACCCACCTTCCAATTTAAGAAAGCACCTTGCATAATGGACTGCAGTATCCAACTTCCTTTGCTCCGCATTTTCTACAGAAAGATGGTAAATGACATCGGAGCCATTCATCTTCGTCAGTCTCCCAGCAGATTCCAAGGATTGAAGTGCCTCTGATTGCATCCTAACCCTCTCAGAATCTGTCACCGCTGCTCTAGACTGTGCTGAAAGTGAAAGACCTAAGACATAGTTTGCAACACCCATCAGCTGACCACATCTACCTTGCAAGCTTTCAATAGCTCTTCGAGCAAAATTTATGCCATCTCCTGCACATTCTAAGCTTTCAGCACAGATTCTTGAAGCCAGTAATAAACCTGGAACACAAGTGGGATCCTCGGCACTACTCAATAGTTTCCGCAACAAGTTCAAGGCGGTGATGTTATCTCCTTCTCCGTAATAACAGAGAGCTAAGATATGATGCCCTTCACACTGATCTATATTCCTTGGAAGCAACTCTTCTACTTGGTTAGCCAGAACCCGTAGGCCACCTGAGATAGATAATGCATATGAGAGATGGTCAAAAATCGAAGGATCCCACTCTATAATTTGTAGAGTAACCTTTCTCAATAAAATCATCAAGAGAAGAATGGACTCTTCAATATTGGTTCTGGGAACAAATGAACTGTCCATTTGGAATCTGAGACTAGGGGGATAGTATTCATTTCCGCTGTATAGAAGAAAAATCGCAAACTCTTTTTGAATCTTTGCATTAGTTTGGACATCAAGATTCCACTGACGTAGAAGAGCTCGGCGGTATGACATAATTGCTTCCTTCGGAGCATCTGCAAGTATCCATAATTGTGGAAGCAGCTCGACAGCGTTGCTGAGAGTCTCCTGCAATTTACAATCAGCACCAAAGTTTTCAGGCAAGCCTTCTGGTAATGAAGATTCAACAATGTCCAGAATAACAGTGCATGATTGAGCCGCTTCTGCAAAAATATTTGGAGAATGCATCAGATAAAGATGTCGAAAACTTGCACTTTCTGAGCTTTCGGGTTCACGTAATTCCTTATCATGCTGTGTACACAATCACATATAGACATGGCACAGAAAAAAAATGTACAAAAGCTGCCTCAGAAGAGGTGTGTTTATAAGGTTGCTTAAAAGCAAGGAACACTATTCTTATACTACCCCACAAGTTTGATATCTAACTAAAAAGCCAAATTATGAATTTAACCAGGTCATTTTGGATAAATTAACACGTGATTTAAAAGAACAAATAAGACCAAACAGTGAACTTAACAAACACTAGAAATCAACAAAAACAGATAATAATTCACATTGTCCCATGGAAGGCCCCGAGGATGGATACAGTAATGTAAGAGAGCCTGTGCAAACTTTAACAGAGTTGAACAGAACTCTTACATATAAAAACATTTGCAAAGAAGCCTGATAGATAACTTAACACAATAACTTTAGCATACTGAAAATGACTGTCAAATTGAAACACGTAACAAAGATACGCTTCAATGCCAAGATTGTTGGGTTCGTCTATATGAATTGTCATAACTCACTTTGCTCTATTTGGACCCATGTAAGAAATAATGTTTATTACAAAAACTGAACTGAAAGACTACCATGTATAGTCTAACCTTTACACCTCCCAAGAACCTGCAATGATTTTGCTTTAAGAAAGACTGCTTCCAGGAGCAAATTCACAGCATGTATGGACATTGGTGGTGTATCATACTTCTGTGAACGTCTCTTTTGAGTTCGAGCTCTTTTGGCAATGGTGACTTTCATTTTAGTAGTCACTGAGGTAATATCTATCCCTTCAAACACATGTAGAGCAGCCTCTATGTTGCCCTTTTGGTACTCATATCTTCCAAGCAATGCCCTTGCTTCCTATAAAGTAGATATATAGTTTAACTGTCAGATGGACAATTCCAATACATACCACTTGAAACTTGAAATGGTTTAGGATGAGATGGGACACTACACAAAAGGCAAACTTAACATGGCAATGTGGGTAAACAGAGAGAGGGGTGGGGGAGCAATAAGAGCAAAACTTTTTTGATTGGTACCTCATTATTCAAGGCACCACTCTCACGCAAAGATGATTCAGCTTCTTCAATATTGCCAGTATCTAGCTTTTGTTCAGCTTCTTTGGCTCTTGATGAACGGTCACTTGCTGTGTAATCCTTAGTCACAAGGGAATTAGGGGATGAAACCGTGTCATCTATCTGTAATTGTTCGCCCGAGCAGAAGCACTTCATCATCTTCCTCAACTTCAAACTTGTCCGAGCCTTCCCCGGCTTGTTGACCCAATTATCATTCTCCATATTGTACGAGCTCTCTCACGATGCTTTAACAGCAAACAACAACAACAACAATGAATTTAACTTGTTTGCCCAAAAGATCACTAGAACTTTAAGTGTTGCTGAATTGTGATAACTAATATAATTCAAAATCATGGATAACCAATCTCAAAGGATAACAGAATTCAGATCAAGTTCATCATAATTGAAAGTTCCACATGTTTATTAGTAGATTGTAGTCGAGCGTCAAAATTTCTGCTGAACCCCAGAACTAGTCCTGAACAACCCAATTTCATAAGAACCAGTCCTATCCCCACACCCCACCCCACAAAAAAAGAAGCTTTAGTCCAAAGAAGTACTAAAACTTAAACCCAAAATGGCACACAATTCTAAAATAGTTGTAATTACACAATAATTAGAAGCCTAAAATAAGGATAAACATATTCAGGACCCATCATCATATACCAACTAACAATGTACAAGTAAAGAAAGAAGGGGTTAAGGTATCTTACTTACTTTTCATTATTTGAAGAATAATGGAAACAGTGTTGAGCAGTTCCCATATTTTTATTTGCAATTCTCTGATCAACCCAATAATCCCAAAAAAACAAAACAAAAAGATAGCTTCAATAATACTCCTACTCCTTCTCTTTCTTCTCTTTTTCACCTCCCTTTTAGGTAACTTTTCTCAACTTTGCAAAATTCACAGAGTCCCTAAATTGAAATGGTGATTTGGGTCTCTATGAATTTTCTAATCAACCAAGAATTCAACAAAACATCAAACTAAACACACCCTTTTTCTCACTTTCTTCTCTTTTTTTTCTTCCTAATAGTAAAGTTCTCAACTTTGGCAATATGGGTCTGTCTGAGAACTCAATGACCAACCAAGAATCCGACAAAACATCAAACCAAACACACTCTTTTTCCTTTTCTCTTCCTAATAGTAAAATTCTCAACTTTGGTAATATGGGTCTGTCTGAGAACTCAATGATCAACCAAGAATCCAACAAAACATCAAACCAAACACACCCCTTTTCTCATTTTCTTCTCTTTGTTTCTTCCTAAGAATAAAATTCTCAACTTTGCTAATATGGGTCTCAATGATCAACCAAGAATCCAACAAAACATCAAACCAAACAAACCCTTCTTCTCACTTTTTTTCTTAATAGTAAAATTCCCAACTTTGCTAATACGGGTCTCAATGATCAACCAAGAATCCAACAAAACATCAAACCAAACAAACCCTTTTCTCACTTTCTTCTTAATAGTAAAATTCTCAACTTTGGTAATATGGGTCTATGAGCAACCAAGAATCCAACAAAACATCAAACCAAACACACCCCTTTGTCTCACTTTCTTCTCCTTTAATCTTCCTAATAGTAAAATTCTCAACTTTGGCAATATGGGTCTGTGTGAGAACTCAATGATCAATCAAAAATCCAACAAAACATCAAACCAAACACACCCTTTTTCTCACTTTCTTCTTAATAGTAAAATTCTCAACTTTGGTAATATGGGTCTTTGTGAGAACTCAATGATCAATCAAGAATTCAACAAAAAATCAAACCAAACACACCCTTTTTCTCACTTTCAATGATCAACCAAGAATCCAACAAATTCCCTTTTCCCTCACCTTCTTCCTAAGAAATTTATCAACTTTGTAATTCACAAAATCCCTGAATTCAATGATTATTTTGGTCTCTGTGGGGAAAGGCTTAAAATGGGGTTCTAAACCAATCAAGAATCCCAAAATTTTCTCTTTTTTGTGATTAACGAAATCTATTAATTGAATTGTGATATGGGTTTTGGGCAACAAATCATAAAGGAGAAGATTTTATTATGAGGAAAGATTATGGGAAAGGAATGAAATGGAATAAAGGTAAAAGTAGTGGGTGGAATTTGGAAAAGAAGATTTGTAAGTGGGACCAATATGTAATTTTTTCTTTTCATGCAGTTAAATGTAGTAACTGAAAATTTGGAATGTGTTTTGTCTTTAATAGGCCTTTTCGATATGTGATTTGGAATCGTGATTTAATCAGCATTTGAAATGTAAATTGTGATTTGGAAAATTTTAAAATATAAAACTTGGAACATTGGTTTATATTTTGTTAAAAAAAAAAAGACCCTGCACTTTAAATTTTGCAAAAAATACTCATGCTTGATGTGAAAAGATTGTTTGTACAACGTGAAAAGATTATATTCCCTCCGTTTCAATTTGTTTGGCCTACTTTCCTTTTTAGTACGTTTAAAAAAGAATGTCTCTTTCCCTTTTCAGTAACTTTTCAATTTCAACTTTCCACATGGCATGTTTAAGACCACAAGATTGAATGGTATTTTGGTACATTTGACATATCTTTTATTTTTAACTACAAGATTCAAAAGTATTCTTTACTTTCTTAAACTCCGTGCCAAGTCAAAATAGGTCAAACAAATTAAAACGGAGGGAGTATTAAAGAACCACTAGTTATTGCTATTGTTGACTAGTGGATCTTTATAAAATTATGTATATTTGAAAGTTTTAAATCACAAACATTTATTTATAAAGGAACATGAAGATATATGATTTATCTATGCGGCGTCTTAGGATATTTCGATATCTTATTTAGCAACTATTGTTTGTTAATTTGATAAGATTGAAGAAATTTTGATAGTTTTTACTTGTGACGTTTTTCATGCTTATGAGAAAAAATATAATTTAAAAAATTCAAAATATATATGTCCAAACAAAACTTCAACTTCTAATCAATCAGATTTCAATTCATGTCCAAATAGGGGGGAGCCTTAATGAATAAAATATAATTTACTTTAGTTAAAACTCGTCTTTATTTCTTTCTATCACATATATAGTATTTGTAGAAATCAAAATTCAAATTTAATATGTTCGATTTTTTAAACAAATGGTTGAAGTCATACAAAAACAATTGAGTTTGCTGAAATAGTTTATGCAAAATTATAAATGATTGAAGTTCAATTATTTTCTCCTAAAGTTTAAATAGAAATGCACGTTTAAATAATTGAATACGAGAGTGTTCAAGAAAGTCGTCTGATAAAAGTTCAGTTACTCATTTTTAGCAAATATAACTGAAGTTCAGATAAAAATGATTGACATTTTATCATTTTTATCTAAACTTTAGGCAAAAATACAAGTTTAATTGAATATGAAAATGTTCAAGAAAATAATATGATCAAAATCCAATTGTTTTTACTTAAAATAACTGAACGTCAAACAAAAATGACTGACGTCCTATTATTTTTTATTTGAACTTTAAGTTGGAATGCACGCTTAATTGAATATGGGAGTGTTCAAGAAAGCCACAATATCATATCAATATCAATGTGATTTTGAAAAGTTCATATTACATGTAGCATGTGGTTTGATTTGGAATAAAATAATTAAATTTTGTTTGTGTTAGTTGACTAGTTATTTTCAATATATTTTTTGCCCTTTCAAACTACTTTTATCTCTCACGTAAGATAGGGATAGACAATGATTGTTGAGTTATTTTTTATTATAAAATTCAGTGTAATAAGCGTGTTTAGATTATCACGTAGGATGTCACGTAAGATGTATGAGTTTACTTGTTTAATTTTATACATGTTTAAGTGCCTATTTGTGCCTATTCAAAGTTGAAGGACGTAAATGTCAGCTAAAGTCAAGTTAAATGACACATTTATATATTACGCCTTTTAAGATCCTACCATCATATCACATATTTTAGATTTTTTCCCCGATAATCGAAAATCCCCGAGGGTCAAGCACAATTATAAACTTAGTAGGGCTTAGACAAATGTATATAAATTAAACCATTAGAAATTTGTTGCTTTAACCCTTTGAATGATCATTTAGCTATCTGAATGACTAGATTGTAACAGGTCAATTCACTAGTGATGTCGTTTGTCCCAAAAGACTTTTAAACGTGTTATTAAAGTCTAAGACTTATTTTTTTATACATTCAGAACAACTATCTCTCCCTTGTTTTGGCCATGTGAGATTTGCCAAGGGTGTCACATGTACTTATCTCCCTTAGGGACTCAACGTCCATGTTGATATTCTTTTTTCCAACCACCATCTCAAAGATATGAGATTCACCACTTGCATGATTTTAAAATGCGTCCTTAGAGTGTAATACTTATTTTTTCCTTCTATACATTCAATATCACTCGTGTGTTTTGCGTAGGGTATTGTAGGATCAATGTAGGGTGTTTATAACACGCAACGAAAGACAAAAAATAACCCTAGACAGAATTACTCGTGTTTAAAATTTAGAGACAATGCACAGTAACCCCTAAACTATACCCGAAGTTGCTACGACACACCTAAATTTTACGGGGGTCCTATTACCCCCTAAACTCATTTTTTCTGTATTTTTGTGCTCCTTTTTGCTGATGTGGCTGCCAAGTAGCAGAAAATTTTTGTGTTCCTTTTGTGCTGACTTGGCAGCCATGTCAGCACAAAAGGAGCACAAAATTACAAAAAAATTTAGTTTAGGGGGGTAATAGGACCCCTGTAAAGTTCAGGTGTGTCGTAGCAACTTTGGGTATAGTTTGGGGAGGTACTTGTGCCTTATCTCTAAAATTTATTAACATCTAAAGAATAGGTTTCAATACAAACCTAGTGACGATAGTCGTAGTTGAAAAACTTTCTTTGATGGTGCGAAGACTCTATGCGTATCCACGCTGAGATTGATCTTTTCTATCAACTCCTTGATCAACGAAACTCGCGAACAAATTGAATCAACAAATATTATGTTGAAATTTTCTCAAAAATCTCAACCCACAATAAACGTAACAAGAAAATAATTTTCTTGTCAATGATTTTTCTCTCTTTATTTGATGTATTACTCACGCGCACTTTTAATAAAGTATTTTTCTCACAAGAACTCTTCTCACTCTTCTTATAATGAAAAACTTTTTCGTAAAACAATTCCTATGAAATTCTTTCTATCACATTTTATATAAAATTATCTATAAACCTTTTTCCTATTTGATTACGATAACAATTCCTTTATCAACTTAGAATCCAATTCTCACTTGAATTTCATGTGAGTCTTAGTCCAATTTCAAATTGGACATGATTATTTATTAATATTTTATTTATATCTCTTATATAAATAAATATTAATTATAAGTATCAAATATACATATCTGACATAAATATTTTAACCAAGAGATATAATTATTTAATTTTTTATTCTAAATAGAAAACTTCAATTTATTCACAATATTAATTATATTCTTGGTGCTAGCAAATAATATAATAATATTTCATTTGGATTAATACTTTATTTATTTGACTAAATAAATTTCATAAGTTATTAACAAAGATCGAAACACTCATTAGTCTTTGATCTCGTATGTTCAAAACTAAGCCGATAGTAAATTGATCATATGAATATACTAATCAAGATTGACGTCTAACCGGTAGTAGTTATATTGGCTTCTTCAATTCTCAAGAGTGAAATTGCCAATAGGATTAGATTGTACTAACACTTGAGATCGTTATCCTAAAATTCAGCACCCATAAAGTTCAAATCCAGAATCCGCTTCTGGTACTCATATAAGAATAGTGAGTGCAATAGTACTATTCTGTAATTGCTGATTTAAGATCTTGAATCCGCCTCTTGATTTGAATTGGATATAGGGCAATGGTGTGCTCTCAAAGAGGCAAGAACCATTCATAGATTCATAGTAATGACGTTGCAATTGTTAATGAAAAAGAGTGTGACCAGGAAAATAGGGCAGTCTGGTGTAAAAAGCATCCTGCTTTAGCAAGAGTCCGGGAAAGAGCCGCACGCCAAGGTGTTAGGAGTGTGACGTAGATAGCTTACTCTAATGCAAGCATTAGCGACTTCTTCCATGGCTCGAACCCGTGAGCTGTAGATAACACGGAGACAACTTAGTTGCGAAATTCACTAATCTTGCCAAAAAAATGAAAACTTTTCAAAGTACATTCTTGTTTTTTCAAACTTTTCAAAAAGTTTTATTGTACACATTCTACAATTGTGAATGAAAACTTTTATGTGGTTTCAAAATAAAAAAAGGCAGTCTGGTGTACAAAGCATCACATCTTGCATTAGCAGGGTCCGGGAAAGGGCCGCACTCCAAGGGGTTAGGAGTGTGACGTAGATAGCCTACTCTAATGCAAGCATTAGTGACTGGTTTCATGACTCGAACCCATGACCTATAGGTAACACAGAAACAACTTAGTTGTGAAATTCACTAATCTGCCAAAAAAATGAAAACTTTTCAAAGTACATTCTTGTTTTTTTAACTCCTGTTTTTCTTCAGAAATGCCAATACTCTCACTTTCCTGTCCAGGCCCTGATTCTATGTATTTTGTGTTGTGCTAGAAGAAGTGACTTTAGGTCTTGATGGTCGAGTCGAGCCAGATGTTGAACCATCTTTTAACGGAAAAGGACCAAAAATGCCCCTAACGTTTGTGATTTATCTAGCAAGCCCCACAACCCAAAGCGGCGAAGAGCAAATAGAAAGCTGGCTAATGGGGGTATTCCTGCGTATGAGAATATAGTAATGGAGAAGGTATTAGCCAAACTTGCAGGTTCCCGATGCCCTACCTGAAGCCCCATTGCGAAGGTAGGGATAATCGTCCAGGTCTTATTGTGAAAGAAAAAAGCCGCCCTGCCACAACAGACGGGTAGCTTCCTCTGTTGGATGCCCTTTCTGATGCAATTCACAATGTGGAGCTGCCAACTAGTATATGTCCTTTGTCAACCTATCGGCTCATAGATGTCCCCAACGTTATCTTCTGTCTCAAATATATGCCCTTCGTTGATCTATCGACTCATAGAAGTAGCAAGACACACAAAAAAAGACTAGGAAAATGGGAAATGTATCTACAATGATCAACATGATATCAAAAAAGTTAGATTGTACACACATTCTACAATACATATTCTACAATTCATGTGAATCAAAATAGTTGTGAAATTCACTGAACTGCCAAAAAAAAATGAAAACTTTTCAAGTACATCACATTCATAGCTTAATTTTTTTTTTCACTCCTCTTGTTTGTCTTTAGAAATTCCACTACTCTCACTTTCCTGTCCAGGGCCTGATTTTGTAGTTTGTGTTGTACTAGAAGAAGTCCCTTTAGATCTCGATGCTAGGGTCGAGCCACCGTCCTCCTTGGACTTCTTTCGTCGTGATTTTTTAGGGATATCGGGGTTGTTTTTGCTCGAGGATTCACTAGATTTGGGACCATCGGACGTGTCCTTGTGATGGTGTCGCCGAGAGCTCCTGGATTTGGTGCCAGGCTCTTTGTTTGTAGAGTTCTCATTGCTGCCATTTTCTGTTGTGGAATGTCTCCTGGATGTTCTTGGCTTCTCTGGTTTTTCTTTGGTTGGTGAAGAACTTGCATTTTTTGACCTTCTGTTTGAATCTGCAATTTCCATGACATATTGTACAAAAAAAGAATGAAAAACAGGATGCAACATTGATCCTATCTGAGTAATAGGCGAATCTAGAATTTAAAGTTCGAACTTTGGTGTATAATCATAAATTTTTACTTATCGATGATTCGAGTCGAATACTTTGAATATGACAAACACATGTTGTTGATGGACTATATTTGTCTATCTCCAAGCTAATAGTAACCATTTTTTGATATCCGAGAGATCCTCGAGGGCTACTGGCACATGGTTCAGAACTCGGTAGATAATGAGTCTGTCTCTCTATCCTTCTCCACTTAAATACTAAGTTTTTGTTTGTGTCTGGGTTCGAATCCATGACATATGCCTAATCCATAAATCACAAACTGCGCTCTTACCACTAGTTGTATAGATCGCTTTTTAACATTGTCTAGACTCGCGTTAGCCTTTAGGTATCTCAATCTCGGACCTAAAAATGGTTATGACATTCGGAAAAAAGTTACCCACGCCTGGTATCTACTAAACTACATAGGTTTACCATAGTTAAGTAACGCGTTGAGGCGAGAGTGCATATTAATTAACTATGGTTAGCGATAGAAATGCATATAAAAAGCACACGTCATGTATTCATTGATTTTGTGTAAACACGGAATGTATGTAAGTTTTCCTCCTATGACCATTATGTTAGCTAGTTATATATGTTTCCTATTTTGTATGGTGTTATTTATTTTTAGTTTCTCACCCGATATTTGATAATGACTTTGTGACCCAACTAATCCAGATTCACACCGGAAAGTCCTACTTCAAGGGGTAAAGAGTTCTCTACCAAAGACGATTCTACACCTAGAACTTAAATCGAGACCTCTAGTTAAGGACGAACGGGTACTTACCATTCCATCATAACCACTGATAGTTGTATTAATTCTTGAAACATTTTAACATGAAAGAATAATCACATAAATTAGAAAAAGATGAGTAATAAGAAATATATAAAAAAATGTAACACACCTTCAGAAACCCATTTAATATCAGGATTTTCTTTAAGTTCTCCAGGAGGAGGAAGCAAAGGTGCTGATTGAAATTGTCCTGGTGATTTATATTCGTTCATCTGCAATTAATTTTTTTTTGGTGATTACACAACAAGAAAATCGGGTCTATTCATTAAAAAGAATCGATTCAATATATATCTTGTAGCGTTACACGAATCAAATAATAGGATAAGATGAAAAATTGAAACCGATTCAATACATTTCTTGTGACGATGCTGGTGAATCACTAGTAGAATACAAGAAGAAGACCGACAAACACAAAAAATGTAACAAGTAAAAGAAAAGGGTGGGTGGGGGGTGGTGGACAAAATAAGAAATTCGAGCCTATTCATTGAAAATAATCAATTCAGTACATTTCTTGTAGCGACTACAATGAATCATGTAGTAGGATAAGATGAAAAAATTGAAATCGAATCTATTCATTAAAAAAGAATCGATACAGTACATTTCTTGTAGCGACTATATGGTTAATCACTAGTAGAATACAAGAAGAAGATTGACGAACACAAAAAATGTAACAAGTAAAAGAGAAGGGAATTTCTTTTTTGGTGATTACACCAAGAAAATCGAGTCTATTCATTAAAAAGAATCAATTCGGTATATTTCTTGTAGCGACTATAATGAATCAAGTAGTAGGATAAGATGAAAAATCAAAATCGAATTTATTCATTAGAAAAAAATCGACTCAATACATTTCTTATAGCAACTATATGGTGAATCACTAGTAGAATACAAGAAGAAGATCGACGAACAGAAGAAATGTAACAAGAAAAAGAAAAAAAGGGGAAATTGGTGATTGCACAACAAGAAAATCGGGTCTAGCTATTCATTAAAAGGAATCGATTCAATACATTTCTGGTAGCGACTATGTTAAATAAAATTTTAGGATAAGATGAAAAATCAAAATTTGATCTATTCATTAAAAAGAATCAATTCAATATATTTCTTCTGATGAATTCAGTAGTTAGAATAGAATAAAGATCGACGAACGCGAAAAATATAAAAACAAAATAAAAAATAATAATTTACCCAGCTTGGATTATCCACTGATGGACCATCCCATCCTATATGTGCAACATGCTTTACATCTGTTGGCAAACCAATTTGCATATCTTTTTCTTTATCCTCATCTGCACCACCACATAACAAAATAAACATCAACGATTCATATAGATGATCTCAACTTATTCAGAATCGAGTCATATATACTCGATTACTAAATCTTTCGACTTATTAAAATTATCATTATTTCACTAGTCATATAATAATTATTTTTAAGAATCTAAAGAAACCTACAAATGACGTATATGAAGGATTCATATAGTTGATATCAACTATTTAGCTGTCGTAGAACAATAATTTTCAAAAATCCAAAATTACTCACAAATGATGAATATGAAGGATTCATATAGTTAATCTCAACTATTTTACCGTCATAGAACAACCATTTTCAAGTATCTAAAAATACCCACAAATGATGAATACAAAGGGTTCATATAGTTGATCTCAACTATCACACCGTCATTCAAGAATTTAACTAAAAATATCCACAAATAATGAATACGAAGGATTCATATAGTCGTTCCCAACTATTTCACACCATCATAAAACAATTATTTTTAAGAATCTAAAACACCCACAAATGATGAATATGAAGGATTCAGATAGTTGATCTCAACTATCGCACCGTCGTTCAAGAATCTTAAAATAGCCACAAATGATGAATATGAAGGATTCATATAGTCGATCTCAACTATTTCACTATCATGAAACAACTATTTTCAAGAATCTAAAAATACCCACAAATCATAGATATGAAGGATTCATATAGTCAATCTCAACTATTTCACCGTCATACAACAATCATTTTCAAGAATCTAAAAAATACCCACAAATGATGAATACAAAGAATTCTTATAGTCCATCTCAACTATTTCATACCGTCATAAAAAAAAATCATTTTCAAGAATCAAAAAATACCCATGAATGATGAATACGAAGGATTCATATAGTCTATCTCAACTATTTCACACCGTCATAAAACAATTATTCTCAAGAATCTAAAAAATACACATGAATAAGAATTTCATATAGTCGATCTCAACTATTTCACGTCATAAAACAATCATTTTCAAGAATCTAACAAATACCCACAAATGAAAATGTGAAATAATTCAAAATTTTACTTACCAAAAACTTGAGAAATGTACCTAAGGCCTTTAAGAAGGCCTTTCACCTTTGTACTCATGATATCTCAACTTAGGTGAAAACAATCAATCAATCAAGAAGATATATTTTTCACCTAAAATCAATCATTTGCTTATATGTAGAAACTCAAAAATGAAAAAAATAAAAACAAATGTGAATTTTGGATTTTATTTCAAGTGAACAAAAATGTGTTTGTTGAATTTGGAATTGGATAAAAACATTCAAGAAATAATTAAAATGGATTCAAACCCTAAAAAAAAAATTAGGTTTGACTCCTCTTTAATCATAACAAAGGAAAAGAGATGTTAAAGCAACATTTTCATCAATTCAATGGCAATGAATTGCAACTCATTCATAACCATAAGTATCCCATAATTTTAGGAATTATAAATTATTTTATTTTTTTAAGTTTATTATTTTTAATTATTTTAAGGAGATTTTGTTCTTTTATATATTTTATTCTTTAGAATCTTGCTTCTGACTTTTTCACAGTTGACAATTATTATTTTTTTGAAGCCTAAGATGGTGGCCACTAAAATGTGATGGTAGCACTTTCTTATTTATAGTCATTTTTTATAGGTGCAAATGGCAAAAAAAAAAAAACATTTAAAAAAAACATATAAGATTTGTGACAACGACTATAATAGGCTTTAATCGCAAACTAGTCAGGATAAATTAACTACTAAATTGCAATTTCGATAAGTAGTTAATTTCGTCTATTTGGATCTTTTATTCTAGTGTTGTTATGCTTTCGCCACGTCTATATTATTTTAAGAAATTGTATATCATTCGAGACAACTAGATTTTACGTGATATTAAGTTTAGTTCACTCTCTTTTAAAACCTTAAGACTATTTTGTACGCATTTTGGGAAAAAATATGAATATAATTTTCTCATGATTTTTTGTTATTTTTCGATGATGTGCTATACATATTCTTTTCTTTAAAAAAGATACCTTGACTATTAAGTCGGTCAAAATAAAAAGATTAACGTGTCAGCCAATAATATTATAACCATGTTTTAAAAATCTCTTTTGAACAAATCAAAAATCTTATGAAAAAATATTTTCCCGATTTAAATTTTTATAAGTTACTACAAATATTAGACGACAGTCTAATATTATATCTATAAAATTGAGTATTATATGAGCAAATATTAAACTCGAGTTTAATATTGTTTGGAAGGATAATTTTTCAAGCTATATTTATATAACTTTTTAATTTAATATAGAAACAAAATCTAGTGACAATCTAGAAAGAGACATTTGCGTAAATCAACCTACTTTTTGTGTAAAAGTGCAACTTTGTTGCTATTTCAAAGATCTTGTAAATGATTTGAAGATGAGCATTTGGCGATCTTTGTGTGACCTATAAGTCACGAGTTTGAACGGTGAAAGTAGTCACTAATGCTTGTATTAGGGTAGATTGTCTACATCACATCCTTGAAGTGCGACCCTTCCCCAAACCCTGCGTTAACACGAAATGTTTTGTGCACCAGACTGTCTTTTTAACGGTTATCTTTAACATCTAGTGGTGAATGATCATATCTTAGATAGGAATATTAAAAATTCTAAAAATAAGATAAAATGAAACATATATAGTTTGATATTACAATATTTTCAGATTGAGGAATGTGATTCAAATATTACAATCAAAATACATCATGTACATCTCATAGCAAGACTATTATGTACAAGTTTTTTTTTTTTTTTTTGGAGAAACAGAAACAATTATACACCAAATGCAAGAAGGGAGGAAATCACTCCCACAAGAAAGAATGAACATAAAAAATTACAACAAATCATTGAGCAAAAGGGGTACTTGGTGCACTGACGAATAGCAACTCCAACGTGCCTATGAATTCAGCAGCAGTTTGAAAGGTTGCCCTATTCGGGAATCTCTGGATCTATGCTTATTTTCAACTTCCCGAAGCATTTCTTCGATTACTATGCCCTTCCTAGGCTCTTTTCACCTGCATTGAGCATCTTATGAGCCAACTAAAATGTTTGATATCATGCTCATGTAGGACCGGAGGGGTGGGGGTGGGGGGGTGTTTCTTTCTTGAGTTTAACAACAACATACCCAGAGTGGTCCCACAAAGTGGGGCTTGAGCATAACGGGCAATGTAAAAGAATTTTTATACTATTAAGTCACTTAAGAGACAACTATAGGTAACCATTCATAATAACCAGGATTCGTAACTTGAAAAATAAAACAGATAACCTATTACAATAGGTTAATAGGGTCTATCCGAAACAACCTCTCTACCTTCACGGGGTAGTAAGGCTGCATACACACCGTCCTCCCAAGACCCTGCTTGTGGGATTACACTGCGTATATTGTTGTTTATTACAGTAGGTTAAAACGTTGACAGTGTATATAACTTAAATCGTCTCTTCTTTTTCCTCTTTCCTTTGGGATGTGTGTGTTGGGAGGAGGAGAGGGGGGGCTAGCAAAGAATAGGAAACAAAGAAACTTGCCTTGCTCATGTACTTCTTATGAACCTTTAGAGCTTCATTTAGTGCTTTCTTTGCATCCAAATTCCCAGTTATCTCACCCAAGATCTGGAAAACATGTTATTGTCAGGACCAAAGAGATACAATAATGTGTAATATATAGACGAGGAGAGAGATTTTACGAAGACCTGGACAACATCATCTAGGCCCTTTGCCTCTTTCATAAGCTGTTTTTTCTTCGTCTCAAGAACACTTGCAACTAGGAAAATGGCAAGTGCATCGTTCTGTTTCATTGCACCAGTTCTCACTATTCTCCTTTCATATTTCCCACATTGCTTTAGCTGCGTATCATTTAACTTATCGGGAAGTTGTTCCAGTTTCTTGTCATACAATGAATATATGTTTGGGTTGTACTCCATGGCCCACATCACCTAAATGAATTAAGTACAAAAGTAGCATCAATCATAAATATCGTTATCCTTTCACTCGACCTTTATCTCAAACTAATTTAGGTTCTTTTAAACACAAAAAGCACAGATAGCCAAGTAAAACAATCATTTCTTTCATGAAGTTAAGAATTTGCCAAGTAAAATAACAATGTCTCTTAATAGCAAACATAGCCAGGCAAAACGTAAATAACTGAAGTGAGACACCAAAAACCGGGACAAACTATTGTGCAATATTTTTTCTGTCCACCAAACAATAAATGTGAAAAGAGGTTTGGGCTTCTCACCTCCCAGAGATAGAGTGCATCGACAAATGAGAGCTCTCTCCTGAAAAGTACCATCAACATGCGTAACGCGAACAGATATTCTCCGCCATCTAACTCCTCTGTCAATTACAATTGAAGAAGTTGGTGAGGGAGAGAAAGAGAGAGTAAACTCTTATATGGTCAAGCATTCAGTTTGAGGCTTTCTTAATAATGCAGATTTCCAATATATCTCCGTGAAAACTTTTCACGTTACATTACCAATGTCCCAAACAACATATATGAGAGATGTTTTTAACATGGATGTTAATGCTTTACAATGATTAACTTATGATTTATGAGTCTGGCACCAACTTATAAAAGGTACAATCATTTGGGTTATCCATCAGAGAATCTGCAATTTTTCTTTTTGATAGGTGCTAGATACCATATTTGTATAGCCTGCAGCGCTTCAAGATAATATTTATCTTGTGATAGTCAATAACAAACTTGGACTGCATGCATTAATTAAAAGTTTCACATAATAAATCATGATTTCATGGAACATATCATCAGAACACATTACAGGCCTTAGAATCACTCATGATAGCCCAACGTAATATGTAATGTGTAAAGCCATTTAAGACTATACGGAATGAGGCCAAACTATCTAACAGCAAAAAACAACTTCCTGTCCTACTTGAGTTCTTAAAAGACCAATATAGTACCAGTTCCTTTATTTCCAACAACAATTGTTAAGAACTTTAAGCTAGTTCAAGAACAAATAAACCTCTTATCCTTAGGTCTCTCTTCCCTCGTCTATTATCTCCCTCCACCCCACCCCCTCCCAGGATCTTTTCTGTTTCTCTGGGGGGGGGGGGGGGGTCACAGGCTTGCAGACAGTGATCAAGAAAGTTTCAGTTTTTATGTATCCACTTTGTTAGTCACACCTCTACACTTCTATTTCCAACATATCCAAAAGCTTCCTTCCATTTTAACAAAAAATTAGGAGCAAAAGTTTTATGATAAATGCAATGAGTACTCAATAATCTAGGACTACAATTTACTGGACTTGTCTGGAATAGAGATTCCGGATTTAGATCACATGTCCCTCCAAAAATCTATGTAATAAATACCCATTTACAGAATCTAGGTTTATATTTTCCATCTTTGATCACTACTTACTGATGTTTTAAGCTATGTTAGATTTCTAATATGATACACCATCATATCTCACATTGAAGCCATTAGCCTCTTCTACTCTGGTACCTAGAAGCATGCCAGCATCCCTTGACGAAAACGATGAAAGTTGAAAATTCGAAAAGCATGGACTCAAAGAAGATATAAGCAGGAAGATACAATAAATGTATATTTCATGAGATCTCCAAATCATAAAAGCCTGAAACACAATAAGATCTTATGCAATTTTCATATGGAACTTGAAATATTGAGAACTATTCAACCAAATGAAATCACGATACTGCTTTCTCGAATTGAAACTTTCTCGAGGAAATGATTAAGTAAATGAAGTTAATAGATAGGATAAAAGCACAAGCTGAAGCATATGTAGAAATAATCTTTGTGCAGCCCCTAATGGTAATAAGTTAAAACTCTTTAACATAGATGGATTTTCTGCATAAGACTTTTGATTTTATATACCACTAGCAACTTATAATAACTTGCTATAACTCACAAAAAAAAAAACAGAAACTTTTATCAGGCCTATTTAGATGTTAGTTAATCATTCTAGAATTGAGAACTATACGATATGACATGCTAGGAAAATCAACAACTCTGACAAGATCTTGTGTTCTTTTACTTCTTTCATGGAAATAGCTACTGAAGAATATAAGGAGAACAGAAAACCCTTACCAAGGTGTTGATGAAGCTTTGGATCAACAATTTTAACAATTTTTGCAAGGGTGCTCAGCTGAGATTGCACTCCTATAGAAGTTGCGCTGGACTTGAAATTTTCTCGCTGTTGAAGCGAATATGGAGTTGTTATATATGCAGTAATGGCATAAACATAGGAAATAACTAGCACACCGTTGCACAAGTTTAAATAAAGAAGTTACTAAAGAGAACATAAATATATGCACAAGTTTATCTCCCTTTTCCTTGGGGACAACAGGGTTGTTGCCCGAGTATTCTGGTAATATAACCATATGAAAGCTAAATACTTAGAAAGTGAAACCTGAAATAGGTACACATTAACATAATGCTGGAGCTCGTGGTTTATCATTACAAGAGAAACCCAAAGCAAATTATCCAGTAAAAGTTCAAACAAAGGTATGACCAGAATGTGGATTTTCCTTTATTCTTTTCCTTTTGTTTTTGTGTGTATAGGTGTTAAGCTAAGGTACCTCAACCAATCAGCATTATTGATGTGAAAAAATAGGAGCATCCAGCCCAAACCTTAAGGCAATGGGTGGAGTGGCTATTATAGAACTCTTTGGAAACCCTTACACCACCAATAAGGAACTCCATGGGCTTAGTTTAGAGAGACGTCGGAATGAATGATAGAACATGAAGAGAGAAAGCGGTGGCACAAACAAGCTCACCAACCTTTGGATCTAATGCCATTTCAAAGAATCTGAGCATCCAACCCAAAACGTATGGGTGGAATGGCCCAAGAATCTATAAACCTCTTTGGAAACCCTTACACACCACCAATAAGGAACAAGTGCCTCATCTAAAATCTTAAGTTGCCAAAAAATGGGGCACATGTATTTATTTTAGGTCTGCAACATGTCATCTCACATGCAGACCTCACTAGTTTTGTCTCAGTCAAGCATGTGAAAATTCTTTTTTATAATGGGTAGCGCTAAAACTTAAACTTATGAATACCTCATATAAAACCTTAAGACATTAAAGAAGAAACACATTTGTTTGTATATTTATTTATTTATTTATTTATTTTAGGTCTGCAACAAGAATGAATGGAAACAACAGGGGCATACCAATCTACGCATTGCACGTTCAAAGCACCAGAATGCATCTGCTTCATTCTCAAGTAGAATAACCATTGGGGAGCAAATATCAGTCATTCCTGTTCAGAAAATAAGAGAAAAGGTTTACAAATGGCCTTGATATTTTTAATAATTAGTTTCTAAATACTGCTATAATACCTTGAACATAACCAATATCTTTATCTATCCATGCATAGACAGCTAGCACATCCCAGAGTTTTGCCTGATTAGCTTGATTCTCATAAAATACAAGAGAACGATCCGTGCGAACAACATCCAAACCTAAAAAGAATCATAAACCATGACAGTTTTAGATATTTTCAGGAAATTGGTCTATACTGATACACAATCTTCCATAGAAAGGCAAAATGAATGGCATTTTAATTTTTCCAATTCATCCATTACAATGGAACATGGACACATGAAGACTCATTTAAATTTCTCTCACTGTTGTTCGAAACTAACAATAGCTAATCATCGGTCGAACGTGTCAACAACCTCCAACATAATAAATTACATGTACCATGTTGGAGAAAATCTGTCTGGAGTTGAACAACTTAAATTGGAACTTCAGCGAAATATTGAAGCTTAGAATCTAGCATCATTGGCGGGCGTAATGAGAAAATAATAGGCAAGGGAGCTTCTGATTGACTTGATTAACAATGTACAAAAGGTGCTCCTTATATGAGTCTTAGGTTATGTATAATATGGTAGGTGATAATCCCTATATTAATAAGGTAAGGAAATATTCTATATTTGAATACAAAATATCCCAAGGCATCTTATAGCATATTCTATATGATCTTCCTTATTCAATTACAATAAATCTATACGTGTATGAATCTAGACGCATATAACTTGATATTCTAACATGCTCCTTCAAACTCAAAATGGGGAAACCATCCTGAGTTTGCTTATTTTGAAAATATAGAAAGTTGATGCCGATATCTCGTTGGAATAGCGCACAATCGCCAAAAAGAAAAGGGTGTTGGTATTCTTTTCTTCAAGATGTCGTTGGTAACTTCACAACGAAAGAAAGTGGCATTGAAATTATTTCATGGAAAGTCTTTGTTAACTGCAGTGCGGAAGAAAGTGCTTCTTGCACTATGCAGAAATGAATCTATTCTCAATCACCAAAACAAATATGACATTGCAAATCTCCAGAGCATTATCAATGCAACTTGAAAAACTAAAAGAACAATGACAAGTAATACAAGATTTAGAAGAGGACGTCAACTGCGTAAAAAGTAGCAGCGTCGGTCGCCAGAGAGATGAACAGTGCTTGAAGGATCCTAGAAAGAGGATAGGTTCCTAAACGAATTTCTGGAGATAGGGGCACCGGTTTCCAGAGAGAAGCATCCTCTGGTACTAAAAGGAAGAATACAGGTAGAAAACATCAGTCCGGTCGGGCAGCACCACCAAGCGGAACAAATTGAATGTACTGCCTGCCAGTAGCGGAAGTTATTTAAGTCTCTACAAAGATATTATTGGCTCTGATACCATGTGAAAAATAGAAAAGGAATTTCTCATTGACTGGATTAACAATGTACAAAACGTACTCCTTACATAGGAGTTTTAGGTTATGTATAATGGGTAGGTGCTCAATCTCTATACTAATAAGGAAAGTAAATAATCTATAATTAAATACATAATATCCTAAGGTATCCTATAGAATATTCTACATGATTTTCCTTATTCAAGTACGATGAATTAGACGTGTATGAATCTAGGCATATATAACTTGATATTCTAAAAATACCTGACACTCCTAGTGTAATAAAACCGGCAACCATTTAAATCATGTGCAAAGTTCTATACACTTTCCTACTTAGTCATCAAAAGCTTGATTGTGCCAAAGCTCCAAAATGCCACCTCAAAGAATTGTGAACTAAGCTATAACATTTATTCCACTAAGAGATTGTAATTTTCACTCTTTTTGATAACCTTTTTGTGTATTAACTGATGCTCGCATTCATGAAAAGATTAAAGAGAATGCTATCGGCATTAGTTTCAGTGTCCAAAGAATACAGAAATGAAATCTAAAATTATTACAGTAACACACAATATTAGGGCTCGTTTCTACGTAATTTTCACTCTTTCTCCACTTATTATCTGTGACTTGTTCTCTCTTAAACTCAGCATCTAGAATACACCAATTAGAGTGAAGAAAAAGATAGCAGTGCCTCATCACTTGTTGAACATATCACAGCTCTCCAACCAATACCCTTTATATAGTCTTTCATCTGTATTTTGTAGCAGATTGTTAAATGATCAGCTTCAAAGAAATGTCAAAAGGTTGAGACACATATCCTTAATCTAAATACTCCTCCGACATTTAATTCCTCTCCTCCCCTCCTCTGAATTTCATCAAACTACATGATGACTAATTCACACAGAATTTTTCAAACATATAACTATATAGGAAAAGCAATGTTCCATGTATCAATCCCTTCATCTTGAATACCATAACCAATGGAGGTAGGGGTATAGGGAGCAAACATCTCTAGAATAACAAACTTTCGTTATATTCTGCACAACTAAGAACTACCTCAATGTTATAGCTATGTTGACTATTTAAGTTTTGTCAAAAAAGCATAATTCATGCAGAGCAAAGTTGGAAAACAGTTTATTACTGGCCATTAATTGTTCAAACTGGAAAGAATTTGAGAACACGAACAAATGATTGTGATAGGCGGACTGGAAAGAGAGTGTACTGTTGACATTCAAGTTTTTCCAACAACCACCCACCCTTGTTCTAAGAAACAGACACAGATAGAGATAGAGAGATAGATACAGGGATCTCTACAGCAAATATGAATGTATAAAGTTGCAAATTAAAACTAGAGGATAGATAGTGGCATGAGTACTAACCAATTTGGGATAAGTTAAGCTTCCACTGAACAACTTTCTTGTCATAAACACCATTATCGACTGGAATGACATTGTTAGTATCCTGTGGATTACTGGGAGTGTTCGCAAGCTCTACGGGTTGGCCCTTTTCTCTGACTATAGCATTTGTGGTAAATTTCCCACTGCCAATAACAGGTACTATCTTTTGGCATTCAGATTTCCATGCAGCATATTGCTCTCTGAGTATAAAAATTCAGATTCTTAGGTGACTCGTAAATAAATTATAAGAAATTTATTAAGGAAAAAGAATATTATAAGGATGAAAACAAGCACGGGTGTGTTTTCAGCTGATAGCCATACTATACTTTATAATTTGATTCTCCAGGAAAAGATACATAATTATGAACTTATTAAACCCACCACCACTTCCCCACAAAGGTGCGCACGCACTCGTCAAAGAAGGTTTCCCAGAAGAAAGATAAAAGCATGGGGAGATTGATATAATACTACATATGTGCTGCATTTATGACAAAAAACTTTTGGTTGTCTTTATTTTTTTTGTAAGTTCATGGTATCACTATTACTTTTGTCTTTAATGTCTTTATTTCCAAAATTTCTATTTCTGATTGACCATTCTTCTCTTTGGTCCTCTGATACATTATGAGGCACATGAGAGATCAAAGTCCCAACTGATGAGCTCAATCTATGGCAGTCCCCTTACCAAGGAATTCAATCTGTTCTTGGCTGGTAGTCTAAATAATTAGATCTTCTTTTTTCCTTGGAATCAAGTTCGAAATAAATAATAGACGTTTAATTATCTTGTAGCACTCATTTTCAATTGAATGCCAGGACTCAAGAATCAAGATGTTGGAGAACTTAATGGTCAAGGATTCAATGTGCATTCTTTTTTCAACATAGTTGGAAGCTTGTAACTATAAGACATCAACTAATGCAGAACAACAATTTCCAGCCTTTTTAGTTAAGACTAAAGGTACAAAGATTTGAACCTCAATACGTCAATGTTTCAAAGTTCATTCGCAACCTTTTACCTAGGGGTCCTTCTGATAAGAACAACTAAACCGAGCTGAACCTAACAAAATTGTCCCAAACTTGGATTGTTCATTATGGAGAGCTTGATTAAACCAGACTTGCCCAGCTGAACCCAAGTCGGTTCACCTTGGTGCTCAGTCCTAACTAGATCATAATTCAGAAAGTTGATCTTTGATAAGAATAACCTTATGAACATGAAAAGTTTTTTGTGTAAATTGCATGGAGGGCCCTTTGATAGCTGCATGTGTTTATGCATCAAAATGAACAAAATTCAATGCACAATGAGTCCCTATAGTTTTTTGGTAACCAATGTAAACATGAGTCCCTATAGTTATGATTGCTGATTTTACAACTGCTATTTATTGTCTATATTGAATAAGTGTAACTCTTGGGCCATAGCTGAACAAGTTATATTACCTCCGTCGTTGTCTAAGCTCATTTCTTTCCTCAAATGTGCTATTGGGATCAAAACAACCCAGCAAGAACTCCCATACAGCCCCTTTAATTGACGGATGAATCCCCTAGCATTCACAGAATAATCAATAAGCATCAGAGTTCTTAAGACTTAAGTTTCCATCTAAACAGCAAGCAGATTGGGTATTTGTGATCGACAATGACTCCTTATAATGAACTCAAATGGTGTGCTAATGGTTGATCAGATTTTCTGCCTAATATATAGTTTATAGAAGCGTAATCAATGCTATGCCAAAATGTTATTCCAGATCATAAATAATTTTACCAGCTTAACTTTCGTATAATTTAGACTTTCTTAAACTGTCCAAACTCAAACCAACAAGTGATTGTAACGTAGATTAAAAAAATTGTTGCTCCGGAATAAGAGAACTGATTGTTTCCCCTTTATTATTATTCACAGATCAGTTAAAACTTCTTACATCAAAAAATATTTCTACTATTAACACAAAATGAGTATCTTAAATGCTTCCTATTAAGGCTTCCAACAGAAATAACATTGCTGGAAAATCATAAATGGAATGAACCTTCTATTTTGTTATGGGCAATGAGATAATCTTTCTAAAAGTGGAGATAACTGAGCAAGAGTAATTGATGAAATTGGTGTCCCATGAGGTTTTTCACCTTCAGCAGTTCACCACTTGCACGTATTGAGGGTCTATTATGCACCAGACGTTCACCAAGTGAGCAACTTCGATTCGAGTTAAAACCTCACTTGGTGGCAAAAACACTTGCTAAAACATTATATGAACTGTTCACATTCACTAAAAAAGCAGATCAATTTGTACTTGATGGCAAGTAGTATGAGGATCGGCGTTGTTCAACTAGGCCAAAGTCATGAAAGGGGCTAGGTAGGTAGGAGAAGGAGACCATGAGTGGAATGCATTATCATCTTAGGAAATCACTATATAAGCTAAAGGTAGGGTTAGAAAGAAGGAATGAAGTAGAGAGATATCCAGGGGGAAAAAGGGCTACCTACTATCACAATGAAGTAGCAAAGTGGATTAGTCATAAAACCAAGGTGGTCCATTAGGTGTCCAATATTCCAAATTGAGAGATACAAGATAAAACAAAGAATAGACAACTGAAATTGGACTCTATACCAAGTAGCAAGTAATTTTTGAAACGAACCACACAAACAGATGTAACCATAGTGTTGTAGGTGAAAGAACCATCATCAACTTGTAGAATCTTTTAAGTCTTAAAGCAATCCATTTGACAAGATCCGTTCATAGGCAAATGACAATGTGGCACAGTAAATTTATTAAGAATACGCATTGTACAAGAGAAAAAGAAAAAGTACCCCTCGTTGGATTCGTCTAAGAACACCTGCTATATCCAAATAACCCTCTTGAGAGAATGCAGCCTTCCATCTTCTTTCACTGAGAGTTTTTCCTGCCTATCAAACACTTCCCCGAAAAAAAGAAAGTGCATAAAAGTAACATAGTGAATAAATCTGCCATGAGAATTTTATAAAATCATTGCTTTAAAGGATCTGAAGAGAAACTGAGACAAATGTCACAAAAACTACAACAAGATATTCTAGTTTCTGAACTCATTTATATAATCAAGCGTGCATATATTCACCTAAATGATAGATTAGAATCAGATTTCTCTCAACTGACGGGGAGAAATTCAAACAATCAAATAAAATACTAAAGTAGTTTAATGTAAAGGGTAATTACTTAAAATAACAAAGGGCAGAATCCATTAACTAGCAACATATTCATTTGTTGTCTACTCAACTAAACGACGTGTCAATCCCATACTAAACTTTGGTCGACATTATGACTTCTTTATACCTTTGTATTAAGAAATCAACATGGTTTGACTATTTTAACGCTGACCTTTAACCTACCGCAACCAGAGCCTCCTGCAGCCTTGTTTATAAGGTTCAACTGGATCGAGTATCTTCGACATAGAGCATAAATATATGTGGTAAATTGGTAAAATTTAAATGAATATTAAATTTTGAACCCATATTTTCAAAAGTGTAATGAAGTAAATGGTAAGAACTTAAAGGTTTAGCTCATCAAATCTAAGTCGGGATCCGCCTCTAAGTCCGCAACCTCCTCTTTTTATCCAAAGTTGTGTATATAAGCAAAATTTAGAAGAACTTATATAAAATGATGAAAATGAATGAAGTTTCAACTCACCCTAGGTCTGAATCGAGTATTGGGAACATCAGCTTGACATTCTGGTCTCACAGGAAAATAAGAGTCTAGCTCCTCCAATGAAGAATTCCCTGTTATTCAAACATAAAAACCAAACACACATTACAATTACAGAAAAACTCAAACAAAACCCAAAACCCGGAAGAAGAAGAAAAAAAGGTAAAAATCATACTCCCCCTGTCCCAATTTATATGGCACCTTTCGCTCCAAAGAGTCAATTTGACTAATCTTTGAAGCTAAATTGGATTGGATCAACTTAATATTTTAAAATCAAAATTTTGATATTCAAAAACTATATGAAGTACTATAAGTTGCAATTTTCCTCATGTCAACAACATTAACACACCTAGTGTGTTCCCATAAGTGGGGTCTGGGGAGGGTAGAGGGTAGAGTGTATGTACCCCTACCTTTGAGAAGGTATAGAGGTTGCTTCCGCAACTTTCCTCATGTCAATATGATGAAAAATACATTATAAAATGTCGATCAAAGTTTACCTAACTTGAATCTCGAAAAACGAAAAAATCGTCACGTAAATTGGGACAGATAGAGTAACAATTAATACCATTCTTACAGGAAACAATCATGAAAACCCCAAATACACATTACAGTTTGAATTTGAATTGACAAAACCCAAAATACACATTTCAATAATACAATTACAGTATAATTCCAATAAAACCCAAATATAGAAAACAACAACAAAGCTCATTCTTGCAATTACAGTAAAAATCATTAAAAAAAATTAGTACCATTGTTGCAGGCAACGAGCATGAAAACCCCAAATACCTATTACAATTACAGACAATTCCAAGAAACCCCAACTATAAAAAAACAAGAATAAAGCTCATTAACCATTACCATTCTTGCAGGCAGCTATAATTGAGTTACCCATGTCTTGGGGTTGTTCAATTTATCAAAAAGATCACACAAAATCCCTAGATGGAGCTTACAATGACAAACCAACAACAACAACAACAACATAACCCGTGTAATCCCACAAGTGGGGTATGGGGAGTATAGTGTGTACGCAAACCTCACCCCTATCTTGGGAGATAGAGAGACTGTTTCCGATAGACCCTCGGCTCAATTCCAATAAAACCCAAATACCCATTTCCATAATACAATTACAGAACAAACCCAAATAAAGAAAACAACAATAAAGCTCAAAAACCCCCAATACCCATTGCAATACACAGACAATTCCAATAAAACCCAAACAAAGAAAACAACAATAAAGCTCAAAAACCCCAAATACCCATTTCCATAATACAATTTCAGAACAAACCCAAATCAAAAAAATAACAATAAAGCTCAAAAAACCCCAAATACCCATTTCAATAATACAATTACAGAACAAAACCCAAATATAGAAAACAAGAATAAAGCTCATTAACCATTACCATTCTTGCAGGCAGCTATAATTGAGTTACCCATATCTTGGGGTTCTTTAAATTATCAAAAAGATCCCACAAAATCCCTAGATGGAGCTTACAATGACAAAACAACAACAATATAACCCGTGTAATCCCACAAGTGGAGTATGGGGAGTATAGTGTGTACGCAAACCTCACCCCATCTTGGGAGATAGAGAGACTGTTTCGGATAGACCCAAATATAGAAAACAATAATAAAGCTCATTCTTTGAATTGACAAACCCCAAATACCCATTTCAATAATACAATTACAGAACAAACCCAAACCAAGAAAGCAACAATTAAGCTCAACAACCCCCAAATACCCATTTCAATAATACAATTACAGAACAAACCCAAATGTAGAAAACAAGAATTAAAGCTCAATAACCATTACCATTCTTGCAGGCAGCTATAATTGAGTTACCCATGTCTTGGGGTTCCAAAATGAAGCTCACAATTAAGAAATTTACAACTGCAAAAAAGATTATTAGTACCTTATAGCAAAAGATACCTTCTTTTTTTCCCTTTGTTAATGGATTTTTACAAAGTAAAATGGTGGGGGAAAAGAGGAGAAGTAATGAATAAGAAATGATGATTAATGGGCACCAGCAAAGAGAATCTTGGGCCTTTTTTTGTAGGTGTATCAGAGTTGGCATAGATAGAAAACTAGAAAGGCCACATTTTTCCAACTGTATTACCTTCACATGTAACCTTACTTTTCTAAAAATAGAAACATTCTTGTTATTTTTATCGGCTTACCAGGGTATGATCCTGATAGGAGATTTTGAAGGTTAAAGGATTCGGATAGAATGGTAGTAATAAATAGTTTGACGTCTTGATTTTTTTACTAGTTATTCTCTGTGACTCAATTTATGTGGCTCAATTTGAATTTTAAGAGTCAAGCAATTTAATTTCATCGAGGATATGATCTTGATAGGAGATTTTGAGGGTCGAGGATTCGGATAAAATGCTAGTAATAAAAAGTTTAGCGTCTTGATTTTTCTACTAGTTATTCTCTGTGTCTCAATTTATGTGGCTCAATTTGAATTTTAAGAATCAAGCAATTTAATTTTCATCGAGGATATGACCTTGATAGGAGATTTTGAGGGTCGAGGATTCAGATAAAGTGCTAGTAGTAAAAAGTTTAGCGTCTTGATTTTTCTACTAGTTGTTTGTTTTGTCTCAATTTATGTGGTGGTATGGTTTAAATTTTGTGAGTTAAATAGTTTAATTTTGATCGTGAATTTGGGCGTGAAATCTTTAAACTTTTGAAAATAAAATTTATATATTTAAAGTACGTAAAAAATACCATAAGTCATAATAACTAATAATTCAAAATATTAAAAAGATATGTAAGAGAATTCGGTCAAAGAAGTACTTGTTTGAATCTCGATATCTGAAAGGTGCCACATAAATTGAGACCTAGGAAGTAGTATTGTTTTTATTATTTGTTCATTATATTAAAAATATATGTGTCATTTTTTACTTGTCCCATTTGAAAAATCAAGGCATAATTTATTACGGAAAAGGGTCAAATATACCCCTGTACTATCAGAAATGGTTTAAATATACCCTTCGTTATACTTTGTGTCCAAATATACCCTTTATGTTATACTTTAGGTCCAAATATACCCATATACTATTAGAAATGGTCCAAATATACACTTCGTTATACTTTGGGTCCAAATATACCCCTCCAAATATATTTTGGATCCAAATATACCTCTCATTATACTTTTATGCTGATTTAACCCCCCCCCCCCTCCTCTTTTTTTTTTATAAAGGCGATTTACCTTTATTTTTTTTACAAATGGACACATGATGATGAGCTTCAAAATAAAAATAAATCATCACCAAATGTAAATATTTGCGCGATTCACTTTACAAACTCACCTATTTAATTCATCTACAGCCCACTCTCTCAATTCATACAAAAAATAATACATATATTCACAATTTATACTCCTGTCATCTAAACCTTTTTTGACCTCACGGTGAATAAACTTCATCACAGAGAAAATTTAAAGTATCGATAAATAAGAAAAAAAAAATCTTTCTGCAATCATCTTTTGGTCTATTATCATATGTTAAAACTTATACTTGAAATAATTAGCTAAGCAAGATTGTCATAAATAAATGCAGAAAAAAATTTTAATATCTAATAAACGGATCATTAATGTCAACGGAAAAGTATTCAACAATAGGTGGACCAAAAACTTTAAAGAGGTTGGATTCATAAGAAGCGAATCATTAAAAAAGAGAAGAAAAGAAAATAGAATACTGCAAGAAAAGAAAAGAACTTAAAGTAGAGGGAATTGAGATGGTTTAAGTGGATGAGTGTCAAAAATAAGGGTAAATCAGCATAAAAGTTTAATAGGAGGGATATATTTGGACCTAAAGTATATCGGGAGGGGTATACTTGGACTGAAAGTATAACAAGGGGTATATTTAAACTATTTCTAATAGTACGGGGGTATATTTGGACCCAAAGTATAACGGAAAGGGCATATTTGAACCCAAAGTATAACGAGAGGTATATTTAAACCATTTCCGATAGTACAAGGGTAGATTTGACCCTTCTCTGAATTTAATACTTAATTTCTAATTTATCTTTATTATTCACTATAATCATTTTTTAAAATATTATAGTAAAATTATCATTTTTATTTATTATACCTTAATGGATGTGTCAAGTCAATACTATACAAAGTAAAAAATGATGGGTGGAGTATTAATTTTATTTTTGATATTTTTATTATTTTTGTATTTCTCATTTTAAGTTTTCTATTACTATTTGTTGTCTCTTGTGTCTCGAATTTCTTACTATAGTGTTGTTGTTAATGCTTATGTTTTTATAGATATTGTGTTTTTGCTTTCCTTGAACCGAATATCTATAAAAAAACAAGCTCTTTACCTGTCAAGATAGAAGTAAAATCAGTGTACGCTCCACCCTCCCCAAACTTCACTTGTGAATTTAAATCAAGTTGATGCTTTTGAAATCTTTTTGGAAATATCGACAAATCCAATTGTTTTGAGCTTGAAGAAGTGAGTTTTTAAAATTCTAAAATGAAAAATGAGAATTATTGGAAAAATCTTTAAAATTACTGGTTGGGGTGAGGCTTGATAGTTCAAACTACAAAAAAGACTACTTTCAAATCTCGAACATATATGTTTGAATTTTTTGATCTATGGCGAAATATTTTCGGAGATGTTAATAAGCAAAACATACTTCTATTTATTGACAATATCTTCTGTTTCATTCAAGCAGAATCTCATATCACTTTCGAAAAAAATTCTATGATTAAAAAAATAAATCCTAAACTAATAACCCGATAACTTCCATAATCCATTTGTTGAATCAATTGAGACATGTACATATTAAAAGTTAGGCCTTTGGCAGATCAAATTTCAAGCGCAACTATCATAACTTAAGACTTGACAAGTCAAACTTCAGGATAAAAAATTTAACGTAATTATCAGAAATTTGGTTGCACAAGTAATACACTAAACTACAAACAGAACTTTGAACACAATTTTTTCAACTCCAAACACTATGAGCCCGTTTGAATTGGCTTATTTTAAGTGCTTTTAATTTAAAATAAATTTTAAGTTTTTTAGTGTTTGATAGGGTAAAAAAAAGTGCTTTCGACCACTTGATTTTAAGCCAAAACAATAAAGAATAAACTAAAAGTGATAAGTTGGAATTTCCAACTTAATAGCTTATGCTTAAAAGCAACTTAAATTATCCTATCCAAACATGCTATATGTCAGAAAATTGTTTTCATATTGAGTAAACTTAGGCCCTATTTGGCCATGAAAATCAAAACCAAATTGGAATTGGAGCTGGAGTTGTGTTTGACCATGAATATAAATTGAAGTTATTTTCGACTTTTTGTGAAAGAAGTGAGAGTGAAAAAAGTGAAAACAAGTTTTTCTTATTTTTCAAATTCCGAAATTCAATGAATTATTCAAATTTTTATGGCCAAACATTATTTTCAAAATTCAACTCCGAAAAAAAGTAAAAAAGTTTAAGTGCTATGACTTAAATGGTGATCTCAAAATCAGCCATTTGTTCACTACCCACCCCACACCCACATTGTAATTTCATAAATATGGGCCTAAGCCCATTGCCAAACTATAGTAAGCCCATTACCCGAACCAACTAAAAACCCTAGCACTATAATCCCTTCACTGTAAACCCTAAAACAATCCTCTCTTCTTTCGCAGCTTCACAACTCTTTCAGATCAGTAAAAATGGTGAGTTTCTCTGAATTTTTCACATTTCTAATATCTCCAATTCATATTTCTTCACAGCTATGTATGTTTTTGTTTATTAAAATTTGAAAAAAACAACAATTTTTTCCTTTTTATAGTATTTTGATTTGCTGCACTTAAGCGATTTTACTGGGTATGTTGTTGTTGTTGTTATTGTAAATTTGATAACAAGAAAATGTATTTGATTTTACTGGGTATGTTGTTGTTGTTATTGTAAATTTGATAACAAAAAAATGTATTTGATTTTACTGGGTATGTTGTTGTTGTTGTTGTTGTTATTGTAAATTTGATAAAAAAAATGTATTTGATTTTACTGGGTATGTTGTTGTTGTTGTTATTGTAAATTTGATTAAAAAAAATGTATTTGATTTTGTTGTTTTAGCCGTTCAAGAGGTTTGTTGAGATCGGAAGAGTTGCACTCGTTAACTACGGGAAGGATTATGGGAAGCTCGTTGTCATCGTTGATGTTATCGATCAGAACAGGGTACTGAATTTTTATTTGTTAATGTTTTTTTTTTAGTTTAAGTGTTGGTTTTTAGCTGAGTATATTTACATATGAGAGGTTTTTGAATTTTGTTAGAGAATTATTGTAGTATAAGCGTGTGATTTGGAGCTAAGTTGCTCGTACTCTCCAAAAATGTTGTCGCACCCGTGTCGAATCCTCCAAAAATACACTAATTTTGAAGGATCCGACACGCACCCAATGACATTTTCGAAGAGTCCGAGCAACATAGATTTGGAGTACCTTTAGGTGGAGTTTTGTTATAGAGTTCGCGAAACTTGAGTTTCCAAGTTCGAGTTTTGAACTTTTGCAATAGAATGTGTTTGTTTTTAGCTGAGTATTTACATATGAGAGTTCTTTCAATCTTGTTAGACAACTATTGTGGTATAAGCTTGTGATTTGGAGTACCTTTAGGTGGAGTTTTGTTATAGAGTTTTTAGCTTTTGCAAGAGAATGTGTTTGTTTGAGCTGTTTCAAGATCTTTAAAATAATTTTACAAGAAAATGTTTTCCAATTTTCCATGTTCGATTGGTCAAATATTTTGGAAAATATGTTCTCTAAGAAAAAATACTGCTTGGAAATGAGAAAAACGACTTCTTAATGAAAGTAGTGAAGATAGTTTCCACAAGTGATATACCACATTGATTGTGTCCTTCCGCCCTCCAACACACCTCATCTTTACCCCACCACTATAGCCGTCATCCCCATCATCCCATACCCCAACTTCCCCACCCCCACGTTCCGTATTATTTGTTTAAATTATATACAAATGCTTTTAGGATAATATTTTTTGCTTACCTACCTAACACTGGAAAATAAGCAAGAGGATGTGTTTGTTTGAGCTGTTCATGAAGAGCTTCAAAATCAGTTTTTCAATTTATATTTAAAAGTCTTAGAGAAATGCAAAAATAGAGCTTTGTTCAGAAATATCAAAAACTGAGTTTTCAAACTCTGAAGTAAATGCTACCTTAGTTTTATAGAGCACCTAATTCGTCTTGAAAAGATGGATGATCTTTTAGTAGTGAAGATAAATTTGCTTGGAACTCTAACTAGTTTGGATTTATGTTTAGTTGATTGATTGATTGATTTTTAGCATGGATGCAACTTTAATGTTTTGGAACTACTGCTTACATATTTCAATCAAAAAATTGGGTTTTCGTTTTATTATTTACTTTCCAGCTGCTCATAAATGGTATGTACAAGGTTTATGATGGAGTAGGTTGGAATCCATATATAGGATTTGTATAGTACATCTGAACTAGCTTGTGATTGAGGTGTAGTTGATAAATTAATTGCGTAGTCTTTAGCACAGATGCAACTTTTATAGTCTGGAAATGCTAGTCACATCTTTTAGAAAAAAGATTAGATTTTTTTTAACTTTTGTTAGTTTTCTTTCTGAAGTATTATCTGTGTATGGCCTATGATGGAATATTATATATGCCTACATTGTCTGATCATATTAGCTTGATTGAGCAATATTGTCTGAGGCCTTGTATATGTTTTGAATATCTGTCGCTGTTGCCAAAGCTGTTCAAGTGCATACTGGTTCCATAAACTTCTGTTGATTAAAAGTGACCATTATTATCGTAATGTTAGGTCTGTTTTGCTGTTACAATCTATTACCGATATCATTAGGGATTGTCACACTCTGCTAATATAGATTAGTCTACTATGTTCTTTTTGGGTTGAGATGTCGATATTGTGGGAGTGAGAGACTTTACCTTTCAAATAAAAATGTAGAAAAGTGAGGAACTTTGCCTCTACACAGTTGTAGAACTCTTAACTGCTGGGTGCAGTGCTTATATTACTTTTTTATGTTAATCTATGAGTGAAATTTTGAAATGTGGGGCACGGTTCTAGAGGGGTGATGTCCAGTATGTGAAAATAACTTTGTTCACTTGTGTCCTAAACTAGTTTCCTGGTGAAAATTTTCATGCCACTGAGGCACATCTTATTTTCTTAAGGAACCTCTCAGATACTTCCTGCTTCTTTCTATTTTTACATGTTATTTCATGGTTACTTGAGTAGTTGAGTTTACTTTTAATTTGGACAGATGGTAGCCGGTGCTTAATTGATAGATAAGTTAACTTTGGAAAATGATGAAATTATGAATTTTATGTATCCTGATAATTTGCGTTCTCTTTAAATTCACAGGCTCTTGTTGATGCTCCTGACATGGTGAGGAGCCAGATGAACTTCAAGAGGCTTTCACTCACAGATATCAAAATCGACATCAAGAGGATTCCAAAGAAGAAGACCCTGATTGCTGCTATGGAGGCTGCCGGTAAGTGGCGCTACATTCTCTCTTCGAAGACGATTTGGAACAGATATTACTTTAGCAGCTCTTTTTGTATCGTATACGTACGTATAGTAAAGTTTGCAAGCTTGACTAACCCTCATTTACTATGTCCTCCCAGATGTGAAGACCAAGTGGGAGTCCAGTTCTTGGGGAAGGAAGTTGATCGTGCAGAAGAGGAGGGCCTCACTCAACGACTTTGACAGGTTTAAGCTCATGTTGGCAAAGATCAAGGTGCGTTTGCATTTGAATTCGAGTTAAACTTTGTTCAGCTCTCAGTTCATTTAGCCCACTTATCAAACAACTTAACGCATTGTACTTGAAAGAGTCAAATAAGAATGGGTTTCCATTGATTGAAAAAACAAAACAAAATGCAAATACCCATGCTTGTGGTTGAATGCGCTATGTTCCAACTATTCTTACAAACTAGACGCTCGTCAAATGTGGTGGTTATATATCAATCTGATTCGTTTGTGTTGGGACATTGCAGAGGGCTGGTGTGGTGAGACAGGAGCTTGCAAAGCTTAAAAAGGAGGTTGTAGCTTGAGAGCCTTTCTAAGTAGTGAAATTGATTTAAAGCAATTTTGGAAGTTGTATTCTTTTCCTTTTTGGCTTGTTTTAGACATCGTGGGAAATTATTTTTCTGATCTATGATGGTGAACTGTTTGTTTCGAAGAATGCTTGCTCGCGCAGTTATCTCATATCGTCTCGTTTTGATTATTACTCGTCCTCCGTTCTTTTTTACTCGTTCAGTTTGCATTCCCCCTTGGGAAAGCATCAAGTGTGTGCTTATTTTACGAAGTTACCTTTATTAATTATGTTTTGGAGATTTAAATTTGAAAATCCAGTACTCAAATCAAACATTGTATTTGATTTGTCATTTTCAAAGTTCGATGTTGGTATTTCGATAATCGGTAATTGAAAGTAGATATATAAAATATTGAATTTGCAAAGTTCGATTTGGTACGGTAAATCATACTCAGATAGATGATTTGGTAATTATGTATCGAAAGAAGAGATGTATTGACAAGATATGTTAGCTTTTAGAGAAATCACATATAACGGTCAGACTGACTTGTCAACCCTTAACATCATGAATTTGGCACCACAGGTCAATCATAACATTCAAAATTAGTCGTTAATGTTACCCAATATATATAATCATAAACTTAAAAAGCCAAAATTTTCGAATTTGGATTCTTGGTGAAGTTGATTAGATCAATTAGCTATGATATGCTTAGCGAATACTTAGGCTTATTATAATAATAAAATTAATTATTACTATTATTCACCTGGTAAGTAAATATTTGACATGACAATTATTACTACAAACCGAAGGATGACACGAGAAATCTTTCAGAGAGCATTCAATATTCGATTCGATATTTTTAAAGTTTAGTTTTGATGATTCGAAACAAAAGTAGATATCAATTAGACAATTTAATCCGGTACGCTAAGTCAAACTTCAATATGATAAATCTCGATTTGATACGATAATTCAGCTTTCGATTATTTATGCCAATTTCCTATAATCTTCATCTGTTCTTGGTGTTGGTTCAATCAATATGTGTTAGATATTTTAAATGTTGTTGGAGATTTTAAATTTTTCTTGGGACAAAGTAAGAACATTTATGTGTGGATCTAATTTAAAACATGTGTTAATTAACTTGGTGTCCAAGTACTACTAGTCTACTACACTTTACAATTATATACTTGGAACACAAGAATTCTTGTTGGTCAACAATTACTCTTTCTGTTCAATAAAAATACACTACCATTCTTAGTACTCTCTATAAATAAGCACTCTATGTTTTACAACAAAAATACACTACCATTCTTCTTACTCTCTCCCTCTCCTCTCTATTATTTTTCTTTTCTTTATTTAATTATCTTTTGGCTTTCTTATAATTTTTTAATCTCCTTGTTTAATTTGCTGGTATTAATTAATTTTGTTGATTCTGATATCCTTTATTCAATTAAAGAAGACTTCTTTAGTCGTGGAAAAATATTTCACACTGCTGAAATAATTGTCCAGTACGACTCAAGCATTATAAATATATATATATATTAGTAATATTTATTCAATATTTCGTATTATTATTTTTGCTAATAATAAGAAGTATTATTATTGTGATTTTATCTTTGTTTCCCAACAATAAGAAACCCCATGCTAAAGGTTTGATTTTTTAACTTCTTGACTTTATCGAAATTCATTTTTTTTTCAAGAACTCCTTTTGTTTGTTCTTTAGTATTTTGGCCTACATTCATTTTTAGTACGTTTAAAAAAAAATGTCTCTTTCCTCTTTTGTTTTACCAACTCTTCAATTTTAATTTTACACACGACATGATTAAGACCACAAGATTAAAGGACATTTTGGTACATTTGGTATATCTTTAATTTTTAACCACAAGATTTAAAAGTCTTCTTTACTTTTTTAAATTTCGTGCCAAATCAAAATAGGTCAAACAAATTGAAACGAAGAAAGTAGTAATCTTGTCTCTATTACTATCTGTTATTTTGTTTCTTCCTATTGTTTCTCAGTTCTTTTACTTATATCTTGATCTTCCTATTTGTGTATATGGCCTATGATGGAAATATATGCCGACATAGTATGATCATATTAACTTGATTGAACAATATTGTCTGAGGCCCTATATACATATATATGGATTCAAGCTAAGTTGTACATACTTTTTACTTTTGATATTGTATTCGTGTCGAATTCTCCAAAAATACACTATTTTTGGAGAATTCGATACGCATTCGTTGACCTTTTTGAAGAGTCCGAGCAACATAGGATTCAAGTATGCTAATTTGTGACTATGCAATTAGAAGTTCTAAGACCATTTGTTTTGTTTCAATATGTCTTTGTTGCATAAAGTTGTGTTGATTAAAAGTGAGCATTATTATCATAACTAGGTCTGTTTTTCTGTTACAATCTGGTACATATACCAAAGGGTTTGTCACATTTCTGCTAATATAGAGTATACTACTATGTTCTTTAGAAATGCTCGCTCGTGCAGTTATTTCATATCGTTTGGTTTTGATTATTACTCTCCCTCTGTTCATTTTTACTTATTCAATTTACTGCTTTGCATTCTCCCTTGAGAAAGCATCAATCAAGTGTTTAGTATACCAAAGTTACCCTTAATAACTATGTTTGATTGTTCATCTACCTCACTCAAACATGTTAGGATTAATTCTTCTTATACACAAACCAAATGTCCTCCTCCCCCTCCCCTACCCCCTAAAGGTAAAGAAGGGTGGGCATTCGGTTTGATTTTGGTAATTTGATAATTCGTAATTGAAAGTAAATTTCAAATAGCGAATTTGCAAAGTTTGGTCTGGTAGGATAAATCAAACTTCGATAGATGATTTCGTAATCACATATTGAAGGAAAATATATTTTGACAAGAAACGTGGCGTCACAGGTCAATTAAGATATTCAAATTACTTGTTAATTTTATTCAATATATATATGACAAACAATTTTTTTTAATGATTATGGTGTCCGGGTGAGCTTTTGTAACTCTGTTCACTAAAGCTAGAACAGATGAGAAAAATCACCTAGCGTACTTTTGCTGAAATTTAAACCTGATACCTTAGACCTCATGATTCTTTAACCCATTTCATTGATCACAAACTTAAAATAGCCAAAATTCTCAAATTTGGATTCTTGGTGAATTTGATAAAGATCAATTAGCTATGATATACTTGTATTGGATTCGATATTTTTAATGGTTTGTTTCTATAATAAAAATAAAAATAGATACAATTAGAAAGTTTAGTCTGATACACAATAGATCAAATTTTGATACAGTAAATTTTGATTCGGTTCGATAATTCATTTTTTGGTGTTTTATCCCATCCCTAAAGGATCGTTGGTTACGTCAGATAACATGAAATATTTCAGGATTAAGCTTAGGACAAGATTTATATGGCGTTTGATAGACGGTATAAATTTACTATATCGTTTATCAAACACAGTATAAACCTTATCCCTGACTTAATTCTATAATATCTCACCTTATTACATTCAATTTGAAATTATTTTATCCCATCTTTCAAGTAAGATAAACTAGTCCGGAATTATAAATCCAAAATAATTTAGTTCACGTACCAAACGACCCCACGAACTTTGTGGCTACCAATTAATAACCAAAACTTTTGGGGCTTTGTGAAAACTATAGAAGTCTCCTCTCTCCCTGGAGTTGACTGCTTAAAGATATCAAAAAGGTACAAAATTTTCTTGGTAGCTTACATTCTTCTCTCTACCTATTATACACTTTACACAAAATATATATATGTGTATATATAGTCTCAGCGTGTAGATTCATATATAAATCAGACCCAGAATCCCAATTTCCAATAATCTTCATCAACATGAACATCTTCTCCAAGAAACCCAATGCCAAAGGTTCGATTTTTAACTTCTTGATTTCATCAAAATTCAGTTTTTTCAAGAACCCCTTTTGTTTGTTAATGTAAGTGCTGCCTTAGAATGCATATATATATCCCATGTTTTCAAAAAAATGTGCGGAAAAGGTGAAAACTTCATACGAAAATCTACTAGCATTCAGAATTAACACTTGAAATTTCATAGAAGAGAGAAAAGTGTGAAAATAAATGAAGAGGAAAGTGTTTTGGGAGGCAAAATTAATGATGAGACCTATAATGCTACTTGTCTAGCATATGGGTGAGCCTCGCACACCTTTTTTGAAAATTTTTCACACTTGATGACCAATTATGTACTTGGAAGACAAGAATTCTTGTTGGCCAAGAATTACTTTTTTTGTCCAATAATATTTGTCCATTTTATTAAAAATACATCTCCAACAATACTTATCGAGTTTGAAAAATTAATGAATAATTTATTTATTTCTACACATTTTACCCTTATTATTAAATACTCCCTATTTATTACTCAATGTATTTTTCAAATCATTAAATTTATTTTATTCAAGTAGTATATAGTAAAATTATACTTATTATTTATTATTTTTTAATCTATGTACCAAGTCAATAATGAACAACTATTGTTGAACGGAGAAAGTAAGTCTTCTTGCCCTTGTTCCACTACCATTCTTCTTACTCTCTATAAATAAGCACTCTATGTTTTACAACAAAAATACACTACCATTCTTCTTACTCTCTCCCTCTCCTCTCTATTATTTTTCTTTATTTTATTTAATTATCTTTTGGCTTTCTTATAATTTTTTAATCTCCTTGTTTAATTTGCTGATATTAATTAATTTTGTTGATTCTTATATCCTTTATTCAATTAAAGAAGACTTCTTTAGTCCTGGAAAAATATTTCACACTGCTGAAATAATTGTCCAGCACGACTCAAGCATTATATATATATATATATATATATATATATATATATATATATATATATATAAATTTTTGGCTTAAGAAAAGTGGGTTAGAACCATTTTGACCAAATCCATATTTGACCAAATCTATATTTATCCATGATTGCAATCCTATCCATATCCAATCCAATCCACCCATTTGCCACCCCTAGTCTTGATCTTCCTATTTGTGTATATGGCCTATGATGGAAATATATGCCGACATAGTATGATTATATTAACTTGATTGAGCAATATTGTCTGAGGCCTTATTTATATATATATATATATATATGGATTCAAGTATGATAATTTGTGACTATGCAATTAGAAGTTCTAAGACCATTTGTTTTGTTTCAATCTAGGTCTTTGTTTCATAAAGTTGTGTTGATTAAAAGTGAGCATTATTATCATAATTAAGTCTGTTTTTTTGTTACAATCTGGTACATGTACCAAAGGGTTTGTCACATTTCTGCTAATACAGAGTATACTACTATATTCTTTTTCTTATTGAGATGTCTATATATTCTGAGACAGTGAAGAGACTTTACCTTTCAAATAGAAAAATGTAGAAAAATGATTCCAAAAAAGAAGACTCTTGAGTGCTGCTATGGAGGCCGCTTGGTGAGTGGCTACATTTTTCTCTTCTAGCAGCTCCTTTCTGATCTTATATGTGTTGTGACATTGCAGAGGGATGGTGTGGTCAGACAGGAGCTTGCAAAGCTTAAAAAGGAGGTCGCGGTTTAAAAACTTTCGAAGCATGTTTGCTCGTGTAGTTATTTCATATCGTCTCGTTTTGATTATTACTCTCACTCTGTTTGTTTTTACTTGTTCAGTTTGCAGTTTTGCATTCCCCCTTTACTAGTAACTATGTTTGATTGTTCATCTACCTCACTCAAACATGTATTTCTTTATGCCAGATCTTATGCTTGGATTAGTTTTTATTACTCTCCCTCTGTTCGTTTTTACTTGTTCAGTTTGCATTTCCTCTTTTGCATTTCCTCTTTATTAGTAACTATGTTTGATTGTTCATCTACCGTCACTCACACATGTGTTATTTTATGCTAGATCTTATGCTTGGATTAATTCTTCTTATACAGAAGCCAAATGAAACCCCCACCTAAAGGTAGAGAAGTGTAACTAGGGGTGGGCATTCGGTATTTGATTCAGGATTTTCAAAGTTCGATTTTGGTACTTTAATAATCGGTAATTGAAAGTAGATACGAAATATTGAATTTGCCAAGTTCGGTTTGGTATTGTAAATCAAATTTTGATAGATAATTCGGTAATATTACATATTGAAGGAAAAGATATATTCATTATTTGTTTAACATTTGACATGTTAACTTTCAGAGAAATCACATATAGCGGTCAGAACTTCACTATGAAGCGTAGCTTTATGAATTTGGCATCACAGGTCAATCAAGACATCCAAATCAGTCATTCATGTTACCCAATATATATGGTAAACAATTCATAATCACAAACTTAAAATAGCCAAAATTCTCAAATTTAGATTCTTGGTGAATTAGATAAGATCAATTAGCTATGATATACTTGGCGAATGCTTAGGCTTATTATAATAATAAAACTTATTATTACTATTATTATATACACATGGTAAGTAAATATCTGACGTGACAATTATCATCACAAATAGAAGGCTGACACATGGGATTTTTAGGGTAAGCGTTCTGTATTCGATTTGATATTTTCAAATTTTAGTTTCTATATTAAAAATGGGTGACGTTTACACTCCTCAACTTTGCTTTAAAAATCAAACTCTCCTTCAACTTTGAAAAATAATTATTCTCTCCCCTTTTTACTAATTTATTTTTCTAAATGTCTATTCTACTCTTACATTATCAATCATTGTCTTTTTTTTTCTTTTTTACTTCTTTAAAATTGTGGTATTTTTATTTTTTAATCTATGTAACAAATTCTCTATAAAAAATATTACTTTCGCTGAAAAAAGAGAAGGAAAAAATTTAATTGAGTATAAAAGTTAAAGTCGTTCTATAAAAAAATAAAGAAACAGAATAAAAAATAATTTTATTATTAATAATAAAAACTATAATGTAATAACTTTATAAATATATTTTGATGAATGTAATAAAAAATAATTAATAAAAATAAAAATATATTTTATTAAAAAAATTCTTAAAAATATTTATTTATATTATAAATAAATTTTAAATTATATTAAAAAATATTTCATTAATGACAATCAAAATTCGTTCATGTATATAGACAGTAGAGAATAAGAGATAAGTGAAAGTTAAAGAAAATATACAGGGGCGTATCTAAGAGGGGGTGAGGGGGTTCACCCGTAACCCCTAGATAAAAAATTATATTGTATATAAAAGTTATATTTTTTTTAAAATTTTAGTGCGTATATATAGATTTTGAATCCATTTAACACATGACTAGAGGTTGGCTTAGTAATTAGGAGGTTCAAAATTCATCTTGAGGTTTCAAGTTCAAATTTATATATATACATATATACATATATATATTTACTGCATGTGATATTAGAATAATAATTATAAAAAATAATATTTGATTTTACAACAAATTTATAAAAGAATTATTCTACTTATAATATTGATGAACTAAAATAAAAAACTATAAATACTTAGATTAAAAAATAAAATATTATAAATAATATAATTTTTTTTTTTTACATAAATGAAGGAATGAATGTCAAGAACAAAATAGACATTGCATATAATAAAGGGGGAGGGGGCGGGGGATGATTATTTTTCAAAGTTAAGGGAGGAGTTTGATTTTTAAAGCAAAGTTGAGGGGTGTAAACGATTTTTTACAATTAGAAAGTTCAGTCTGGTACGATAAATCAAATTTCGATATGGTAAATTTTGATTTGGTTTTTGGTGATTTATCTCATCCCTAAAGGTCGTTTGGTACGCCGAATAAGGTGAAATATCCCACGATCAAGCCTAGAATAAGATTTATATTATATTTAATATCTCACCTTATCCCATCAAACTTGGAGGTTATTTTATCCCATCTCTCAAATAGAATAAATTAATTTAAGAATTATAATCCCAAAATAATTTCGTCCACGTACCAAACGATCCCGCAAACTTTGTGGCTACCAATTAATAACCCAAAACTTTTTTGGGCTTTGTAAAAAATATAGAAATCTCCTCTCTCCCTGGAGTTGACTGGTTAAAGATATCAAAAAGGTACAAAATTCCTAGGTAGCTTCCATTCTTCTCTCCACCTATATACACTTTGCACAAAATATATATATATATATATATCAGACCCAGAATCCCAATTTCCAATTATCTTCATCAACATGAACATCTTCTCCAAGAAACCCAATGCTAAAGGTTCGATTTTTAACTTCTTGATTTCATCAAAATTCAGTTTTTTCAAGAACCCCTTTTGTTTGTTAGTGCAATTGCTGCCTTAGAATACATATATATGATTCGTATATTGTTGTTGTTGTTGTACATATTGAAAACTGACTTTTTTAGGATTGAGGGTTAGTTGATTGATTGTTGGAAGCTCTAATAAAATTTTGAGTTTTTATCATTCTTGGTGTTTTGATCATTCATAAAATAGAGCTAAAGTTGCACCCAAGAAAGTGACCTAGTGATCAATGAAGTGGGTAAGAACCACGAGGTGTCAGGTTCGAATCACAGAGACAAAAACACTAGGTGATTTCTTCCCATTTGTCCTAGCCTTGGTGGACAGAGTTATCTGGTATATGTTGCTGGTGGGAGGTGACAGATATTCCTTGGAATTAGTCGAGGTGAGCGCAAGCTTCCCCGACACCACAGTTATAAAAAAAAAAGGAAGAAGCGAAAGTTATGATTTTTTTGAAGAACCCCTTTTGTCTGTTAATGCAATTGGGGTACCTTAGAATACATTTATATATGATTCATATATTGATAACGGACTGATTTGGTGTTGAGGGTTAGTAGATTGATTGTTGAGAACTCTAATAAAATTTTGAGTTTATGTGATTCTTGGTGTTTGATCATTCATAAAATTGAGCTAAAGTTATGATTTTTTGTTTGACAGAGGCTCTTCGGGAGAGTAGAAGAGAACTGACCCATGCTACCAGAGGTAAAATAGTTTTACATTAACCTTATATTCTAATCCTCGACCTCCATATCTCCTATCTAGGGTCATGTCCTCAGTGAGCTACACGGGAGTGAGAATATTATGTTTGTTAAAATTTTAGTGGTTTCACACACACAGACACACACATATATCCATGTTCTGTGATAGGAAACTAGCTGTTCGGTTTAACCTGGAGCTAATAAGCTACATCCGTCACTGTGTATATGTACATAGAAAATTCAAAGGAGAGTTTCAAAATATGCTGAAAGGTGCACACAGTCTTTAAATATTGTCTTTGAGTGGGCTAGCATTTGATCGCGTTGTAATCATAATACATTCTGGCTGAAGCTGTATTGCCTCAATTGTTAAAACTTCTGCGATTCGTTATCCTATGATACATTTGGCAGATATATCATTGGCCTTTCATTCACCTTTCTATATTTGACAATGTGTATAATGATCGGAAAAAGATGTAGGGGGAAGGTAGTATTTGAATTGTATTTAGCATGTTTCACCTTTGCATTTCACTCTTGTAGTAACATCCACTTCTGGAATACATTAGATTATTAGGTAGTTGAAAGATGAGGTGGCTCGCGGTAGGTTGATGCATGAACAATGTAAAACAATCAAACTATGATTTGAATACTCTAGATACGAAGAATTCATATTGTACCCTGCCTAGTTCGGATGGAGACATGGTTGATCTGATATTAAATTGTTAGGTCATTGGTATTAAATGATATTGTGAGGGCTTTACGAGTTATGCCAATAATAGCTTGGATAGTTGATAGAAAGTAATGTTAATTCTAATCAGAAAAGAATGTAATGTTATCGAAAACCTTGAGGTATGCGAGTGAGATAAACAGTGACTCTACAGGCTTAGGGAATAAACAGAGTAACTCACTAGCAGAGGATTTAAGAAGTATATTGATCTCAACATCCACATACACGAAAACCTTTGGAAGGTCTTCCAAACAAGCAAAGGTCTATTTGATTCTTTTTTCAAATGGGCCTGATATATGTAAGATGTTCCAGTTCTTATTAAGCGTCTTCTGCAGTAGCTACTTGTTAATCATAAATGACATCAGTGCTAAATATTTTCTTTTTGATAATCATAGTGTCTGGGCCAAGTTGTGCACACCTTGACTAGTTCTACGGGGCACCTGGTACCTCCCAATAGCACATGTACCGGGTAACTCTATCCACCACTTGGATAGATAGGAAGAAATCACCAAGTTGTTTGCCTCCGCTGGAAACTGAACCTGAGACCTCGTGGTTCTCAACCCACTTCTTTGACCATAGGCCACACTCTTGGGTGCTATAACAGTGCTATTACGATCAACAAGACCTTTCTACTTGTGCAAGGGTGTAAAATGTTTTTGATCTTTGTTTAGGTTGGATTAACGTTTGCATTTAGCAAATTCATTATCGTGTCTACTAGAGATTGGGGTATACAGTGGAGTCTTAAATAGTGAATCGTTAGGATCTTGTGCAAAGTATCTTTCTTTATAGGGTGGGGGTGGGGGAGGCTAAATTGACCTACATGATCCGCCGTCTGGATTGGCTCGCACGTTTTTGTAACTATGGAAAAATTTCTTTTGTTACCCATTTCTTCGAAATCAATATACATATGCCATCCATTCTACTTGGGCAACTTTATGCTAGCTTTAACATGTTAGGGAACTGGATGAGATGATGTTCAGTTCTAGGTAAAGTTGGTTAAACCATGTTCTGTGAATAGGGAATTCATATGGTAATAATTCATTAATAAGTTGTAATTTCTTTCCATCAGAGGACGTACAATCTCTGTCAATATAGAGGGCAAGTTAGGAACACTATCACATTGATATTTACAATTTTTGTTCTTGGTGTGTGGAAGGCGCTTCTTGTAAGTTGTAAGTAATTGTTGAGTAATTCATTTTAGTTTAAATTGTGATGTAGGTATTGAGAAGGAAATTTCTGCTTTACAATCAGAGGTATGTTCTTTCTGATGGCTGTTCTTGAAAGTTCATAGTGTGTTACAGAATTTTTTGCGATGTTAGAGCTTATATAACTTTTCATTTATATCACACTTCCTTTACTTATGGTTGTTCACATGATATTACGTCAATAAGAGATATTTAAATTCTTTCTTTCATGGGACAGGAGAAAAAACTTGTTACTGAAATAAAAAGGACTGCTAAAACTGGAAATGAGGTGGGTCTCGAGCACCAGCGCTGGAGGCTTAATTAGCAGTTGTAATTCATCGTGTTGCTGCTTAAATAACAGCTAAGGTACTATATCATTTGGAACTCATGACTCAACTGTTTTTCCTATGCATTTACAGACAGCAACAAAGGTTCTCGCACGTCAGTTAATCAGGCTTAGGCAGCAAATAGCCAACTTGCAAGGTAGTCGGGCTCAAATGAGAGGTATAGCAACTCATACGCAGGTACTATGCCAAGTCATGTTACATTCTTACTGATTTCAGTTCTTCATTCCCCTTTCCATGATGCATTTGAAAAGCTTTATACCCTTTGTAGGCAATATCTGCCCAATCTTCAGTTGCTGCAGGCATGAAAGGAGCTACTAAGGCTATGACTGCTATGAATAAGGTTCGATGGCCAAAGATCTTGACATCTAATTTAAATTTTTCCGTTTGTTTGTTCACGAGTAAATGAAATATAAAAGATTCTCAAAAAAAGAGAATGAAATATAGGGGGAGTTTGGCCATGAAAATTGTGGAGTATTTGAAAATAGTAGTTTTTGTTTTCAAACTGAAAAATGATATTTGAAAATTGGAGTTGTGTTAAGCCATGAATACAAATTGGAGTTGTTTTTGAATTTTTGTGAGTAATTTGGAGTGAAAAAGTGAAAACAGCTTTTTGGTGTGAAGTTGAATTTCGGAATTTTATGGCAAAACGTGAACTCCGGAAAAAAGTAAAAAGAATTTCGTGGCCAAACTCCCCTATAAAAAGGACTCATCTTCATACACATGGAGATGGATGTCACGGTGAGAGGGTTCCTGCACTCTTCACTGGTTGGTGGGACGTCACTTTTCGTTTTCTTGAACCCTCTTAGCTCCGTGCGGATAAATCAAAGATGTTGGTTATATTGGGACTAGCAGTTTGATTCTCTCGTATTTCTTGACTCCTCTTTTCTTTGTTCCTTTTTCCTCCTTCTCTTCCTTCAATTTATTCTCATGTTACTCATTGAAACACAGACATTTGTGTTGTATGCGAAGTCACCTACTTTGCTTCTAATAATTATCAGTTGACTCAATGCAGCAAATGGACCCTGCAAAGCAAGCGAAGGTGATGCAAGATTTCCAGAGGCAATCAGCTCAATTGGACATGACGGTAAGACTGATTGCACATTATCTGTTGAATCTCAAATAAAATCATTTCTCCTTCATGTCAACTCTGCTTATTAGAAGTCAACTCAATAATATGGTGTTTGTATTTGTAGACTGAAATGATGTCGGACGCCATAAATGATGCTATAGATAATGACGAAGCGGAAGAGGAAACTGAAGATTTGACAAATCAGGTATGCTTTTAAAAGCTCCTTTCTATAATGACTGAAAATAGTTAGCGGAAGTGTGTTTACTTTATGCTATCTTAGTAGTTGATTTAATTGAAAAATTTTATTACGTTTTGATTGCTCTAGTGATGCAAGTCTTCATCAAAGCTCACACGCAAAGTTTGGGAACCCTTACCCTTTCCTGCGAAAACCAAAGAATCAAAGACATCGGCCACCTAGTAAAAAACGGACAGTCGAGATATCATTCTGGGTGTCTTCAGGATGATTGTCTTCTTAATAGAATGTATTAATCTGCATTCTCTTTACGGAAAAGGGGAAAAAATTCCCCTAAAGTTTGTGAATTGTCTTAGATATGCCCTTCGTTAACCTATCAGCTCATAAAAGCCCCCAACGTTATCTTCTGTATATACCCCTGAAATTAAGAAAGGTCTCAAATATATCCCTCGCACTAAAGGTGGAAGATACGTCGGGGTATGTTTGGACCTTTTTGATTGTCTAGAGGTTCAGTAGGCTCCATTTATAGGACCCCAGGATCTCAGATTCAAATGGTGATGAAGTTTTGCACCATAGATCTTCATTGAAAATGGAACGACGTTTGAATGTGGAATTTTCTTTCTAGGAATCAAACAATTATTGTAGTGCATTTAAATGTGTATCTACACGTAGATTTTTATAACACACAGTCTCACCTACTTATCGGCTTCTTGCACGTTAACTCAATCTTATTTTGCAGGTACTTGATGAAATTGGAGTCGATGTTGCCTCACAGGTTAGTTTTTCATTATTGGTTCACAATGGAACAACTTACTTACAAGAAGGAAAGGAATTGGGTTCCAGCAATTACTGTGTAAATTGAAGATCCCGTGTTTTAATCTTGACAGTTGTCAGCGGCTCCCAAGGGCAAAATTGCTGGAAAAAGGACCGAGGAATCAAGCAGGTTCGTCCTCATTTTCTTTTGATATGGTCTTCTTGTTACTTTATTGCCCTTTTTCTTCACTCATATGCTTATTCGAGAGATAAACCTATGGAGCCAAAATAATAAATAAAGAAAGAAGTGCACCCAAGGGTGTGGCCTACTGGTCAATGAAGTGGATTACTTCATTGAGCACCATGAGGTCTCAAATCCCAGTAGAGACAAAAACACTAGGTGATTTCTTCCTATCTGTTCTAGCTTTGGTAGACAGAGTTATCTGATATATGTTGCTGGTGGGAGGTGACAAGTATCTCGTGGAATTAGTCGAGGTGCGCGCAAGCCTAGGCCTTTTTGGTTTATCAAAAAGGCAGTGTAACAGAGAAGGATGTGTGGTAGGCGCACATCATGAATTCAAGTTCTATTGGTGAATTAAGCTAAAGTTGTGCTAGTCTTCACTCGACTACCTTGGTTCTGGAGCTTTTGATATGGTTCAGAGATTGAACATGACCAGCAAATATACATTCAAGCTCTGAGCTATCAGCTTAATCTCAACCGAGCTCAATAATTCGAGTGTAATTTTTCACAAGCTCTTGGCAGTTCAAACTTACCAATATGGTGAAACAATTAAAGCCACAAAAATTGTAGTCCAAATTAGAAAGTAACTTGATTGTTTCAAAAAACAATGATAAAAAGAGAATCCACAACAACAACATACCCAATGTAATTTCACAAGTGGAGTCTGGGGAGGTTAGGATGTACGCAGGCCTTACCTCTACCTTTGCGCGGTAGAGAGGTTGTTTCCAATAGACCTTCGGCTTAAAAAAGCAGGGTAAGTAAGAGAGAAAAAGAGACAACAAAATAACAATGCACAAATCAAGTGTAGCAACAGATATTAATACACATTGGAGGAAAAAACTACGGGATACCTAAATTGTACTACTAGAAGTACGACAACACACGACTACCTACCAACCTTCTATTCAATCCCCGAACTCAATGCCTTCCTATATATGGCCTGCTGAAGCTGTGCCATGTCATGTCTAGTCACCTCCCCCCAATTCTTCGGCAAAACATGGATATTATTAACTCGTTCAAGAAAGCTATTTGCACTTTGTTTCTTCATTCTTAAGAAAACCTACCTTATATTTAATAGATAGGGGAAACCTGCTCGTATTAGTATGAAGTGCTTTTTTCATGCTCTGTGATGTAAAGCTTACGTTCTGTGATCTCATTAACTCGCTCACATACATTTGTTGTTGTTTCTTTGTGCTGGCAGTTCGGGGATCGATGAACTGGAGAAGAGATTGGCTGCACTTAGAAATCCTTGATATCAATATCTTGGACTAGTCCTTATGGAGTTTCACCACACATGAAACATGATTTTTCTTGAAGTTTTATGTACATAATTTTGCTACCAAGAGTGATGTGATGCATCAACCCTTGGTCTTCTTTGAGGTGAAGTGTGATAAATGGTTGTCCAAATGCTACAAACAATGTATTAAGTTGTTTGATAAAATCTTGGCATGACTTTCTTTCATCTCTTTGTAATGAATTTTTTTAACTCTCTCATGTCCTAGTGTGTGCGCATTTTGTTTAATTACGGTGGTGTCCAGAGCAGCCTGTGCAAATCTCAGATTATTTCATTATACTCCTTAGGGGGTTATAAGCAATTCCCTTCAGGATCCAACAAAGCCTTACTATACTGCAGATGTGTCTATTCAATTTTAGACCTCCGAATATTACAAACTAATTCTAACAGAAATTTTAAACACAACTCTGTTATTATCATCAAATTCATTAACATGAGAAGTTATCTTATCCATTTTATGGTCCAGATCTTACCTAAGGCTTCCAAGTTGTTTGGCCAGTAAATCTAGTTACTTGTCGCAAATTCGTTATTCTGTTATAATCCTATGTGTCCTACATCAACTGAATGGGGAGCTTTGGGGTGTGAGTTAGGCCGTTAGGCCCAAGGTTCCTCTATCGCACACTAAGTTATATATACAGTAAGTAGCTAGGGATCTGAGAAATGCATACACTTCATTCAATACACACCATATCTATTGAATACGCTGAAATCTTACATAAACTTGATATATCGTCAAAATTCATAATACTACATTTTTCCAAGTTAATAAAAGGAAGAAGAAAAAACTTACTTATAAAACTAAAAAAGAAACTAAAATTCAAATCCAACATCATAAGCTGCAGGAAGAACCAACTCCATTACACCAACGTCTTCTTATTCTTGACATCTGAAAATCTGAAAAATAAGATAGCGAGTCAAACAATTATAAAGTATTTTTCAATCATATAGCTGGACTGCGCTAAAACTGAATTATGCATTAGTTTTCACTTGATACACTGATTGAATAAGATCACTGATTGAATATAGCCTCTGTTATCACAACTTTCAACTGATTACTAGCTTAAAACATCAACTAAGGCTAATCCTTTTCAAATTTTCAGCTTCTTGAAGTTGTTGGAAAGAAAAATATGCTTCGTATTGAGCACTAATTAGTAGTTGTTAGTAGTTGGAATAAATTAAAAAAAGATTAGTGTAGAGCTTAGCTTGAATACCTGAAGTTCTGAAATCAAATCTTTCTAGAAGTGATTATTTCTTCTTCTGTAATTCCTTTGACGTCGGTGTTTCTTTCTCCTTCGCATGATAATTTTGTGTTCCAGTGCTTCAATGATTCTCGCAAGCCATTTTGGAGTTCTAGTTGAGATCATGAAATATAGTATGGATAATCCAATACATAGTCCACTGCCGTAGCCCATCAGAGCAGCTTTCCAAAAATCGTCCAGAGATTCAGAATTGCTTTCTTGATCATCTAGCACGGACTCTGTATATTTTGACTCTGACACATGATCATTGCCACAACCTTTCGAGACTGGGAATCCACGTAATCCCTCATTGCCTTCATATGAATTGTTCTGAAATGTAGCAAATTGAGGTCCTTGAGGGATGCATCCTTGGAGATAATTGTGGGAGAGATTTAAGAATTCAAGAGATGTAAGAGAATCAAGTTGTTGTGGTATCTCTCCCGAAAGCTGGTTAAACGAAAGGTCCAATGATTCCACTACAGATAAACTTCCAAGTGATGCTGGTATATGGCCTTGCAATCTATTATGAGATAAATTCAGTATCCGAATCGCAGAAAGATCTCCCACAATGCTTGGAATATGTCCTTCAAATCTGTTACTTGAAAGATCGATTACGGTGTACAAAGACAAGATTCTCACAACTTCAAGCTCTAATCCCTTTGTTACAACAACTACCGAGTCTTGGTAATATTCATCTCCGTCATCACTTGGTGCCTTCATTTTTTGGTCAATTGTCTTCATGCCCTTCAAATGTTGAAACAGACTCATTGGTAAGTCTTTCGAGAAGGCGTTGTGAGAGAGATCTATGATTCGAAGATCAGGAAACATGATTTCAGCTCCTAAAGATCTTATGGGTCCATGCAATTTATTGGACGTCAATTTTAAAACTCTCAGTTCTTGCAAAGTTCCCAACCACGTGGGAAATGTGTCATTGAGATGATTATCTCCTACGTCAAGAACTTGCAACTCTTTGCAATTGGCCAAAGATCGAGGGATTGTCCCCTCTAGTTCATTGCCATGCAAGTTGAGGCTTCTAAGCGAACTTCCAATGCTAAAATTTGTTGGGAGAGTCCCAGAAAGTTTGTTGTTCTGCATATCAAAAACCTGGAGGCCACTTATATTGGTCAAACAATGCGGAATCGCTCCCTTCAGATTGTTTCTTCCCAAATCTAGAATTTGCAATGACATCAAATTGCAAATAGATGAAGGGATCTCACCACTGAGATTATTACGTGACATCGTCAAAACCTGCAGATGACTGATATTACCCAAACATTGCGGAATTTTTCCCTTCAAGCTGTTTCTCGTCATGTACAACACGCGCAGTGATGTCAAATTGCACAAAGTTGAAGGAATTTCCTTAGTCAGATTGTTATCATTGAGAAATAGAGTTGTCAAATTTCTCAAATTGCCAAAGGAAGCAGGAATAGAGCCTGAAAGTTGATTTCCATAAAGACGCAAATAAGACAAGCTGGTCAAGTTCCCCAATGAAGCAGGAATAGAACCATTAAGAGAGTTATTAGTCAAATCTAGTTCACTAAGAGACCTCAGGTAACCTAATTCTGAAGGAATTGAGCCAGAAAGTTGATTATCATCAAGATGAAGATAAGACAAGTTGGTCAAATTCCCCAATGAAGCAGGAATAGAACCATTAAGAGAGTTACTACTCAAATCTAGTTCACTAAGAGACCTCAGGTAACCTATTTCTTCAGGAATTGAGCCTGAAAGTTGATTTCCATAAAGACGCAAATAAGACAAGCTGGTCAAGTTCCCCAATGAAGCAGGAATAGAACCATTAAGAGAGTTACTACTCAAATGTAGCATACTAAGAGACCTCAGGTAACCTATTTCTTCAGGAATTGAGCCTGAAAGTTGATTTCGACTAAGATACAAACTAGACAAGTTGTTCAAATTCCTCAATGAAGCAGGAATAGAACCATTAAGAGAGTTACTACTCAAATCTAGTTCACTAAGAGACCTCAGGTAACCTAATTCTGAAGGAATTGAGCCAGAAAGTTGATTATCATCAAGATGAAGATAAGACAAGTTGGTCAAATTCCCCAATGAAGCAGGAATAGAACCATTAAGAGAGTTACTACTCAAATCTAGTTCACTAAGAGACCTCAGGTAACCTATTTCTTCAGGAATTGAGCCAGAAAGTTGATTATCATCAAGATGAAAATAAGACAAGTTGGTCAAATTCCCCAATGAAGCAGGAATAGAACCATTAAGAGAGTTACTACTCAAATGTAGCATACTAAGAGACCTCAGGTAACCTATTTCTTCAGGAATTGAGCCTGAAAGTTGATTTCCACTAAGATACAAACTAGACAAGTTGTTCAAATTCCCCAATGAAGCAGGAATAGAACCATTAAGAGAGTTACTACTCAAATCTAGTTCACTAAGAGACCTCAGGTAACCTAATTCTGAAGGAATTGAGCCAGAAAGTTGATTATCATCAAGATGAAGATAAGACAAGTTGGTCAAATTCCCCAATGAAGCAGGAATAGAACCATTAAGAGAGTTACTACTCAAATCTAGTTCACTAAGAGACCTCAGGTAACCTATTTCTTCAGGAATTGAGCCTGAAAGTTGATTATCATCAAGATGAAGATAAGACAAGTTGGTCAAATTCCCCAATGAAGCAGGAATAGAACCATTAAGAGAGTTACTACTCAAATGTAGCATACTAAGAGACCTCAGGTAACCTATTTCTTCAAGAATTGAGCCTGAAAGTTGATTTCCACTAAGATACAAACTAGACAAGTTGTTCAAATTCCCCAATGAAGCAGGAATAGAACCATTAAGAGAGTTAGTACCCAAATCTAAGAAAATAAGAGACCTTAGGTAACCTATTTCTTCAGGAATAGAGCCAGAAAGGTGATTATCAAAAAGATGCAAACTGGACAAGTTGTTCAAATTCCCCAATGAAGCAGGAATAGAACCATTAAGAAAGTTTAAACTCAAATCTAGTTCACCAAGACACCTCAGGTAACCTATTTCCGGAGGAATTGAGCCAGAAAGATGATTATCATAAAGATACAGAAAAGACAAGTTGTTCAAATTTCCCAATGAAGCAGGAATAGAACCATTCAGAGAGTTCATACCCAAAGATAGCTTAGTAAGAGACCTCAGGTAACCTATTTCCGGAGGAATTGAGCCAGAAAGGTGATTTTCAAATATGCGGATGGTCTGAAGCTTAGCTAGTGAACCGATTTGTGGTGGGATCGTGCCTGAAATCTGATTGATGCGCAAGTTAAGATAGACAAGATTAGTGAGATTACCAATCTCAGGCGGAATGGTGCCGGAGAAATTGTTCATGCTAAGATCAAGATACTCAAGAAAAGGGAGAGATGAAAACGGAAAAGCATAGAGTGTACCAATGACACTAGAATTTGCAATATTCAACCTGTTTATCCTACCGTTAAAGCATATAACTCCATACCAGTCCCTGCATGCATTAGAACTTGGCGTCCATGAAGACAATAAGGAATTATTCTGGTTCTTGAAAGTTTCTTTCCATTTCAGGAGGGCATTTGCTTTCTCAGTGGAAGCAAAAGTAATTGTAAAGAGATATAAAAGAGTGAAAAAATGAAGTGAAGAGAATATTTTGCTGGAAACCATCATCATATTTTGTGTTTATTGTTTCGGGTTCATAGGATTATTTATATTGTTAGCAACTTATCATTAAAGACCAACGTGAAACGTGTTTTCTCCAAATGTTGCAAATTTGGCTGCACTCGCTCTCTTATTCACACTTCGTCTGTTCATATCATATCAGAGAAAAATGTAGTCATTCTAAAGTCAAATTTGGGTTTTTTTTTTTGTTTGTATCCATGTGTTACACATCTAATTCAGCCAAGGACTTAACCAAAGTGGCCATATAGTTTTGTTATCACACATTGATCATGACTACTCTGTCTTAGTGTATGACACAGACACGTTTGGTTCTCAATTCTCATATCTAAAGTAGTAGACCATATCTCATCCAACAATTCTCAAACATGTTTGGTTCTCAATTCGTATGTTACACGTCTACATTTTTTTCCAAGTAAACAAAAGTATCTTACACGCCTACATTTTTTTTCAAGTAAACAAAAGTATCTTACGCGCCTACATCTTTTTTCAAGTAAACAAAAGTATCTTACACGCCTACATTTTTTTCCAAGTAAACAAAAGTATCTTACACGTCTACATTTTTTTCCAAGTAAACAAAAGTATCTTACGCGTCTACATGTGCACTCTCAAAGTTGAAACATTTATTTATCAGTTGAGGCCAAGTTTGAGTGTTTGTTCATATACTCCCTCCGTCTCAATTTATGTGGCATATTTCAGATTTCGAGATTCAAACAAGTCTATCTTTGACCGTAATTTTTTTTTATATCTTTTAAATATTTTAAATTGTCTATTATTGAGACTTGTAGTACTTTTTATGTAGTTTTCAAATATATAAATTTTATTTCAAAAAACTTAAAGATTGCATGTCCAAATTCACGGTCAAACTTAAACTGTTTGACTCTCGGGAAGCGAAAACTGCCACATAAAATGGGACAGAGGCAGTTTTATTTATACTTGCATATAAAAGTATAAACTCATTTTCTTGTTTTCAAAAGGAAAAAAGAAAAAATAAATAAAAACGGAGGTAATTTAAGTCATGAAAAAAACTATTTATGAATAATGAGAATGTTGTCGTTTCTGAAGTCAATGCAAGAGTCTTGCCAAGAAAATTTCAAAAGAAAGCTACAATACAAAGTCTTTCAATGTTTGATGTAAACACTGAATGTGAATACATTTTTACTTTATTTTATATCAATATATTTAATTCTGGCTTTTATCTTTTACATTCACTTGCTCCTCAAGTTCTGAATATTTGTTAATTCAAAAGACAACAAAATGAATTACAGATCTTTTCTAAGCACTTTACGAGCTATGAATGAAAATACATATCCTGTAAAGTTTAGAAATAACATCCAATTATCTATGTTTTTTCTCTTATATCTAGAATTGTTCTCAAAAGGAAGAATAGAAAAGAAAAACTTAGGTAATTTAAGTCAAGAAAAAGACTATTTATGAATAATGAGAAAGTTGTTGTTTCTCAAGTCAATGCAGAAGTCTTGCCATTGAAATTTCAAAAGAAAGCTACAACACGAAGTCTTTCAATATTTGATGTAAACAATAAACGCAAATAAATTTTTACTTGATTATTTATTTGATGTCAGCATCTAGTGTCCACAAGACTCAGTGGGGACGAGCTAGAGTATTAATTAGTTGTCAGTTGAGACCAAATTAAAGTGCCTAGGTATGCACTCTCAAAGTTGGAATGCTTAATTTTCAGCTGAGTCAAGTTTGAGTGTATATTTATGTATTATTGGTCATCCTTTCTCACTATAAATGGAAACACATATCATGTAAAGTGCTTAGAAATAGCATCCAATTATATTTTTTCTCTTATATGTGGAATTATTAACACACCAATTTCTTTGAATTTTCAAGTCCTTGAACTAGTCTTGCCGTTGAAATTTCAAATAGAAATTAGGTAGGGAAAAAAATTATCTCCACGGGCTTCTTTAGAGGTGGGGGGCGGAAATATAGAGGACTTAACCAAGTGGCATATGGTTTTGTTATCACACATTGATCATGACCACTCTGTTTTAGTATATGATACATACATGTTTGGTTCTCCATTCTCATCTCTAATGCAATTCACAGTCATAGACCAATAAATTTCTAGACTACATTATCTCTAATATGACTAGTGAGAATTCATATAGCAGATGTCAAGAGTTGATTTCTGATCATGTGATCACTCAACTATTCAAAAAGTCAATTTTCTTTGTTTATTTCATATTTTACTTCCCATAACAGATTTCTTTAGATAGTTTGGTAGAGAAGAAATCTGGAGTGGAATAGCCCACGCCGCATTGCTCAATCATCTGAATAATATATTTCAACTGAGGCTTCCGGATGTAGGACATAGGTGCGCTCTCGATTGATGGTAAAACACACAATTTGCCATGTTGGACATTTGTGTCTAAAAGATGCACGTATCCTAAGTTGAATTGTTCATCAATTCACTTAGAAAACTTGAGTGTCTATCTTACAAAACATGTCAAGTTTAAAATTTATAGAAACGCCCTTGATCGTCCTTCAAACTCACTCTTATTAAAAAAGTAAAAAAAAATAGATATGATGAGAACAATTTTAGATAGAATAAAATCTTCTTTGCTGCTAAATACTGAGAAGGTTAGCATGTTTGATAATATATTACAAAAAGATTAAGCTAATTGTGAAATTCACACTTGATTGAATTTGCATATGAATTAATTACTCAAACTCTGAGAATGCACATCTAGACACTTCAACTCGTTTTTATTGTGATAATTGAACACTCTAACTTACAAAGATGATAATCTAGGCACCTCCAAAATCTATTTGTCACATCAGCGTCTGATGTCCACGAGACACAATGAGGACGAGTTGGAGTATTAATTAGTTGTCAGTTGAGATCAAATTAAGGCGTCTATATGTGCACTCTCTAAGTTGAAACATTTATTTATCAGTTGAGGCCAAGTTTGAGTGTTTGTTCATAAACTCCCTCCGTCCCAATTTATGTGGCATATTTCGGATTTCGAGATTCAAACAAGTCTATCTTTGACCGTAATTTTTTTTATATCTTTTAAATATTTTGAATTGTCTATTGTTGAGACTTGTAGTACTTTTTATGTAGTTTTCAAATATATAAATTTTATTTCAAAAAACTTAAAGATTGCATGTCCAAATTCACGGTCAAACTTAAACTGTTTGACTCTCGAAAAGCGAAAACTGTCACATAAAATGGAACAGAGGGAGTATTATTTATACTTGCATATAAAAGTATAAACTCATTTTCTTGTTTTCAAAAGGAAAAAAGAAAAAATAAATAAAAACGGAGGTAATTTAAGTCATGAAAAAGACTATTTATGAATAATGAGAATGTTGTCGTTTCTGAAGTCAATGCAAGAGTCTTGCCAAGAAATTTCAAAAGAAAGCTACAATACAAAGTCTTTCAATGTTTGATGTAAACACTGAATGTGAATACATTTGTATTTTATTTTATATCAATATATTTAATTCTGGCTTTTATCTTTCACTTTCACTTACTCCTCAAGTTCTGGATTTTTGTTAATTCAAAAGAAAACAAAATGAATTACAGATCTTTTCTAAGCACTTTACAAGCTATGAATGAAAATACATATCTGTAAAGTTTAGAAATAACATCCAATTATCTTGTTTTTTCTCTTATATCTAGAATTGTTCTCAAAAGGAAGAATAGAAAAGAAAAACTTAGGTAACTTAAGTCAAGAAAAAGACTATTTATGAATAATGAGAAAGTTGTTGTTTCTCAAGTCAATGCAGAAGTATTGCCATTGAAATTTCAAAAGAAAGCTACAACACGAAGTCTTTCAATATTTGATGTAAACAATAAACGCAAATAATTTTTTACTTCATTATATATATATATATATATATATATATATATATATATATATGTTTTGTGTGTGATTTTTTTTTTGTGTGTGTGATTTTTTGACTCTTATCTTTCACTTGCTCTTCAAGTTCTGGAATTTTGTTAATTCAAAAAACAACAAAATGAATTACAGAATTTTTCTAAGCACTTTACAAATTATGAATGAAAAGACATATCCTGTCAAGTACTTAGAAATAACATCCAATTATCTTTTTCTCTTATATCTAGAATTATAAACACGCTAATTTCTTTGAATTTTCAAGTCCTTGAACTAGTCTTGCCGTTGAAATTTCAAATAAAAATTAGGTAGAAAATATTTCCACGCGCTTATTTAGGGGTGGGGGTGGGGGGACATGGAAATATAGAGGACTTAACCAAGTGGCCAAATAATTTTGTATCACACATTGATCATGACTATTTTGTCTTAGTGTTTGGTTCTCAATTCTCATCTCTAAAGTAGTGGATCATATCCAACAACGCTCAGTCTTAGGCCTATAAATTTCTAAAGTAATTTATATATAATATGACTAGAGAGAATTTATATTGCAGATGTCAAGAGTTGATTTTTCATATGGTCACTCAACTATTCAAAAATTCACTTTTTTTTGTTTGTAACAAAAAAGTCACTCAATTATTATCATTTCACATATAAAGTCACTCAACCAATTCAAGTGATATTTATCAAGCAAATCTTTTGAATTCATATGTAACTCTATCTTAATTCTATTCATACTTTATCGGAGAAAATATTGTCATTCTCAAGTCAAATTTGGGTTGTTCTGATTTTGTCTTCTTTTATTTTTATTCATATGTTACACGTCTATATTTTTTTCAAGTAAACAAAAATATCATACACTAAATAATTAATTCTCTCAAAAAGAAAACAAGGTTAAACAAAAATAGAGAATCATTTTTTAGTTTTTTTTTCTTAAAATATAATCGTATGTTGTGTTAAAAAGAAACAACTTGTGGGTTCGAATTCTGGCATAAGCTTTTTTTCGCAATAAAGAAATGAAAAATGCAACAACAAATGTACTATATTGGAATCGAACTCCCACCTGAGAGGCAAATAACTTAATCCTTTACCACTTGCACCATCCTTTCCTTTCTTAGCACTTTACAAGCTATTATTGAAAACACATAGCTTATAAAGTGCTTAGAAATCGCGTTCAATTATATTTTTTCTCTTAAATTTAGAATTGTGAATACATTAATTTCTTTGAATTTTCAAGTTCTTGAACTAATTTTGTCGTTGAAAATTTTCAAATATAAATTATGTAGGGAAAAGAATTATCTCCATGTGCTTCTTGGGGGAAGGGGGCACAGAAATATAAAGGAAAAAGCAAAGAAATAATTGTTGCATTCATATCGAATAATCAATTAATTCGATCTTTGAAAAATGTTTTCATCCTCAAATCAATGCACAAATTTTGACAATGGAAATGTTAAATGATCAGGTCAATTTGTCGGAGAAAATAATATTTTTTATTTTTTATTTTTCAAAATCAAATCCAAGCACTCAAAAGAAAAAGAACTTTCACACCAACTCTATCTTAATTTTGTTCATACTTTATCAGAGAAAATATTGTCATTCTCAAGTCAAATTTAGATTATTTTGTTTTATCCTCTTTTATTTTTATTCATTTCTTACACGTCTACATTTTTTTCAAGTAAACAAAAGTATCATACACTAAGGGTTGTTTGGTAACTTGATCTAGTTCTTTTATTTAATTTTATTTATACATTAGAATATTAATCTTTTGGTGTTTAATAATATTTTCAGAGTGATAGTGTTGCGTGACATGGCCTCCACTAATATGCATCAACCTTTGTAGTGAACCCATTGTCTTCGAACTCTGAGTTCGCCTCTTGGCATGGTGTAACTAAAAATTTAGAGCCATTACTGCTTGAGGACCCTATCTATAATTAAACCTTTGTGAACTTACCTAAATGGTCTATATATGCATATATAATATATATACTCATATAAAAAGGAGTTACAACTTATGATGTGTGGGTTAGACGCGTATCACAAGTCAGAATTCTGTCATAAATAAAAACTTAGTCTATTACTCAGAAGGTCACGCAACAATTCAAAATTATCTAACAAAAACATGTTTCTTTTGTTTGTAACAAAAATATTACTTAACTATGCCTATTTTACTTAGAACGTCATTCAACCTACCAAATATTTATTTTACCCGCTAAATTAAGCCTATATATCATACATCGCATATCTAAAGTGATTATATGTGCAAAGTTTTTTAAAAAAAAAATAGGTATACGTTAAACGGAGATTTCAAAACAGAATTTTCCATGATAATTTTTTCATAAATCAACCGGTCAAAAGGAAAAAAATGTGTTTTTCTTTAATTTTGCCCCTCAAGGAAAAATTCGCAGAGCATAATATTATATTTTCGCACTATAATATTCATAAATTATGTTCCGTGCTCTTAAAGAACGTATATCCAGTAGGCATAATTCAAGAGCAACTTTCAGAAATAGCATATATATACAGACGAAAAATAAGCTTTCATAGCTACAGTATCAAAAATTGCAATCTGTAGCCTTCGTATATCAACTGTATTTATATAATACAGTGATACACGACGAGATTGGGTCTGTCCATGTTAGCGCCTATGTATCAACTGTATAAAAATCGAATACAGTTGATACAAATACACGAATACACGAAGGCAGCGAGATTTTCAAAGTATTGATGTTTAGATACGGTTTGTAATTAATACAAACTCAGACTGAGTTGGCTAATTAAGGCCTTAAGTATTCCTATATCCATAGTTTTCCCTAAATTTAATTGCTAAAGGAAAAAATTAAAAACCCATCCATTTGAAGAGCAAAAATTAAAGATCGGTCAGTCTATTTGAAGGACGAATCTTGCAATTAAATGGGTCAAAAGCTATTGGATCCATAAAGTAATTGGGCTTAGTACTACACGTCTCAGTTTTGGGCCTTATTTTGGGCTTTTGAAAAATATAACTGAACTGAACCGAATAAACGCTCCATATCTGCTGCTCCTCCGCCGTCACGCCGCTGTTAACGGCAGCAAGTAAAATCGCCACCGCCATAGCACCGCCGTCAACGGCAGCTAGTAAAAACCTCCACCGCTGCTCCGTCATATCACACCGCCGTAGACGGCGAATTCACTAAAAATATGGAAGTAGAGAGAGTGTTGATAGGAGCTGGATGCAATAGAGTAGTGAATAATGTTTCATGGGGTGCTTCTGGTTTAGTTTCATTCGGTGCACAAAATGCTGTTGCCATTTTTTCTCCAAAGGTACTGTCTTTTTTTCTTCTTTTGTACTCCATCCGTCCCATTTTATATGACATAGTTCAAATTTCGAGAGTCGAACAATAAAATCTTTGACCTTCGAGGGGTTGTTTGGTGTGAGGTATAAGGTGTAATAGTCCCGGGATAAAATGCATGCTTATTTTATCTTGCGTTTGGTTGGAGATATTAGTTAGTTCCGGAATTATTTATCCCACCATTTATACTACAGCGATGGGATAGTGGGATAACTTATCTCGAGATAACTAATCTCGGGATTAATTATCTCGGGATAACTTGTTCCCAACCAAACGACCCCTAAGGGGTTGTTTGGTGTGAGGTATAAGGTGTAATAGTCCCGGGATAAAATGCATGCTTATTTTATCTTGCGTTTGGTTGGAGATATTAGTTAGTTCCGGAATTATTTATCCCACCATTTATACTACAGCGATGGGATAGTGGGATAACTTATCTCGAGATAACTAATCTCGGGATTAATTATCTCGGGATAACTTGTTCCCAACCAAACGACCCCTAAGGGGTTGTTTGGTGTGAGGTATAAGGTGTAATAGTCCCGGGATAAAATGCATGCTTATTTTATCTTGCGTTTGGTTGGAGATATTAGTTAGTTCCGGAATTATTTATCCCACCATTTATACTACAGCGATGGGATAGTGGGATAACTTATCTCGAGATAACTAATCTCGGGATTAATTATCTCGGGATAACTTGTTCCCAACCAAACGACCCCTAAGGGGTTGTTTGGTGTGAGGTATAAGGTGTAATAGTCCCGGGATAAAATGCATGCTTATTTTATCTTGCGTTTGGTTGGAGGTATTAGTTAGTTCCGGAATTATTTATTCCACCATTTATACTATAGATAACTAATCTCCGAGATTAATTATCCCGGGATAACTTGTTCCCAACCAAACGACCCCTAAATATTTTACCAACTTGTTAACTTTTTAGATAGTTTCTAAATATGTAAGTTATTTTTAGAAAAAACCTTAAAAATTATATGTCCGGTGAAAATAAAGAAGTTTGACTCTCGAAATTCGAACTATGTCATATAAATTGGGATGCAGGAAGTATTAATTTTTTTGGTTTTTGAAATTTGTTTTATTTTGTTAAATCAGACTGCTCAAATCATGAGTACACTACCTGGTCATAAAGCTTCTGTGAATTGTACCCTTTGGCTTCCCAATAGCAAGTTTGCATTCAAAGGTATTTCCTTTTTTTCACCTTACAGCCTGTTTGGATGGTTGTTACCTATTGTTTTGTTAGTTTGAAGACAATGTTTGTTTGATTGTTCCTTAAATTATATTTGTATCGTATGTTAAGTTCCATCGTTAGGTAATTACGAAAAGTCCCATTTTATGTAAGATCACAAGATTCGAAAAGTCTCCGTTACTTTCTTAAATTCCATGCACAGTCAAACTAAGACACAAATTGAAAGGGAGGGAGTATAATTTTTGTTGCTAGAAGTGGTGTAAATAATGGTTCCATTAACTAATTAGGTTACTTCTTAAGTTATTTACTAGTCTATTCTTAGTTATAGAAGTTAGTGGTTGTGAAGGACTAGTATCATTAGCTTTTCATAATATAGTACTTCAGCTGAAAAGCAGGGGATGGAGGAGCTAAGGAAGGATAATTTACTAATATTATGTTAAATCTTTTACTTACTCATAAATTTTGCGCTTCCTTTTCGAATATGATTTTTACACTTAACTTAGTTGTTCTATAACATGCAAATTGCCTGCTTCACTTATCACCCTTTCAGTCGAGTTGCTAAATATGTACTATACATGTCTTTCGGAAACAATCTCTCTACCTCCACAAGATAGGGGTAAGGTTAGCGTTCACTCTATCTTCCTCAGACCCTAATGTTGTTGTTGTTGTAATAATGACTGGATATTTAAGCTAAATGTTAATAGGTTGCTAAATATACAAACAATGAGCAATTTATAAAGCGTTCCTTTTCCTTATTGTTGGTGAGAGAGAATCTGTAGTTGTTATCTCTTTCTATTTCTGTATTATTATTGAATATGAGAACCCACCCAAATATTTACTTTTCGAGAGAAGTTTTTATTTCCTCGCTTCTATAAACAAATGCTCCTGAGGTCTGTCCCTGCAGCTGCTATCAGTTATTGAGTAAGGCTTTGTGTGTTGCAGCTAAGCATATGGAACAACATTTTTTGCTTTCTGGAGATGCGGAAGGTGTAATAATTTTGTGGGAGTATTCTCTTGTGGATTTAAAGGTAGTCCCTTGCTTGTTCCTGCATCATCTTGTTACCTCACTGATTCCCTCAACCCCCAATAGGAAAAGAATGATAAACTAAAAGACATTTCTTTTTCTGGGAATGGGAGGGGTGAAGATGGAAAGACAGTTTGAGATGGTAAGCTGGTATGTGACCTTTTCAGTTGTTTTACTATCTCTAAAGTAAAGGCGAAGGGAACAAAACGATGAAGAAATGAATATCCTTGAAACATATTGACAAGACTCTAGAATGGTCGGTTAAAATAGTTACAATTTGTTTTCTGAATTCTTTATGGTTCTCCTTTTAAAAGATGTAGCCTCTTTACCTTTTTCATCGAAAAGAGATGTGTTTTCCTTTTAAGTCCTTCGTATATTCTTGTCTTAAAAACACAATTTATCAGCATCTCTTTTTCTCTAAGTCTTGAATTTTCTTTTGTCTTCCTTGAGCGGGTAAGAAGGCATTTAGTTGCAGTCTTTGTTTGAGAATTTGAAGAAACAACACTTTATTAATGTTAAAATTACAATATTACATTCAGTATTCCTGTCTAACTCGTTATTTTTTTGCCCGATAGTGGAGATATGTCTTACAAGTGCCACAAGCCCACAAAAAAGGTGTTACCTGCATCACGGCGATCATGGTGTCTCAACAAGAAGCTGTTTTTGCATCTGCATCCTCTGATGGCACTGTGAATGTATGGGAAGTAGTACTTCCATCTACTCGTGGAGGTGAGGAGGACGTATCTTGATTGCTTCACTGTCTAGCTTTAGTCGTTACATGATGATCAACCTAACAAAAAGTTATTGCATAATGATCAGTGTCCATTCTATTGTGTAGGAGGTTTCTGCTCCTTTTTGTTCTAAAATTTTGATGCCTTTCTGCAGATTCTGTAAACACTTTAACGGCTGAAATTACTCTGATTTCAGTGCTTTTCTGTTCATCCTTGTAATGATTAATCCAGGCAATATGTGATGGTCATGTCTATAGTCTGAAATATTATCTGCATTTTCCTGCAATACTATTGCAGTCCAACTTAACCATTGTAGTTTCCTTTATGGGCAAAGAGGGAGCCCAGTAAGTCTCAATCCACGCAGGTATTTCTGTTTAAGAATTTAAGCTAGATTAGATTTTGGTGCCAGGAAGTTTTTACCTTTTAGTTTTTAAGTGGAAGTTAATTCAGTAATTACTCTTTTAGTTTTTAAGTGGGAGGTAACTCAGTAATCAGTGAGCAGCCTTTTCTCTGTCCTCTGTGCAGATTTAATTAGGTTTATATTCGTCTCCTAGTGGTTGTTTCCCGTGGAGCGACCATGAGTCAGGATCAGATGCAATTATATGAAATATTTTCTTTTTACTTTCATGTTCTTCATTATTTCGTATAAATCTGAATTAGAACTGAGAGATGATATCCTATAGCGACTTTGTTTTTTTTTTTTTAAAAGATGGGGCAGCAAAAAAGGGGTTAAAATGACTCTCTTTGGATTGAAATGGCTTTTAATGATTAAAATGTCTTTCAATGATTTTCATAAGCATAGGAGGGCTTTAAATAGCCAACTTACATAAAAAATCTGCATAGTTTGAATTTCAAAAAAGCCTAAAATAACTCAACAACTAAACAACCTAATCTAATATTCAAAATTCAAATTAATCCTAAACTAAACAACTTATTTTGCTAAAAACTACTACAGTAACTAAATGCAAAACTCAACACTCCTTTGCTTTAGTTACTGCAATTTTAAAAAAGTTGTTCCTCCTCAATTTCTGCTTCTGCTGCTGCTTGTGCTTGAGGATTGTCTTTAAGCTTGCACATTTTTGTAACATTTCTTTTTTTCTTTCTTTTTCTTCTTTTGATTTTGCGCATCGAAAACGCCTTCAATAATGTTGTCTTGTTTGAAAGCTCTTTCGAAAGTGCTTTCATCTGGACAATTATAGGATTTGCAAAATGTTGATGTAAGGATTTTTCTTCCATCACAACATCACATAAATCATAGTTTTTAAAACATGATTTCATTTTCACGGACCAAATCTGAAAGTTTTTGTCAGTGAAATTTTTTGAGGCATTCAAAGAGAGACTGCTGCTTGCCATGGTTGAAAAGTGGGTTAAAAATGATATAGTTGAAAATAGCCCTGACGGGTTAAAAATGATAGCCCTGACGGGTTAAAATGGGAGCCCTTACGGGTTAAAAATGGTTTGGTAGTTCTTTAGAAGAACTCACAGATCCTGTAAGATCAATGAGGCTCTTGATACCACTGTTGTTGTTTTTTTAAAAGATGGGGCAGCAAAAAAGGGGTTAAAATGACTCTCTTTGGATTGAAATGGCTTTTAATGATTAAAATGTCTTTCAATGATTTTCATAAGCATAGGAGGGCTTTAAATAGTCAACTTACATAAAAAATCTGCATAGTTTGAATTTCAAAAAAAGCCTAAAATAACTCAACAACTAAACAACCTAATCTAATATTCAAAATTCAAATTAATCCTAAACTAAACAACTTATTTTGCTAAAAACTACTGCAGTAACTAAATGCAAAACTCAACAGACTTTGGTATAACTGTCAAGGTGCAATGTGATCTTAAAATCTGTGCACAAATTGATTTTACCCATATGTATATTCTCCCGTCCAAGTGATTTATCTTACTGTTACGTAGTTCTTGGTGCTAATATTACCTCTATGTTTTATCTGTCTTTTGTAGGTGATTGCAAATTGTCATGCTCGGATTCTCTGTTTGTTGGTCCGAAACCTATGGTTGCTCTTTCACTAGCAGAGCTCCCAGGGAACAGCAAGCAGCTGGTTCTGGCCATGGGAGGATTGGACAGCAAAATTCATCTATATTGTGGTGAGAGAAATGGAAAAGTATGAAACAGCAATTCATATTTCTATTTCATTTGCTTATGTGACCATCTCCTTTGCTACTAATAAACCTTTGTTTCTGTTTTTATGTCCCAGTTTCTTCGTGCTTGTGAGTTAAAGGCTCATACAGACTGGATTAGGAGCTTAGATCTCTCATTGCCTGTGTATGTGAATGGTGAAACTAGTCTTCTACTTGTAAGTTCATCTCAAGACAAAGGCATCCGCATATGGAAGATGACCTTGCAAGATTCTTCAGATAATAACAAGAAGCAACAAACAAGTTTGGCTTCTTACATTAAAGGTCCTGTACTTGTAGCTGGATCATCCTCTTATCAGATCTCTATGGAATCTCTCCTCATTGGGCATGAGGATTGGGTATACTCAGTGGAATGGCAGCCCCCATCCACTTCTTCTGTTGAGGGAATTGAGTGTTTTCAACCTCAAAGCATTTTATCTGCATCCATGGATAAGACAATGATGATCTGGCAACCTGAAAAGACAACTGGTATCTGGATGAATGTAGTTACTGTTGGGGAATTAAGTCACTGTGCCTTGGGATTTTATGGTGGGCACTGGAGTCCAAATGCAGATTCTATTTTAGCTCATGGATATGGTGGATCTTTTCACCTATGGAAAAATGTTGGTGTTGATTTTGATGATTGGAAACCACAAAAAGTTCCATCTGGACACTTTGCTGCAGTGTCGGACATTGCCTGGGCTAGATGTGGGGAATATATGATGTCTGTCAGTCATGATCAGGTAATCTTATTGCACTTAATAATTCGATTGTTTTGGAATCTGTCTTTTTGGAATGGTATCATTCTAGTGATGGTGTTCTTAACCATTACTAACAAAGGTGTACTGTGGATACACAAAGATGAAGGATATGTATCACTTCTTTGTGTTAGTATGCCCATGAGAATTATCAGATGGGATTTTAGTTTTAACTATAAGCTGTTTGGGACCCCATGCATTTTTGTTTCGCCTGTAACATCTTCTATTATCTAGATCAAACATTGTTTTGGTCTACAGCTGATGAACTTTGAGCAGTGGACTATGCTTAAAATTTGAAAATTATCCACTATGCTGATTGTACTGTAGGCGCACTGGTACGCACTACCATAACTAACTGCATTGCAGCGACAACTCAATATATGTTCTTAAGCTGTAGGTTGCTTTCTAATCAGCAAACAAGTATGGTGAACAAGTTCTCTGAATCTGTCCATTGGTTATCCTTCTCTCCACAAGCAGTTTCTTTTCCCTTTTCTGTTATGTTTGTATAATACGAGTCAATGAAACATAGATTTTGGAAGGAGTTCAGGTAGGAAATATTACCGCTATGGCAATTTACGGATTGCTTTTTAAACTTTAAATATGTGCCACAAGTTTAGCTTTTGGAAATATTTAACATGCTTAGTCTTGAACTGGGGTTCATAATGGTCAAGTATCCATGAATTTTATCTCTTGATGTTTTACTTTCTCTTCTGCTGCATACCTGGTCAAGTACCCATGAATTTTATTTCATTTTATTTCCTGATGTCTTACTTTCCCTTCTGCTGAATACATTATCGAACTTCTGGGCCAATCTTCATCTTTTGGCAGACAACTAGAGTGTTTGCTCCTTGGCTCAACAATACAAGCTTAGAGAATGAAGAATCTTGGCATGAAATTGCTCGCCCTCAAGTTCATGGTCATGACATAAATTGTGTCACAGTAATTAAAGGAAAAGGAAACCATCGTTTTGTTGGTGGGGCAGACGAGAAAGTTGCCAGAGTTTTTGAATCTCCTCTATCCTTTCTGAAGACATTGAGCCATGTTACATCAGACAACTCTAGTTTTTCTGCCGACATTCAAGCTGATGTTCAGATATTAGGGGCAAATATGTCTGCTCTAGGTCTATCGCAGAAACCTATATATGTTCAGGGTGAGTTTTCCAGTCTACTGTGTATCATTTTTGCATAATAACATATAAGATGTTCATTTATTTTGTTATGGGGTGATATATAACTGAGTTTTTGACCTGTCAAAATTAACTGTAAAGGCCTTCTTTTAACCACATACTGAATTAGGCTTAATTTGTTGTGTTACTGAGTCTTTTTCTAAGTTAGCTTAAAGAGCTGTGATAATCTCATGCACAGTGTTCTGATACAAATAGAGATTATCCTGAATGTTTCCTTTGAAGACTTAATGTTTTAATATCTAACCTATCTTTTGCAGCAGCATCAACACCAACTGACAGAAGTAATACGGAAGGTTTTGATACACTAGAAACTGTTCCTGAAGCAGTTCCAGTTGTCTTGACAGAGCCACCTATTGAAGAGCAATTGGCATGGCATACTCTATGGCCCGAGTCACACAAACTTTATGGTCATGGGAATGAGCTTTTTGCTCTATGTTGTGATCATGAGGGAAAGCTTGTAGCTTCATCCTGCAAGGTTTAGCTTCCTTTCCTTTTCTCTCTTCCCTTCTATTGGGTGTTGACGTGGTTCTTCCTTGTCTTACTTGAATCTTCTGTTATAGCATTCAACTTGGTTATACCTTTGCTAAGTGCCCTGATAAAGTTGGTTTTTAGTTTCTGGTCTCAATATGCTTCGATAAAATAGAAAATAGTACTCCAATCCATATATGGTGTTAATTTTCTTCAATATCTTGACCATTAGAAGCCTCTATCTTATTGGTGTTGGGGGGGCTAGTTAAGGAGTAGCTGGGTTTGCTCCTGCGGCGTTCTTACTCTGTTGAGAAATCAAATGCCAATCTGCTCATTTTGTATAACTTACTGGTGATGCTTTACGTTGTTAGAGACCTTTGTGAACGATAGCGACACATGATGGAGTTCACAATATTCTTCTATATACTCCTTTCGACTTCTAATGATGTTTTTTGTTTTTGAAAGTGTCTTTATTTTCTTAATTAATTGTGAATACTAATTATGCCGGGGATATACAATCCTGCAGGCTCAATCAGCACCTGTTGCTGAAATATGGCTATGGCAAGTTGGTTCTTGGAAATCCGTTGGCCGTTTGCAGTCTCACAGTTTAACAGTAACCCAAATGGAGTTCTCTCATGATAACCAGTATCTATTGGCTGTTTCAAGAGATCGGCACTTCTCTGTTTTTCGAATTAATCATAAAGGTTTGGTACTTATCGCCTTTGCCTTTATCCGAGAATCTGTAGAAAAGTTTTGAAAGCTAAGGACCAAATTGTTATTTTGTCATGTGCTCAAACTCGTCTCTGTGTTATACAGGAACTGATGAGATCAATTACCAGCTTGTAGCTAAGCAAGAAGCACATAAAAGAATAATATGGGCATGTTCTTGGAACCCATTTGGTCATGAATTTGCTACTGGTTCAAGGGACAAGACTGTCAAAATATGGGCCGTGGAAACTGAAACCTCGGTGAAGCTACTCTTGACACTTCCACCTTTCAAAAGCAGTGTCACTGCACTGTCTTGGTTAGGTCTTGACAGCCATAGCAATCGCGGGCTTCTTGCAGTGGGAATGGAAAACGGCTTGATTGAACTATGGAATCTAAACAGCAGAGTGGGAGATGGGAAACTATCGATCCAAAATGCTTCTCCTTCTGTTAAGTTCGATCCATTTCTATGCCACGTCTCTACTGTTCAACGACTATCTTGGAGAAATTCCCAGAAGAACGAAGATTCTGACACCGTGCAGCTCGCCTCCTGCGGAGATGATCATTGTGTGAGAATATTCAGGGTAACTGTTACCTAAGCTAAACAAATTTTGGTAGATAGATGTTTGTTTTAACCTTGTATTGTTGAAATTGGTTTGTGTCAATCTATTGTTATGGTAATAGTCAACTAATTATCAAATGTTGGAGATGGTGTTGATTATTAAAATTGCGTACATCTCTACACAAAAATTACTCATATTCGATGTTTACACCAAATCAATAGATGTATAAGTATTGTGTCCCTGGACTGAAACAAAGGATCAAGCCGGTGCACGGTTTGAGAATTGATAGACAACAGGCTCAGTCCTCTACTACATCACGTGATGAGTTCTTACCACTAGATCAAAGTCTAAGGGACACTTATTTTCTACTTTTCTTTGAATCTAAATTTTATGTGTCATTCGTAAGAAACTGTTTTTTATGGAGTTAGATTGTTTAAACGGTCAACAACATCCCACTATAGATGAGTACACTCGTGGGGCCTGAGAATGGTAATGTGTACGTAGACGTGACCTGAAAACAATGAGACTAAGATTCAAATCTCAATAGAAACAAACAAAAAAAGAATGTAAGGTGCTTAAAGCCTTGTTGGACATAGACACTGTTAACCAATACCTGTGTGCTGATGAAAAATAACAAGTAACAGATGAAATATTCGAGATATGTGCAAACTGATTCAAACACCACTATTCGGAAATAGGGTTGAACCAAAAAATGCAAGGTGATCTAAGCCTTATTGGACATAGATATGGTTATCAAATATCTGCTTGCTGATGAAAGATAACAAGTTATCCGATGGAATATTCCCGACGTGCAAACTAAAACTAGTCCAAACACCATTGTTCGGGAAAAGGGTTGAACCAAAAAATGCAAGGTGATCTAAGCCTTATTGGACATAGACACGGTTACCCGATACCTATCTGCTTATGAAAGATAACAAGCATCCTATGAAATATTCGAGATATGAGCAAACTGATCCAAACACTACTGGTTGGAAGAAGGGTTGAACTAAAACATGCAAGGTAATCTAAGCCTTGTTGGACATAGACAGGGCAACCCAATACTTATGTGTTGGTGAAAGATAACAAGTATCTAATGAAATATTAGAGATACGTGCAAACTAGTCCAAACACACTACTGTTCTAAAAAAGGTTGAACCAAAAAATGCAATGCGATATAAGCCTTGTTGGACGTAGACATGGTTACCTAACACATGTGTATTGATGAAAGATAACAAGTATTCGAGATATGTGCAAACTGATTCAAACACCACCGTTCGAAAAAAGAGTTGAAGCAAAAAATGCAGGGTGCCCAAATATTGTTGGACATAGACACGATTACCCAATACATGTTTACCGATGAAAGATAAGTATCTGGAGAAATATTCGAGATATGTCCAAACTGATCCAAACACAAATGTTCGAAAAAAGGGTTGAACCAAAAAATGCAAGGTGATCTAGGCCTTGTAGGACATGAACACGATTACCCAATACATGTGTGCTTATGAAAGATAACAAGTACCCGATGAAATATTTTAAGATATTTGCAAACTGATCCAAACACTACTGTTCGGAAAAAGGGTTGAACCAAAAAATGCAAGGTGATCTAAGCCTTGTTGGATATAGACACAGTTACCTTATACTTGTGTACTGATGAAAGATAACAAACATCCGATGGAACATGTGCAAACTGGTCCAAACACCATTGTTTGGAAAAAGGGTAAAATGCATGGTGATCTAAGTGGTGTTGGGCCGATGAAAGATAACAAGTATCCGATGAAATATTCAAGATATACGTGCAAACTAGTCCAAACACTACTGTTAGAAAAAAAGGAGCATTCTTGTACTGAGTGAAAAAGATACATTCATTGGTACAATAATAATATTTATTACATAATACGTACTATCTGAGTGTACATGTATGAAACTCTAGCATTTTACTCATCAATTCTTTGGATGAGTCAAAAGGCTTTTACAAATGGCAAGAACTCGAGCTCTAAAAATCAAAAACCAAAACAAGTAACAATGGGAAGTTGGATAAAGCTTTAGTAGTTGTCACATAGAAACATTTTTCAATATACAACACTTAAAAAAGACATCCTTAAATAGGATTGCAATGTTCCAAACCAAACAGGAAATTCTCTCTTTACAAGTGCATGCTGCTTCTTTTTTTTACTTTCTGATTGAAAGGAACTCGAAGCTCCGAAGAGGGTCATCACGTGTCCCCTTACGTGAGAATGGTGATGGTTTTGGTTCGCTACCTGAATGGATTCTTTGTGTGGTAGACACACGCCCATTGCTAGACACTAGTCTGCTCGAACGACTATCAGTGATGGTGGGATCACCAGAAGAGCTCGGTCTGCTGCTAGAAATGGCAGCCCTTTTTGAAGAGCTTCCGTTTCTCGAGGTACGTCCTCTTTCTGAATCAGCTTGCTGCAACATACAAGAAGATTTATTGATAGTACTACTTAGGCAAGAATAAAATCCAGTCAGCTAAATGCAGTGGCGGAACTAGGAAAATCAAATAAGGGGACTAAGAGCATGCAAGAACACAACACCAGAAGCTTCCCTTATGTCAAGGGGGATTCAGCGGTTCATATATATAAAAAAGAATTGTTTTATCCTATTTGCACAGTATGATTTTTCGACGAGGAGGATCTAATTCAACACCCTTCAATACCTATAGCTCCACCCCGGCTAAATGCTAGTATTCAGGATGTTCATACCATAAAGGAAAAATATATGTAACTATTTCAAAGAAAGGCAGCCCGGTGAACAAAACATCCTGCATTTATGCTGGATCGTGGGAAGGGCCACACGCCCACACCCCAAGAGTGTGTAATGTAGGCAGTTTACCCGCCTACTTTGATGCAAGCATTAGTGGTTGATTCCACCGCTCGAACCCATGACTTGTATAGGTGACACCGAGACAACTAATATATAAGTACGAGTTAATAAATTTAATTTCTCTTCCACGACGGTTTTTGTTCAGGATTGAGGCATAGTTATTCTACTATTTTGGAAGACCAAGGTTTATATCACACAGAAATAAATGAGAAGTTCTGAACTGTAGATTCACAGATGGCTAGCTAGTAGTTACTAATTTTTTTTTAAAAAAAAAATACAAAGATTGGCTAGTTACTACATTATGCAAGAACAAATAAGGCAACTAAAACAGCACCAACTCCGAAAGGGAATTGAAACAAATAGATCTTTTGGGCTACTGTTCTTTCTTAGAAAAGAGAGAATGATAGATACCACATCTTTAGATGAAGTCATATCCTCTGAAGTCTTCTGTCTGGAGTGTTCCCCATGCTTTCCTGTACCAGAAGTATTCCTTCTCGAAAATGCTTCAACAGCACCAGAAAATCTGTCTCGGATATCTTGTCCAACTGGATTACAGAATTAAAACATTTGTCAAGCGTCAATCAACGATAAATTGCCAGAAGCAGCAGTAACATTACTTAACTTCAGCATGAGAAGCTCACATATAATATTCATGAAGCATCTCAGAAAATCAGAAGTTCCAGCAAGGGGCAGAAAACTTATAATTCATGAAGCAAGGAACACATGTTTCAGGTTATCCAATATGGAAAATCTAGAACAAGAACTCATACATAGGATATAGTTTCTGAACCTTGTCTTGACAAAATAAAAGTTAATGGTGTAAAACACACCTAAAATATCCCCGTTTTTCGAGTTTCCTACCTGAACTATCACCAACTATTTATCAAAACATACCTCAACTATCAGTTGTTCCTTTTTCCTACCTGAAATATCACCATCGTTCAGGTAGGAGGTAGGAAAAGGGAACAATTGATAGTTGAGATGTGTTTTGATAAATAGTTGGTGATAGTTGAGGTATGAAACTCGAAAAACCAGGATACTTTAGCTGTGTTTTTGACCCTTCACTCACAAAATAACTAAAGACCAAAAGGAACTAACCAACCAATTGTGATTCCTCTTTTATTAATTAATGCAACTACTAAAACTAAAGAGTGTTTTTTGAGAATATCCACTACTTCTGTTCAGATATAATACCTGATGTCCTTCCTGGTCTTTCAGCAGATGGCCCAGCATTTAGTCCAGCACTTCCACTAGGAATCTGGAAGCAAGAAAATGCATGACTATCGTTCATAATAACCAAGAGTGAAAAGTAATAATCCAAAGGTATGTTTGACAAGCACTAACTCGTCCTCTAGAACTGGCACCGATCTGAGGATACTTCAAAATGGTCCAATCAAAAACATAGTCAAATTGATAACCTGCATAATGTCAAAGATTAAGAGACTAGAATACACATCTAATAAGGACAAGAATCGAGTAGCTACAATTAGACAACTTTTGGACCCAAATATATATTAAAGAAAAGTGAAGTACTCATTTGTCTCATTTTATACTTTTTAGTCTGTCCCAAAAAGAATGTTATACTTATTTATTTAGAAACAATTTAACTTTAAACTTTCTATTTTATCCTTAATGAGAGGAATTACAGCCCCACAAATGTTTTTGGCTTGTGTTTAAAAAAACTTTCTTTCCTTTCTTAAACTTTGTGCCCTGTCAAATACTGCCACATAAATTGGGACGGGGGGAGTATTATTTACCTTCACGAATAAACAAGTCTCTGAACAGCCTCTTTAAATATGAATAGTCGGGTTTATCTTCAAATCGTAATGATCGACAATAGTGGAAGTATGATATAAATTCTGACGGATAGGATTTGCATAACACCTGTCACAGTAAAATTGAATCATTTGTGAATTGCCTCATCAGATGATTCATCTCGCTAGCAGATAATGCAATCAACAGCTGAACAGCCCAAACTAAGGCCACATACAACCAGCTCAAGATACTATTAGGATAGTCAGGATCAATATATTGAACGATCTACTTTGACAGAAACCAGGTTGAACTGAAGAATTTCCATCATAGCTCGACAAGATTATATCACACAAGTATGGCTGGGGGTGTCATTACAGGTGCTCTCGTAATTCAAAAAAGGTGATGACAGTGTCACATAACTAAGATGCTTTGATGATCATAACAAGTACCTCTATTGGAGTTAACATCTTCTTCTCACTGATTTTATCGTATTTCTGCTTTTTGGTACCAGCTTTCAGTCCCTGCCATGGAAGGCTGAACCAAGAAGAAGGTGTCACCAGGTCAGCAAACAAGTCTACAGTTTACATTAGGAAGACACAGAAAGATGCTAAAACGAAAAGGTGAAACCCATAAAATCCAACCTTCCTCTAAGAAAATACATAAGTACATAGCCAAGAGACTCCAAATCATCTCTTCTGCTTTGCTCTGGCCAGGAAAAAAGATACGAAAAACAATAATTTATGAGTTAGAAATGACTAAAGCTTCAGTAGTGCCCCTAGTTATTTGACAACCTAAATGATATACACCTACCAACTCCAAGGTGTGTGTTGACACTGGCATAACGAGCTGTACCGGTCAGATTCTTGTTTTCTCTGGAAGAATATTGAAAAAAAAGAAGGTATCAGAGGCATTCTTTTTTATAAGGTAAAAATGTATCAGAGGCATTCCAGATATGAATTCATAATTGAGGGAAAGAAACAAAGTGTAAAACCCAAATTAGATCGATATAAGATTTTATAACACAATCTAGTAGTGCTAGTCAATTCAACAATCAATGGTTGCCAAGGCCATCAATAGCGAAGACCCTTTCAGAAGGTTCTTCCTTTCAGCTAACACTTGGAAACAAGAAAAAGTTGGCTACAACAATCTCAATGTAATACAGTAGGAGATGAATTGAATTTCATACTCTACTAATGCCAGATAGAAGGCCTTTCAAAATGTGAGTTAACTGTGAGTCATAAGGAGAGCCACTAGCAATAACTGGAATAAGGCCTTTCAAAATGTGAGAAAGTCAGATAGAATTTTCTTTGAGGGTAAACTTGTTAACTGTGAGTTTACTGTTTTCAAAATGCAAAAGTTTCTAAAATATATAATTTTTTTATAATCAAGAAATCCCAGATAATGGGTCCGCTCCCTCTACTCTCCACTTAAATACACCAAGCTTTTGTCTGCGACAGGGTTCGAACTCATGGCATGTGTCTAACCCACAGAGCATGCTCTGCTCTTGCTACTAGACCAAATCCCTGGGGCATTTTTTCCATATTAATTACATAATTTAAATGCTTCCTTTTCAATTAAACAGCTTAATCTCACTCGAACAATCTATTAAATTTTCCCATCAAAAACCAACTTGGGAGCTTCAATTCTGGATGGAAGGTGTAAGTATGGTGGAAAGAAAAACCAGTGGAACAGTATAGACTATAGAGCAGCGTGAAGTCAAGTTCTGTCAACCTACTAGTTCAAACTTGATCAAATAACAAGTATAAGACATCTACCTAACCTACCTATAAGTTGTTGCACACACCAGAGTGTCCATGGAGTAATTATCACATTGCCCTTACCACTGATCTAGTAAACTCTGTTTTCTTAGCTTGTTTTCACCACTAATTTGAGCAAGTTCTTCAATGATAAGGGCATATTTGGGACCACATTCAAACGGAGGGCAAATTTGTTCTATTTCACACAATTGAGGGGCAAATCTGAGCCATTCCACCAAAAATAAAGGCATATTTAGGACCAAATTCAAATGGAGGGCAAAGTTGTTCTATTTCCCATAGTAAATTCCTGTGTTTTTATCTAAAAGGGTAAATTCCTGTTTTCTAAGCTCGTTTTAACCACTATTAAAATGCTGTACTAAGAAGTCATTTGCCAAAGATTTCCTGGCTAATTTACGATGGACTGAGAATCTCCCAAAATTTTGACTTCTCCATTAAATATCACTATTGCCTTTAATTATTCCTAAGAAGGCCTCACAAGTGAAGAATGTAACAAAAACATTTATGCATCAATCCAAAGCTATACTGGGTCGGCTATGTGAATCTTCATTCATTTTGCTTCATTGGACCGTTTAATTCCAATGCTCAACAGTTTGGGTTCTCTAGCTCTAGAGGCTCTATATATATAAAGTGGACATAAAAAGAAAAGGAAAAAAAGGGCAGCCCGGTGCACTAAAGCTCCCGCTATCCGCAGGGTCCGGGGAAGGGCCGAACCACAAGGGTTTGTTGTACGCAGCCTTACCTTGCATTTCTGCAAGAGGTTGTTTCCACGGCTTGAACCCGTGACCTCCAGGTCACATGGCAGCAACTTTACCAAGGCTCCCCTTCCAAAGTGAACATAAAAAGAAAGGGAAAAAAAAACAGTAGGCAACAAATATAAAAATTATCTTGACAATGGAGACTTGCTAGTAGTGTAAGAGAATCAAATACTACCATCCTTTTCCTTATAAGAATGTGAAATTAGCATCCAGAAAGACAAACAGGACAACTGCAAGGACAGCCAAGTAACAAAGTGTGCTTACCTGTATGGTATATGCTTGTGAGTCTGTAGATCCCTATACTTTTTGGCAAGCCCAAAGTCGATGGCATAAACCTGTCATTAGTGTTAGAATCAGTTTTATTGCAATATAACGACTTCCAAGTTATGCAACATATCTTTTTCTTGAAGCTCTTAGTTTAGCACTGATATGACATTCAGTGATGAACTAAAAACTGAACTAGCAAGGAGTGATTTGAACCTATACCGGTTTAGGTGAAATGGTGAAGGAATATTGACATGACATATATTAGAAGCCTTTTCAAACTCTGACAGGACATGAATAAATACCTGATTTGCTTTGCGACCTAGGCCCATTAAAAAGTTGTCTGGCTTTATGTCACGGTGAAGAAATCCTCGTGTGTGCATATACTCAACTCTATTAATCTGAAAATGACATACAGCAAGATTATTACATCAGACTCATACTCAACAGTTATAAAAAAGTTAATCAATCAACGGAGTGGCGTGACAAAGAACTACTTACTAGTTGATCCGCAAGCATTAAAACTGTTTTCAAAGTGAACTTCCTATTGCAATAGTTGAAGAGGTCTTCCAAACTTGGTCCAAGAAGGTCAATGACCATTACATTGTACTCGCCCTCAACTCCAAACCATTTGAGGTTGGGAATCCCGGCTTCATAATTAATCACAGAGATAAGGAGTCAATTTTCTATTCACAACATTCCCATCCCAAAACTTCATTGATTAGACAAAACACGGAAAACAAATTGGTTGCTACTTAGATTCTACCAAATATTTTCTAATCAGAACAGACGTCATTTAAAAGAGGACAGTAAATACCATAATAAGTAATTAAAAGGGCCCATTCAAGCTCATAATTAGGAAAGGGGTCAGTGAGTTTGAACCTCTGACAAATAGCATATAATATTCCCCCTCCTTTTCTTTTGATAGGTATTCCAGAGTAATCAACACAGTTGCATCATTGATAGAAAGCCGAGGATATGAAAAGTGTTAGGATTAATGTTTCAATTAATTTTGAAACCGCTCATCCGATAAAAGTTTTTGGTACAAAATGAATGAATGTGAATTTTAATAATTCATTCTTCATTTAGTTTTTACGTTTTAAGATCATGAAAGATACATTTTAATTTATAAAATTCATGAACCTATATTAATAACTATTAATAACTTTTACTTAATGAAAACTCTTCTCTTTGAAGAACTTTCATCCTATAAATAGTGTTTCTTTTATTGGAAAAGGCAAGCACTTCAAAAAAACACTTTCCCTAGAAAAATATTTGAGACATTAGTCAAATGGTGAAATCATCGATTCAAGAATGAAGGAGCAACATTCTTGAATGCTACTTGTTTTGTGGCTTAGTTGAATCCCGAAGATAGAGTTGTTATTTATTCTTCTGTTTGCTCGTGGGAGAGACTCCAACTATTTTCAAGAAACATATCAACGTGCCTCTAAGCCAAACAAGTTCTATTTCAGATTTCTTGTAATATTATCATTCTTGTTCTAACAAAAAGGACATGAAGAAAGACTTACTTCCTCCTTGGAGAAGCATATATATTTTTGACTCGTAATGAAGTTGAGGGTGCTTTGTCTTGACAGATTCCTGATAGTTGCAGTAATAAGATGAGATGAACAGCTCCACTAAGTAGGAAAGCAATCAATATGTAAGATTTAGGAAGAGCGAAACAATAACCATATGTAAGTGCAATGCAAAATCAGCAGTGTAGCTGCTTCTTACTATTTTGGTGCTATAACTCTAATAATATCAAAAGACGAGCTAAATGTCATATCAATAATTCAATCAATCAACTATAACTCAATCTCAAGCTACTTGGGGTCGACTATATGAATCATCTTTTCTTTTGGATGAGCATGAATCATCTGTATTCATTCCCTTATATTTCAACTCATTTCATTCCAATACTAAATAATTTGTCTCACCGGTTCTCTAACTTCCACACTAATCTCTACACTGACATAGGAGTTTCTAACCATTGTGTTTTATTCAGTCTGCCATAACTACATAGACATAACGCAGCAACAACGAAACAGCATGAACCAAACACTAAGCAGCAAAAATTAATACTCCCTCCGTTTCTATTTGTTCGTCTTACTTTTCTTTTTAGTCTGTTTCAAAAAGATGCCTAATTTGGCAATTCTTTAATTCCAACATCCCACATGGCATGTTTAAGACCACAAGATTAAAGAGCGTTTGGCTAATTATACATATATTTAGTTTAAGCTAGCGTTTGGCCGTAGATTTTGAAAACTTATCTTCAAATATCTGTTTGGCCATGAAATTGGACTTTGAATGAAAATCTGATCTTCAAATATTTTCAAATTCCCAAAAACTAGCTCACAAAACTTCAAACATTTTTCCAAGTAAAATGCATGTCCAAACACAACTTCATATTCCAAAAATCACAACTTCAAAAACTCAAACTTTCAAGTTCCAAATTTCAACTTCAAAATCTAAGGTCAAACGGGAGCTAAGTCCACAACATTCAAAAGTCTTTTTACTTTCATAAACTCAAACTCCATATCCAGTCAAATTAAGACAAACAAATTAAAACAAATAGAGTTGAAATATGCAACTGGAGTTGGGGAAGGGGGGAGGAGAGACAATACCAGCTTAATGGCAACTTCTTCTCCATTTTGTAAATTCACACCTGAACCAATAAAGCAGCAAGAAGCAGAAAAACATAAGAAACACAAAATAGTAGCTAAAAAACCTCCTAAAAACACATAATCCAAAAGGCAAAGGAAATGGAGTTGACCATAGAATCAAATCTACCAAGTGACATACCTAAATAAAGCTCACCAAAAGAACCACTCCCAATCTTCCTTCCAAGCTTAAACTTCCCACCCACAACATGATCCATGATGATTTCAACAACCCCACTTCAATAAATTTCACCAACAACAACAATTTCAACAGCCAAAACAATTAACTATCTCAGATTGTCCAAAATAACCCCAAAAAATCCAAGAAACAATTAACTCCATCAAAAGTACTCATACATCTATCCAAATTACAACCCCTAAAAATCAAAATCCATTAAAGTTCACAACTTTATCAATCAAGATTCAAGAAAACTATTGTCCAGCTACATCCTTGTATAAATACAAACACCCATCATCTCAAAATCCATTTTAAAGTTCACAACTTTCTTTAAAAAAAAGCCTAAAAATTATCAATCAAGATTCAAGAAAATTATTGTCCAGCTACATCCTTGTATAAATACAAACACCCATCATCTCCAAATAACCCAACAATGAATAAAAACCCTATCTTTACAAAGAAAAAATCACCCCATTGATTAATAAAAAACCAATCTTTCTGCAAACCCAGATGTACAAACTAAAAAATGTGTATTTGGGTTCTTGTTTTTTCCCCTGAAAATCAAAAAAGACTCAAGAATTCTGGAAATGGAGAAAAAAAAAAAAGAGATGGGACAAATGAGTTGGGATTGAGGAGAGAGATTTTCAAGAAAATTGAAAAAAAAAAAAATTGTGTTTGTGGAAAAGCAAGGAGCATAGAGAGAGAAGAAGGATTGATTGAATTATTATTTTAATATTCTTTTGTTTGTATCTTCTTCTATTGTTTTTCCTTCTGTCTTGTTTTTGTTTAACATACTTCTACATCTTGTTTGGAGGGTCGATATCGTTTCATAATGTATCGTGTTATATTATATTATTTTAATAAATAAAGTTGATTATACTATTTTTAGTTATTACATAATATCACGTATTATAAAAAAAAAAAAAATCGAAAAAGTATGAGGAAAAAGTAATTAGATATGATATAGTGTAATTTTAATGTATTGAGAACATGATTTTAGATGGTAGAGTGCGGAGATCGTGGATTAAGGTACAAGGTTAGTATAGATAGTCGAGAGTTATCTCATTTTTTGATGGAATGCTTTGGTGGGAGTTTGAAACATTGTGTATGTTGTAGTATTAGTTGATCACTTTTCTTTTTACACGCATGTTAAGAAATCATAAATAAAAAGATAGTTTTGCTAATTCACCCGTTAAGAATTTTTTTTAAAACTTTACAAATAAGTGTGAACACTTTGAAAAAGAATTAATTGTAAGAGTAATATAAAGAAAAAATAATTAATGTCTTCTTGATTTAGTAAGATGGACACTTAATATGGGACAACTATTTTTAGTATTATGATCAACTAATATGGGACAGAGGGAGTACATAATATCACGTATTATCAAGAAAGATAGAGATAGATTGAAAAAATATGAAAAAGAGATAATTAGATATGATATCGTGTAATTTTAACTTATCGAGGACATGATTTTAGATAGTGCGATATGAGGATCGCGGATTAAGATAGAAGGTTAATAGGTAGTTGAGAGTTATGTCTCAGTTTTTGATGAAATTAGGCTTTAGTATTAGCCTTATTTATGTAATTTTTTACTTTGGTGTGTTTCGATTATCGTATTATTTGGAAAATACATATGAAATATCACTTTTTATTGTTACAAGCAACAAATTTATTATTACGATGTAATAAAATTTAAATAATAATCAAAACAAATATTATATTTAAAATAACAATACCATACAATACAATAGGTAACAACTAACAACCATCCAAACAAGTCATTTTTTAATTTTTAAAAACCTTATTTTTCTAAAAAAATATTTGTGGCCAAACTCCTACAGTCCTACTCCCACCGTCCTATTTTAGTTGATCACTTTTCATTTTACATGATACTTAAAAAATCATAAATAAAATGGTTAATTTTACTAATTTATCTTTTATTCATATTGATGAATATCAAGATCATTTATAAAAAAATATGCTCATATTAATTTGTTTAGTCTTTCAAAAAATATTAATTGTAAAGGTAAAATAAAAAAAAATTAATTAATTTTATTTTAATTAAATAAGTGAATAAGTAATTTAAAATATATATTTATGATAAAATGACCAACTAAAATGGAACGAGACAGTAAAAGTTAAGAATTTAAAATTGTGGAGACAGGAGGAATTAATTAAGAACATGACTTTCTATATTTGCGTGCGAAAATATTTTTGGAAAAAACGTGGAAAGAACAACTGTCCCAATAATCTCATTAATTAATACTTGATTCGTTTCAATTTATTTATTTTATTTTTTTAGTTTATTTTAAAAAAATATTTTTTTTCTCTTTTTGATAACTCTTTAAGATTGCAAAATTAAAAAATATTCTAATATATTCTTGTATTGAAAAAATTTATTCGATCTACGAGAAACGTCATGTGACAACGAGGTGGTACAAGTGCGTGAAAGAACCGGTACAAATTTGAACAATTGTAGAAATAATAGTTGGTCGTAAAACTTTAGGGCGTTGATTAAAAAAAATTATTGACAAAAGTTTCACATTCGTAACTTATAAATAATTTGTTATTCTCATTTGTAAATTCATTCTGAATTTGAAGCAATACAACAACAATATTCTATTTCCTTTTGCAATAAAAGTTTACTTGTGTTTTCATTATTCATTATTGCTTTGATTCTATCTCGATTTCTTTCTTTTTAATGACTAATTTGTATTCAAACTGCTAGTAAAATGAATTCAAAACGGAGTTGGATCAAGACGCGTGCTCTTGATCTCATATAAATATATAAATTAGGGTAAATAATTCTACATATCTTTAGTTTAAGATCACTAAATTCAAAAATTATTTTTTATTTTCTTAAAATTTTAAAAACAGACAAACAAATTAAAACGAAGAGAATACTTTGATTAACTTTAGTAGTAGTAATTAATGCATGAAGGTCCCATATAGTGTTGTACAAGTGTTGTCATGTCTTTAATATTTTTTTTAAAAAATGCATTATCAGAAATCCAACAAATATCATCACCACCTTTAATTCAAATCTTTGATCTTGATAAGTAACACTGCTCACTGATTAGATATTAGAAAAATGTTTTGTTGTGTTTTAGTTGCTACTTAATTATATATTTTATCTAAGTTTCTCATTTGGTGTGGTAGTATCTGTTTTGGAGTTTGATTAATTTAGATTTATGGTGAAAAGTTTTATTTTTGGGATAAATTAAAACACTTTTTATTAAAGGCGACTTCACATTCAGGCTTGAACTCGAAGAAACATCTGATTAAAGATCGATGGAAGAAAATTTATCGCTCCATCATAATGAATCGAAGGTCTATCGAAAATAGTCTCTCTATCTCCCAAGATAGAAACACGGTATGCGTGCACTCGATCGTATTCAAACTCCACTTATAAAATTATACTGAATATATTATTGTTGCACAATTTTTCATGACTCTTAAACATTACATATGCATGGTTTGTTGTGTTTTAGTTATTAACACTGAAAAAATAAAGAAAAAAAAGTTATTATGTACATTATTTTCTTGTTTAAATTATCACGTGTGTATTCACTTATGATCTTAGTAATTTATATTCGCATCAGAAAATTCACAACCTTTAAATCTTGAATTTTGATAAGTAACACTTCTCCCTTTTATATTAGAACTAAAATATGCTTTGTTGAGTCTTAGTTATTACATCTTTTCTAGATTTAGTATTTGTATTAAGATCCGATTAATTTGGATTCGTGTTAGAAAGTCGCATTTTAAGGGTAAGACGCTTCTTATCAGAGATGGTTCTATATTCAGGGCTCGAACAGAGAATTCGAGATATCTAACTAATAATGAAGGATTACTTATCGTTCCATCATAATCTTTCGTGACTTTTAGTTATTGCATCTGCATGCTTTGTTGTGTCTTAGCTGTTATATTTTTTCTTCAGTTTTTCACCTGATGTTCGGTATTTATTTCAAAGATCGATTAATTCATATTTGTGCCACAAAGTTACTTACCAAAAAAAATTTCATTATTAGAACTTAAATTCGAAACTTTTGATTAAGGATGAACGAATACTTGGGATGACAACATTTGGTGGTTGTTAGTTGTTACATCTGCTGGTGTGCAAGCTGATATAAAGTAATAAACAAGAAATTCTTTGATGTAGTTTAGATGTAATGTCAACAATTATGTGCTAGGCTAGCTTGTATTATGAGATCTAGAAAAATAGCAAATTGGGTTTTCTTATTGGTCATAAATTATTTTTATTCTTGTAAGAAACTCTAGTCCTTGATAATTTCCTAATGATATTTAGTTAAGAAATCCAAACAATAACTCCTATAGCCCGAATAAAGAAGGAGGGTTGCGATAAGTTGGTGATAACCAGCTTAAAACTAATCAATTTATGATGAATTCTCACAACACAGATATCATAAAAATGTGCTCACAGTGTGCCTTTCCTTGCCCAAATGTTCGCCTTTCTAAGTCAAGTAATGGTGACCCACCGAAACTGGAGCTTTCTAACATGTTGACCTAGGCAAGTATAACATCGGCTAATCCAACTTGTTTGAGATTGAGGCTTAATTATTATTGTTTCAAGCTATTAGAGTCTTGGAAATAACATTATGATTGTTGTTAGTAACAAAGTAATGTCATTCATGTGGTCCGATCGTTTTTTGAACCCTACAAATAGCGAAAGTTTAGCGCATTGAACTGTCCTTTAGTTTCACGTGACTTGACATATATACCTCCATGTCTATTTTGTTGAATAAACATTAACAAACTATTAGCCCAATATTATTCTTGTATATAACAACAACAATATCAATTACATTTTTTTTAGCTAATAATATATTTTGTAGTGTATATATTGGTATAAACATATGATATCTGATATCCATTGTTCGTAAGACCAATTAGAGGGGGGAGTGCTCTCTATCAGAGGTTTTCCATTCTCAGGGCTCGAATCTGAGACCTTTGGTTACGAGTGGAGGGGTCCATCCCAGTATTCCACCATACCCTTGGTGGTAAAGGAAAAACTAGCATTTAACTGGGGAAGGTAGAGTGTAAGCATTGTAGTCCCACCAAGTGAGATTTGGGGAGGGTAGAGCGTACGCAGACGTTACCCCTACCTCAGAGGTAGAGAAGTTCTTTCCTATAGACCCTCGACAATCTCCATTATTGAAGAAAACAATGAAAAACAACATTTTTGTTTGGTATAACCATATAATTTTTTATCTCCACCTTTCCGACTAATTAAAGGGGAAGCGCTCGCTACCAAAAGTTTCTCCATTCCCACGGCTTGAACACGAGATCTCTTGTTGAGAGAGGAGTGATCCATCACACCATACCCCATTTTTGGTGTTAAAAGGAAAAACTAGCATTTAAATCTCATGTTCTGTATGTTACATTCTGATTATGACACTAATTGCAAAAGACTACTAAGTTGCAATATTAAAGATGTTAATTATTACATCTAAATCTTGTAACAAAAATGTTAATTATAATCAATGGTTAAAAATTTGTAAAGAGGACTTGTCTCAAGTAGACCACACAAGTCTCTCAAAAAATTTCCATCTATAAACAGTAATTCAGATCTAATAGACTCTCCAACTTACTGTCAAAACTTGTACTCATTCGCGCTAATGATCAGATTCAAAGAGCTCGCGCAACTACGTTCTGCTTTTCAGAAATTCGTATGTTGATGAGGCAAGAGATACAAGAAGCTCCTTGTCGTTGATCACGAGTTGTCTTCCGATGTTTCTGACTCGTCCCCTGTTGAATGAAAGACAAAAATTTACAAGATCACACTTGACTGAAGTTTCCAAACTAAAGTAGTGTGCTTTTTTAGTCGTGTGACCAGGAGGTCATAGGTTCAAGTCGTGGAAACAGACTATTGCAGAAATGCAAGGTAATGTTATGTACAATGGATGGTCCAACCTTTCCCTCGACCCCATGCATCACGGGAGCATAGTGCATCGGGTTGTCCTCTTTTAATCTGAAGCTCAAGAGTTGAAGCAAAAGGAAGTATAGTAGAATGTGCCCCTCAAAGAAGAGGTGACTCATAGTGAGCGCGGCGTGTCAAGCACAAAACAGCATGCTACAACAACAACAACATACCCAGTGTAATCCCACAAGTGGGGTCTGGGAAGGGTAGAGTGTACGCAGCCTTACTCCTACCTTGTGGAGGTAGACAGGTTGTTTTCGATAGACCCTCAGCATGCAACCTACTTCAATTGTTTAACATTACGGTGAATGATATCTAAGATGCACGAATCATGAAGTGATCACAACAATAAGGAATAGTAAAGTTGCAGCAGTTGTAAATGGATCACAAGACTCATTTGACAGACAACTTCCGTCAAATATCACAGAAAATCTAGCGGACAAGAAGAGAAAGAACTCCGAAAAGAATCAAGTGTGATTAAATTGTATCGATAAAAGGATAGATAAGTATTACCAAACAGTGCTTTAATTGTTGGCTTCTTGGGCTTGATAGTTGTCTTCTCCAGTTCAACTGTTATAACGAAAAGAGACATCGAAGTCAATGATGATCGTAAATATCAGTCAAAGCTTTATAAAGGAAACTATACAAGAGAAACACTTAAAACATCTAGAAGTTAACGTATGCAACGATGAACAAAAATAGACGAAGGCAAATGCACGGCAACTAATTGTCCTTCGTACTCATGATCTATGAGACGTTTGAGGCCTCTCAGATATCCAATTATTGAGAATTGAACGAGGAACAACCACAATGGACGTAATTATTGTCAAACAACTAGCATCATTTTGTCACAAGGAATACTAAATTCGTTAACGTTTTCAGTACTCAAAGACTTCCAACTTTAATTTATGGATTTTAGGCTTGGCTGGTAGGTACTATCACAAGAAAGAAATAAAAGCAGCAAACAGCTACAAGAAGAAATTAATACCAAGGTTCAACCATGTAATGTATCTTGAAAATTAGAATTTTACTATGTTATTATGCTTTGATATCGTGAAACTGGATACTTGTCTTACTCATCCTAACGTCGATTTCTAGCTGCCAAATGTGATATCATACTCTAACGACAATATTTTCAAACTAGAATCAGATCACAACAGTCAGCTTTTCGGAATGATTTAGCAGGTCCACGAGAGCAGAAGCAAGAACCGGTTTCAAGAAAAATTTATCCATGAAAAAGTGAGAATACAAAATGGTTACATTATTAACTTCATATATTTTATTGTTCAGCCTTTCAGTTCGACCTTTTCACAGTCCTCTCGATTTCTTGTGCTTGAATGTGTGAGTTAGAATTTCAGTTCCAATTTACACGTGTAACATATTGGACATTAAGCTTGATATTTTTCAGCTGTTATTAGAGGAGCATGGCCAATTGGACATGAGTACAGAGAGGCAGAGATGAAGAAAGTACCCATTCCAGGCACTTGACAATCATTCACAACTTTGAAATTCTTGTACGTGTAACCGACAAAATTAATGTCCTTAGACGAGAGCATCTGCACAAATGACGAGTAAGAATAAGATAAATAGGAATTAACAAAAGGTCATACAAGAAACTGTGAAAACCCAAAATTGCTTGTGACCAATACTTCCTTCAAACGTGTCATGTTCATCAGTATGCCCAATTCAACACATTGTGTCCATGTTGGATCGCAAAAATTGCTACTATAAATAAAATGTGGAATAAAATTACACGTCCACGTGATCAAGAGAATGAATATATACCTTTCTCCACGGACCAGATCTTGATGCACTCTGAGAATTAGATTCAGACTGCAACGCCAACCAAAAGATTTCAAAACCAAGTAAAATAATTAAAATTAAAAGTTTAAGAGAATGACGGACATGGATACCTCTTCAAACTTTTCAAAGTTTTGAGTGTCCAATTCATCATTGACTTCGGGAATGAAGGCAGCTTCTATCTGATAGATTTTATCCCAATCTATCCCTTTAAACCACGGGTGGGCCTGAGATGGAAAAAAGAAAATAGAGAAAAGAAAAGAAACCACGAGGTTATGGTTGCAGTTAACCCCTAGATCTGATATAGGAACATAGCATAAGACACCATACAACACCTTTATTTCATCTGTGCCGTTGGAACCAAGTCTCTCGGTGACATTGCAAAGAAGTTTGCTTGTAATATCTTTCGCTTCTCGAGATAGCTTTACTTCTTCAGGAAACTTTAAATGATTTTTCCAGTTTACTATCTGCATGTGCAATAGTAATTTTGTGAAAAGAGAACTGATTGAAGAATCAATAGAATCTATTTTATTTTAATTTAGAGTAAATGATTAAAAAAACACCCAAACTATCACATTTTCGCGAGTTCCATACCTCAAGTATCCATTGTTATATTTACCTACCTAAATTATAACCTTTTCGCGAGTTTCATAGCTCGATGCTGAGTTAGCCAAATATTTGTTCCCAATCGACAACGGGCATGCATAGGCCAACTCAACATCGAGGTGTGTTTTAATACAAAGGGAGTGACGATTTAGGTAGGTAAAGAAAACAATAGATAGTTGAGGTATGAACTCACGAAAATGTGATAGTTTAGATCTGTTTTTGACCATTAACTCTTTATTTTATAAGGAGAATCAATAGAATCTAAAACCGATTCGGAGAAAGAAGAAGCATGGCATGAGATAGGCGGCGGATAAATTTCCGATAGCGAATTACTTAAGGCATCCAGAAAGCCAATAAGAAAAAAAGATGGAACATATACAGGTAGTCATAATTGATCACCTTCCTACACGTTGACATGGGATCATCAGAATAGAAAGGCGGATAACCGACGAGCATTTCATACATAATAGCACCGAGCGACCACCTGCAAAATAAAATCAAATCTACAGCAATGGATACAAAGAGGAGAATATAAAGCATATCCACTATAATCTACCCCTCCCTTTCAATGAAAAAAAAAAAGAAGCAGAAAAAAAATGAGAACAAGGTGAGAGTGAAGAGAAGATGTTGGGCATAACGGTGAAAGAACCACTTGAAATTTTACAACAGGAGCTATTATTTTGAAAGACATAAGATCACTGTTCCCGAAAATTGGCAAAAATGTGAACTCAAAGTCCTCATTATAAAATACAGAAGTGTACTAACCAGTCACATTCCATTCCATAACCTTTCTTCAACAGGACCTCAGGAGCAATATAGTCTGGTGTACCCACTGTAGAATAGGCCTGGATTATGTAAACACCGAGAATTAAATATATGAAGAGAACAGCTTCGCCGAACACTCAAAATCTAAATAGAACCACATAAAGGGATGCTGCTACAGAAGTCAGCAAGTTAACAAACTAACAATTGTTTCATCTTCATTACCCACCAGAAAATGATATGCTCCAATAAGATGCTAAGTAGTGTCCTCCAAAAATACGATAAATGGAAAAAGTACAGTGTGTGAGAGTACCCACATGGGGATAAACTTACAAGCATCCGCCTATTTTTCTGCCAGTTTTCTAGCTGCTCTTGCTGAGTGCGTTTGGGAGCCACAGGGCTATCACTCTTGGAACCTCCATTGGCACTATCCCCCACTGAGAAATCGTTCTCTTCCAGAGTACTGCAGTCTAAAGGCTTACATAGTCCAAAATCTGATAGTTTTAAATGACCATATCTATCGAGTAGCAGGTTATCAGGCTTAATGTCTCTGTAACACATAAAAGGTGGCTGCACAAAGTTAGAGTGCTTTAAAGAAGCTCGGAAAAGTAAATGCAAAGCATAATAAACTACGTTCAGGCAGCAGATCGAGTCACCACCTATGTACATAGTTATGTTTATGGATAGATTCAATTGCCAAAACAGTTTCCGCGACATAAAATCTGGCTTCGTCTTCAGTTAATATATCCTTCCTCATGAGTAGTGTCATCATATCCCCACCGGGTAGATATTCCATAACAAGATACAGATAATTGTCATCTTGGAAAGAATAGTACAGTTTGACAATGCAATCACTATCCACCTCCGCGAGAAGATTCCTTTCAGCTTTCACATGCTCAACCTAATACGAAAAGCTAAGCACTCGGTAAATATAGTGGTAGAACCGGAGTCGCATTTGACGACCATAATCACGTACCTGTCCTCTACGAAGCATTTCTGATTTCTTAAGCTTCTTCATTGCATATACCTGACCAGTTGTTTTTTCTCTACATATCCTGACCTGTAATAATATAGAAACCAATCATGCAGATTGGCTTTTTTTCAGACAAAGAACTAGCTTTAAGTACCATTAGAAGCATGACATCAACAGCATAGTTAACCTATGAATATTAATACCACAAATATACCTCGAGGGGTATGGATAAATGCAGGAAATTAGTACCATAAACCACAAATATAAATTACATTGTCATAACATATTCCAAAAGAATTTCTCGATACTGATGCCTTAAAATATTCACATGATTCACCATGAGGAGCAATAACATGCAATTATCGTCTATATATTCTCAGAGCATAGGGAAGTAGGGAGCTATAAATTTTATTATTTACATAAGAATTTTTAACTTCCAAAGACAGACTCAAGGAACAGATGTGTGAACAGGAACTTAGATGTTTTCGATCGAAACATTACCTCTCCGAAAGCACCCTTTCCGATCATCGTTAATAACTCAAAATCATCAGCTCCCATTTTATGCCTTTGGAGTCTCATGTATTCAGTTTCCTTCTTTTCTAAGAATTTCAGTAGGTTAGTTTGATCTTCCGCTGAGACATCAGCATCTGCCAGCTTTTTTTCTAGTAAAATTCGACTGCAGGCCAAAAGAGAACAAGGAAATGAGTAGTAATTAAAGCATTATCGTGTCAAGAATATAATTCATGAACAGAAAAAAACAGTAAAGGTCATTCTTGACTCCCTCCGTTTCAATTTGATTGTCTAGATTTGACTTGACACGGAGTTTAAGAAAATAAAGAAGATTTTTGAATCTTGTGGTCTTAAAATAAAGATATGTTGAATGTGCGAAAATGTCCTTTAATCTTGTAGTCTTAAACATGCCACGTGGAAAGTTGAAATTAAAGAGTCGTCAAAAAAGGAAAGATACATTCTTTTTGAAATAGATAAAAGGAAAGTAAGACAAACAAATTGAAATGGAGGGAGTAACATTTAAGTCAAAAAAAAAACAGCATGCCCAAATCTGAATCTAGATTGAAGTGTTGAATTTTAACTCATCATACCGACTGAATGCCTCTCCGTCTATGGAGGAACATGTCTCTAATGAAACTAAGGAACAAAGTAATGTTGCATAAAGGAGAAAGTTTAGTAACTAAAGGGAAGTCGTAAGACAAAACTAGCATCTATTGTCGTACCGCTCTTTTCTTTCCTGCAAATTTTTCATCTGCTCCTTATAATGTTTCTCGATGTATTGCTTTGCTGCAGCAACCCTTTGCTTTGTTATATTGGAAGCCTCTTCGGTTGACGGTGGCTTTCCATCACCGGCCATTGGATCCTTCTTGGTTGATGACAATTTTTGGAACCAACCTCTTGCTGAATCCATTCACATATCCTCAGCACATGAAGCAACGCATAAGGAATCCTCGAACCAGATAGTCATTGTAATCCGACTAACACTCATACCCCCAAATTGAAAACCTATTAACAAATTGTTGAACAAAAACACATAAGCAAATGCATAAAGGCATCAATTAAATGCAGAACATACAAAAGTTATCGGCTTTTGACAATAAGCAGCAGTTAAATCCATTTTTTGTTTTGGTTTTCCACCGAAATCAAGATTTACTCTGACCCATCATAACTAACAGAAACATATATCACAAAGGCCAAACACTTCAGCCTAACGGAAATGACAACGACAAAATGAGAAGATGAGGTGCCTAGAGCATTTGTGCAAATAACAACTAAGGTGAAGCTGGAACGGATTCAATGCAGAACATATCAAAGTCATCTGCTTTTGATAATAATAGTAGTTAAAACCAACTTTTGTTTCTTTTTCAACTGAAATCAAGATTTCATTTCAAATCATCATAATTACCAACATCATCTGCTTTTGACAATAACACTATTTAAATCCAACATTTTTTTTTGTTTCCACCGAAATCAAGATTTCATGTCGAACCATCACAATTACCAAAAGCACATATAGGAATCAATTCAATGCAAAATATACCAAAGTCATTTTCTTTTCTCATTACTTAAATCCAGTTTTTGTTTGGTTCCACCAAAATAAAGATATTACCAAAAGCAGAACCTCAACAAAATATATCATGACAAACTAATAAACCGTTCCACTCATAAAGATACTTAAAATATGGTAATAAAAGTAGCAGATCCAATCATCGGGAATGAGGTGATTTTCATCAAAGATCAAAACTTTCTTGCAAATCAAAACAAACCCAGGAAGGAAAATCAACAATCTTGCAAACTCACATTCATTGCTGAGGATCTTGAAATTCTGAATACATTCAAATTTGGCTAACTTCAAACGCTATTTTGAAAGAATCCGAACAAAATACCCACTACCACATCACACCTTTTTCATACACAAATAAAGAATTCATATATACAACCTCCACACTACAAAAGAATATGAAAAAAGAACCAACTTGGATTGTGGTTCACAACCCATAAACTAAAAATCCTGACTCCGCCTCCAAATGCAATCATCAGCACTGAGGTTATTTTCATCAAAGATCAAAACTTTATTTCAAATCAAAACAAACACACCAAAGAAAATGAACAATCTTGCAAACTCACATTCAAATTATGAACAAATGCAAATAACTCTTACCCCATTATGAAGAATCCAAACAAAATACCCACACCCATATTAACACTTGTTTCCAAAACAAATAACACAAATTACTGAGGTGATTTTCATCAAAGATCAAAACTTTATTTCAAATCAAAACAAACCCACCAAGGAAAAACAACAATCTTGAAAACTCACATTCAAATTATGAACAAATACAAATTTTAGCAAACTTTTACTCCATTATAAAGAATCCCAAACAAAATATCCACACCCACATTATAACAAACTTGCCCACATGATTCATAAAAATCATAAGAAAACCGATTGTGGATCAGAATCCATAAACTAAAAATCCTAACTCCGCCTCCGAATCCCATCATCATCAGTACTGATGCAATTTTCATCAAAGATCAAAACTTTATTTCAAATCAAAATAAACCCACCAAGGAAAATGAACAATCTTGAAAACTCACATTCAAATTATGAACAAATGCAAATTTTAGCTAACTTTTACTCCATTATCAAGAATCCCAAACAAAATACCCACATCCACATCACACTTTTTTCATACACAAATAAAGAATTCATATATCCAATCTCCATAATATGAAAAAGGAACCAAAACAGATTGTGGTTCAGAACCCATAAACTAAAAATCCTGACCCCGCCTCCAAATCCAATCATCAGTAGTACTGAGGTGATTTTCATCAAAGATCAAAACTTTATTTCAAATCAAAACAAACCCACCAAGGAAAATGAACAATCTTGCAAACTAACATTCAAACTATGAATAAATGTAAATTTGTATCCAATCATCAGTACTGATGCAATTTTCATCAAAGATCAAAACTTTATTTCAAATCAAAACAAACCCACCAAGGAAAAACAACAATCTTGGAAACTCACATTCATATTATGAACAAATGCAAATTCTAGCAAACTTTCTACTCCATTATAGAGAATCCCAAACAAAATACCCAACACCCACATTATAACAAACTTTGCAGACATGATTAATGAAAATCATAAGAAAATTAAAGAACATATATGCAAAAAAAAAAAAGAAATGATTAAGAGAACCAAAACAGATTGTGGTTCAGAATCCATAAACTAAAAATCCTAACTCCGCCTCCAAATCCAATCATCAATACTGAAATGATTTTTCATCAAAGATCAAAACTTTATTTCAAATCAAAACCAACCCACCAAGGAAAAACAACAATCTTGCAAACTCACATCCAAATTTTGGCAAACTTTTACTCCATTACAAAGAACCCCAAACAAAATATCCAACACCCACATTACAACAAACTTGCCAACATGATTAATAAAAAACATAAGAAAATTAAAGAACACAAATGCAAAACAAAAATATGAAAAAAATCCAAGAAAATCATAAAACCAGCTTACCCACAAATTTTCTTTTGTGAAGGAGAAGATTGAGAAAAAAACAGTAATATTCCAATTGGCTAAAAAGGGTGCAAGTTTTGTATATGGACAAATAGAGAAAGAGATGTATGAATTTAAACAAAAAAATTTTGTATTATTATGTACAGAGTTATGTTTTTCTCTTTCTTTTTTTTGTTGTTTTTTTGAAGTAAAAGTTAAAAATGAGATGAGAAAGAAGAAGACAGTTAACCGGTAGTTTCTCTGGTTAACAAGTGATTTTGGAAAGTTATTGGATCACCTTCCTCCATTCTCCTATTTATTCTTTTGGGTAAATTTTAGAGATGTCCATTTAATTTTCTTTTATATTATACTCCCTCAAATAAGCTAATGGTTCAAATTTCGACGAGACAAAAAATACTAGGTGATTCTTCCTATCTGTTTTAGCTTTAGTTGATAGAGTTACCTTGTGCATGTTGCTGGTGGAAGGTGGCACGTACCTCGTGAAATTAGCCGAGTTATGCGAAAGCTTACTCAAATGTGTTATGAAACTATCAGTAATGACTCATTCTTGTTAGTCGTTACTCGTTAATAGTTGAGTCTATTTATATATTTGTTGTGATCAAATATATGTATATTCATGTCACTTGCGATTAACTGTTAAGAAAAATAATTTTAAAATATCAAGAAACACATGTGTCGTCCAATTAAGCGATCCATGCCACCTAATTTGTCCCACTTTATTTTAACGCATCTCAATTAATTGGAGCAGGGTTTAAATTTAATTGGGACAAATTAGAATAAAATGAGACATATTAAGTAACGTGGATCGTTTAATTGGACGACAAGTGTGTTTTTTGGTATTTGAATTGTTAGTGATAAGTGGCACGATTGTGCATATTTGATCACGGTGAAAGAATAAATAAGCTCAGCTATTAATAAGTGGCACAGAGGAGCTATTTCTCATAGTTTGATGATATATTTGACTCTTTTTTTTCTCTTTAAATTTTAGATAATATTCTAGTTCTTTTTACGGCTATTAAAATACTAATAAAAAATAAAGTATAATTACTAAATATTAAAATGTAATTTTTTTTTTTTTTTATTATTATTATTATTATTATTATATTAATTTTAAATTAATATATAAACTTTAAATTCTTAATCCGTTTATGCTCTACTTTCAAAATTCAAATTTGAAACATTTAAGAAATCATGGATGTGTACTTTTGTGAATAAAAAATACTACTCCCTCTGTTTTGACTTGACACGAAGTTTAAAAAATAAAGAAGACTTTTGAATATTGTGGTCTTAAATTAAAGATATGTGAAATGTACCAAAATGTCCTTTAATCTTGTGGTCTTAAACATGTCATGTGGAAAGTTGAAATTTTTTAAACGGACTAAAATAGAAAGTAGGTCAAACAAATTAAAACCGAGGAGTAACACTTACCAAATAAAAAAAATGTACATGTGAGCAACTAATTTTGTGTTAGTTGACAAGAAATAATTAATCCACTTTAATACCTTAAACAATTACAAATGTTTTTCATAATATATTTTCTTCCTTGCACGATGTTCTACAAATGAGAATCAATCTAATTCCCAAAAGAATTTACATGATGTGATATTTTATGTCGTTCAGAAAATTCTTGATGTTATCAGAATAAGAATTACTAACAATGTGATTAATTTATATCAAAAGTAATCAATTTAATTTTAATAATTAAAAGTTTCAAAGATAAATGTATTATATTCATTGTATTGATTTATTGTAAACACTAAATACAAATACTTTTTTACCGTGGACAAACTAATTTAATATATGATCAACTTATCTTAACCAATGACTTCATAATCAAGCCATATAAGTTTGATTTATTTAGTCTATCTTAACTAGTTTAAAAGAAATATACCCAGAATAATCTCACTAAGTGAAGTTTGAAATTATCTTTAAATATTTAATCTATCTTGCATTTGTTTTTAAAAACATTTACCATTATATTTTATTTATGTGCTTTTTCTTTAAACGACTTTCTAATTGGTGCTGATATGACAAACGATGGAGCCATGTAGAAAAACAAAATGCCAGGGTATACCAGTATATGATCCGGCCCTTCTCTGAACCCTACATATAACGAGAGTTTAGCGCACCATGCCGCCCTTTGGATATATAGTCTTCTATCCTAGTACAACAAGAAGCATATATTCATTTTTCCTGATATGCCCTCTCTTTATTTTTATTTTTCCTTTTATGCCCTTGTTATTTTTAGCTCTTTTATTTTAGAACCCTAAATTTGACTGTTCTAAATTCATCTTTGTCACTGCAATATTCCTTTCTGGCGAAAAACTCAGGTACTTATTAAATCTTTAAGCTTTTAGTTTCTCAAAAACCATAAAGGCTGAATCTTTTTCTTCATATTAATATGGGTTTTTACTGTTTTTCCATTTTCACTTTCTCTGTATGAGTATTTTTTTCTTCATATTCATGTGTGATCCCTAAGGGGTCGTTTGGTAGCTGGTTTAGAGTTGAATTATGCAGGTGTTAAATCCTACATAAGTAATAACATGTTTGGTAGCTAGTTAGGAGGCAAATTATTTATGTATAAAATTAATATAGTGTTTGGTTTGCAATTTTAAAATTCGCATAACTAATACATGTCTAAGTTATGAGTGAATTTATGTATTATCTTATGCAGGATAGAAGGTGGAATAAGTTATACATGTATAACTAATACATGAATAACTAATCCCTGCATAATTAATACCTACATAAATAATATATGGATTCCCTCATAACTAATCCCTACATTACTAATACTTGCATAACTCTAACCAGCTACCAAACGATCCCTAAGTGTTCTTGTTACTTATTTTCTAGTGTTTGGTAAGTAAATAAAAAGTATTATCCAAAAGCATGTGTATATAATCTAGTCAGACACTATGTGGATGGAGGTGGGGTAGGCGTAGGGGTGTGGGGGTCGTGAGGATGTTGGCAATGGGGGTTGGGCCCGTGGGTGTGCAATGTGTCGAAGGATGGTGAGGAGACAATCAATATGGAATGTCACTATGAAACTTGTTTTCCCTCATTTTCCTTTGCTTTCTCCATTTTCTTACATGCTATTTGATACCAACTTCATGGTTGTTCGGGCTAAAGAAGATTCTTAAGAACTTAAAGTTTCTGTTTTTCTTGATATGTTTAGACCTGACTGGTGACATAAGTGAAGATGTATCTCCAGTTTTACATTAACGAAAATGGTGACAAAGTTTACACCACTAAGGTATGATTCTTGAAAATTCATCTTTTATGCAGTTCATTGAACAAATGGTTTTCTTTGTGCTTTATCACTTACTATATTGTAGGAAAGTTAGAATTAAGGAGTTGCCAAACAATGAAAAAGACATTCTTTCTGAAACGGACTAAAAGGAAATGTATGACAAAAGAATTGAAACAGAGGGAGTATTTGATATCGGAGGGTGTGTCCTTAAGATTTGGAAGAATGTCTTGGAGGTGATGTCAAGCAAAAACTTGTGTTGTAGAACTAGTTCTGAGAAGTTAGATGTTTGGCGAGCTAGATCTGCTGAAACAGATTGAATGTTGCAGTGTTCGTTTACAATTTGAATGATGAAGGAGTATCATAATTCAATAATATTTGTTCAGAATTCAGTTGATAATTGCCCGTGTGCAGTGAAACTTTTTACGTCAAAAGCATCTTGAATTATTGAGATAAATGAGTTTGCAACACCTTAATGCATCTATATAAACATTGTGAACAAGAAGGATACTGATGAATTATGGCACTACTATCAATACCTTCCATCTAACAAACTTCAAATTTGCATTAAGCAAAAAAAATGCCCTGCCTCTTCACTTATGACTTATGAGTGTTGGTTGTTATATGTCATCTCAATTTTCATCTTGGCCGAACCCCGTTTTAGTGAATGTTGGCGCCAGTCTCCTACTTTACATGTATCCAATGTTGTCAAAGGCGTGCTTAAAGCGCGCTCAAGTCCTAAAGCAAGGGAGAAAACATGTTAAGAACGCTTTGCCTCGCTTTATGGGCGCTTCAATGTCGTCATCAAGGCTTTAAGACATGTTTTTCATTGCCAATGAGCGTAATCTGGAAGATGCAACACTAAACAATTGATATTTTACTTCCTCGATTGTTTTTTTTTTCAATTTCTCTGTCCATATATTTGTTCTTCAGTATTATGATTATAAATCTTGGACTACACATACATATTTGTATTTTTTTCTCCATTTACGCCTTTCTTCATAGAAGTCCATGCTTTATTTCTGCTTTGCGCTTGAGGCCAAAGGACCTTAGAGATTTTTTGCGCTTTTCACTTTTGATAACACTGCATGTATCGAGATTTGACCTGTCGGTTTACTCATGCAGAAAGAATCACCACTAGGATTGGCCACAGAATCTGCTCACCCTGGTAAAACTTATTACTCCCTCAGTTTCAAGTTGTCTGTTCTACTTTTCTTTTTTGGTCCGTTTTAATTCCAACTTTCCACATGGCATGTCTAAAGTCACAAGATCTGCACATCTTTAATTCAAAACCACAAGATTCAAAAGTTTTCTTTACTTTCTTAAACTCCATGTCATGTCAAAAACATGACAAACAAATTGAAACGGAGGGAGTATTATCTTTCTTTCTTCTTCTGTTTGGCATTTGCATGCTTGTCTATGGTGACATTGTGCACTTGTGACATTATACTGGTATCATAGGTGAGGCCAGTTCTTCTGTAACTGATAGTTAACTTTGCTATTTTGCAGCCCGGTTTTCGCCAGATGATAAATTTTCAAGGCAGAGAGTGCTTCTTAAGAAGCGTTTTGGCTTGCTTCCAACACAGAAACCACCTCAAAAGTACTAGCAACCTTTTGCTGCAACATATTGTTCTTCACTCCTTAGTTAAAACGCGTGTCGTGTGATTCAAACTCTTCTTCTCTTATGAAAGTTTTCGGTTCTTGTAACTTTGGTGGTAGTGTTCTCTCAATATATGTTAGTATTATTGAGTCTCCATATGTTAGTTTGTTTGTCAAACCAAAAAATGTAATAGATTGTAATGTTGCATCTCCCTTGTCATAATGGAGCCAAAATTTCACTCAAAAAGTGTTTGAGTTGGAATCTTGTTCTAACTCAGGTTTTTGTAGTTTCGGAGGATCCAACTACAGGAGAATCGGGAATGGAGGGGTTTTCCCCCCTTTTCGCCCGACTCTTGGCCCTTGATAGCATATTGAAATCTTGAAGCACTACCATTGCTACCGTGTGTTTGCATGTGATGCGGTAAAGCATCACCCTATTGTGCCAGCAACCAACTCCGACAGAGTATTAACTGAGGATAGTGTTAGTCTGTTAGATTATAATAAAAAGTAGAATGAATTTAGACCTTTCTCTTGATTTTTTTAATATGAGAAGATGTGTTAACAATCCTAAAGCTTAAAGAACGATAAAATTGAAATATTTTATGTAGTAAAGGGATATATTTAGATCTTTTCCCTTAAAATTGCTCTATTTTATCTTCTTTTACACTTTTGATCTATTTATACCCTTGACGGCAAATCATCTTGTATTTACTCTTATCATTAACAGAACTCAAATGTTAAATGTATAGATTTCACATGTCCAAATTCTACGAGAAAAGAGATACTTAAAGCTTAACGAAGGATAAAATTGAAACATTTCTTTACAATATGGTACATGCCCCCGACCAATTCAAAAGTAAAAAATGAACTACTCAAAATTGCTCAATTCTATCTTTCTTTTGAGCGGTGTTCATTTCATTGACATCAACAAATCGTCTCGTATTTATTCTTATCATTAACAGTGGTCAAAACATAAAATGTATGGATTTTGTGTGTCCAAATTCTTTGATGAAAGAGATATCACTGATAGTTAATGTGTGTTTTGATAAATAATTCAGATGCAAAAAATTCGCACACCTAATAATTGTACAATAGTAGAAGTGACTAGAAGCACACATGTCTTCATCGACATGTGTGCTTCTTGGAATTAAGAATGAGTTAAAGGGCATTTATGTCATTTAAGTATTAAATTATTTTTTTCAACAATTTATATATTTAGAAATTACGTAAAAAGTACTATAAATCACAATAATTAATAACTTAAAAATAATTTTAAAAAAACATATAAAGAAATTACGGTCGAAGAAAATTTTTGGTTGCCTCTACAAATTCCATCCGTACCATATAAATAGAGACAGAGGGAGTAGGGCATTTCCACTAATTAATTTTTTTAAAAATAATTTATATATTTTCAAGTTACATTAAAAAGTACTATAAATCTCAATAATTAATAACTTAAACACTTTTAAAAAAATTACGGTCAAAGAAAAACATGATTGACTCTCAAAATTCTATCTGTATCACATCAATTGAAATAAGAAGAGTAACATATATTAGGCGTGTGCTGACACGAGCTCTAATATCTAATTTAGACATGAAACTCAAAAAATCGAAATACTTTTTCGGCTATTAACTCAAGAACTAACAAAGGGCAAAGTTGGTAATACAAGGCAACAAGGGCAAAGTTGACATTTTCACCTTCAATAATTTGGGAAATTTAAACGAATTTTTATCTGTATAATCTGAGAATTTTTCGTACTTAGCAAAAAAAATAAAAATGGAGAACTCGAGCCCGTCAACAAGCCGGAAACGGCGACGCGCCGGCGAGCCCGAACCCGAACCGGAACCGGAACCCGAACCCGAACCGGAACCCGAATCGGAGCTCAACGAAGCTGAATTACTATCAATGGAGGAAAATTTCAACTTGAGTGATACTCTTGTTGCTCTTCGCATGATGCGTGCTCAGTTTCCCCGTATCGAAAAGGTTCAACCTTTTTTACTCCCTCCGTACTATATTAGTCGGTCACTTTTTTTTTTTTTTACACGCATGTTAAGAAATTATAAATAAAAAGTAGTTTTACTCATTCACAAATTAATTGCAAGGGTAATATGGGAAAACATTTAATTAATGCTTTCTTGATTTAGTAAGGTGGCCAACTATTTATTATTGATAAGCATGAGTTGAATTTGGTGAAATAGTTCACAGACTATTATGAAATGAGTAACTTAGTACCTATAATTACACATGAAAACCAGTACCGAAGAATTTTTCCATATTAGTTGGCCACTTTCCTTTTACACTTTTACACGCATGCTAAGAAATCATAGTTAAGAAGGTAGTTTTACTAATTCACTTCTTAAAAAACTTCTTTGAAACTTTACAAATAAGTGTGAAATACTTTCGAAAAGAATTAATGTAATTGCAAGGGTAATTTGGACCGACTTTAATTAATGCTTTCTTGATTTAGTAAAGTGGCCAACTATTATTGATAAGCATGAGTTGAATTGGTGAAATAGTTCACAGACTATTTTAGCTGGAACTATAAGATTGTTATGAAATGAGTAATTTAGTACCTATAATTACATATGAAAATTGAAAACCAGTACCAAAGAAGAAGAAGTAGAAGTAGAATCATAAATACTACTCCCACCATTTCAATTTATTTGAATTAATATCCTTTTTTTTAGTCCGTTTAATAAAGAATGTCTCTTTGCGTTTTTTGCTAATTCATTAATTTCAATTTTCCACCGCCACGGGATTAAATGATATGTTGCTACATTCTACCTACCTTTAGGTTGGTACGACCTATTGTTTCTTCTTCTTATATTATGCCTTTTTTAGACTGATTGTGTCTTGAGTCGGGGGTCTATCGGAAACAGCCTCTCTACCTCACTTTTGAGGTAGTAGTACAAACTGCATACACTCTACCTACCCCAGACCCCACTTTGTGGGAATATACTGGGTATCTTGTTGTTGTTGTCTACCTACCTTTAGGGTGTGTTCGGTTCTTGAAAAATGTTCTAGAAAATAAGTGGCTTTCCTACTTATTTTCTTGTGTTCGGTGGACAAGCAAAAGCTATTATGCTAAAAGCATTTGTATATAATTTAGACAAATAGTATGAGAGGTGAGGTGGAGAGGTAGGCTATAGCCGTGTGGGATGGTGGGAATGAAGGTGAAAATGAGGTGTGTTGGAGGGTGGAGAGGATACAATCAATGTGGAATGTCACTAGTAGAACTTATTTTCCCTACTTTTATTAGGGAGCTTATTTTCCTCATTTTAGGAGTTTGTTTTCCTAGAGAAAATGTTTTCCTAAATATTTGACCAACCGAACATGAGAAAATTGAAATATATTTTTCTTCATACCGAACACACCCTTAATTTAAAACCATAAGATTCAAAAGTCTTTTTTAATTTCTTAAACTCCGTGCCAAGTCAAAACCAGACAAACAAATTGAAACGGAGGGAGTATCTGAAATAGTGAGTGGTACCCAAGGGTGTGACCTAGTGGCATGGGCGGAGCCATCTTAGGCGAAGGGCGGTCCAGTGCACACCCTTTGCCGAAAAATTATGTGGTGTCCAAAGGTTAAATATTAGCTATTATGAGTGTATATTTAATTTTGTGTACCCTTAACGTAATTGAGAAGAAAATTTGCACGCCAAATTACCTTAATGTTAGTTATGTTCATGTTTCTGACTAGTTATTGTGAAGGAAGCAAAATTTATTCATGTGCCATATTGAATAGAGCAAGTCTGCTGTAGGCAAAATATGAGGGTATGAGAGGCACCAGATTGAAAAAGGACGATATTATGATATTGTTATTCAATTAGATGATATTTTCATCGTTGTGATAGTTTTGGATGGTTAACTTTATGAAGCTCATAAGCTAATTCTAGCTCTCATAATATAGACCTTACAGGGGTAAATACTTATCCACACGGGGTGTTTAAGCAAACCAAAAAAATTACCTTAAACAGTTACAAATTAAAGTGAGAATACATATCACTCAACCATGGTTAAATAATAAATGTGTATATGAAAGAGACATGTCTTGCATTTATTGGTATGGTGTAAACACATGGTGTGGGTGAGTTCTTACCCCTCACAGGTTAAATGTTAGGATCATAGTCTCATATTTTGTGCTAAGACCCTGATTGATAGTTTCTACAGAAATAGTTAATAAAACTATATTACATACAGAACTAGTAATAGTGTCACTTTTGTCTATGTGGTTGGACATGAAGGAATAATTGCAAAGGTTGAGGGGTGGATGAAGGGTGAAACGAGTGATACGTAGTAAGAGTCGAGATGTTGTAATACAAAACGACTTGCAACGTTGAAGAATGTAAGTTATATCCCCTTCAATAATAATATTTCATGGTGAAAACATTATAGCTATTTTAGATAAAAAACCGTGGTAAGTGATATTATGAGGTCAATCAATTTTGAAAGAATATTTTGTATCATACCAAAGAATGCAATAGTTCTGGTTGTTTCACTATTCCACTCTTTTGTATTTTGACGCTTTGCAAGTCGTTTTCACATCAGTCTACCCTTCTAGAGTTCTATACTATCTCAACTCTTCAAATTAAAATGCTTTCAGGTTTCAATTCCGCCTTTCATTTTGCGGTCACAGTTATACAGCAGTGTAAAGGACCGGACACAAGTGGACAGAGAGTTGGAGGTACTTACTGAAATTGTTGGTCAACTATAAAAAATTGTCTTTTCTGAAATCATGAGTGTACTTTTTAAGTCATCTTTCTTTCATACAAGATTATTTTCGCACAAAATTTGGTCCAAAGCAGTTGGAAGAATGCATGTTGTGGGTGCACAGACTTCACTGGTTGTTGAGTCTGTCATGGATAGCTCTTAGATTTCATTTTCAGTTCTAATAACCATTTTACTTATCACTTTACATCTTCTGATGTTTTCTTTATAATTTTTCCTCTGTGATTTGCATGCGTTGCACCTAACTGATGACAGCTAACAGATGTTTTGAGTATATCTGTGCCTCACAGTCTCTAAGGAGGGAAAAAGTTCTACGTACTTTCAAATTAAATACGGGACAGGATGATCATGCTATAATGTTTTTGGATGACTACTTTAGTCAGGTTGGTGGCTTAACTTTTACTTTGTGCAAAATATTTTATTTCAAAATTTTCATACATCTTCACCTTTTCCTTCCTATAAAGAGAAGCAATACTGACCTTATAAAAAAAAAGAGATGCAATACTGTTTTCTGCATTTGTTTTTGTTTTCTAATTGTTGCCTATTTCCTAAGAAAACGTGCTACCCACATCCCGTACCACGAGGTTAACTATTACATTCTCATCTTATTGGCGGAGTCTAATGCGTATCTTCTTTTCTAGGTAGCTTAATTGGTCATCAATTTTGTTTCATAGTTAACTTCCTAGTAATAAAACTTGTCTCAAATACTTGTTTAGATTGAACGTGTCAGTAAAAGATTGGAAGCACAGAAGCAAGAAGGCCTTTCTGTTTTTGAATGGTTCAAGGAGCATGTAATTCATTCAAAGCTAGATCCCAGTATTGGACATGAAGAACTTGTGAGTGATCTTCTCAAAGCCATGTGACGGTGAATCCGATTTCTTTTTAATTTACTTGTGTTTACATGCCTGGTATTTTCCATACTGATATGCAGCAAAAATTGTCTTATAACATTACCCAAGATCTAAATATGCGTTATCTCTTTGCAGTTCCTTCTGGAATTACTCATTTTTGTATAACCTATTGCTCTAGTCAGATCATATTGTTCCCTTGAAGTGTCTGTCAAAGTTTGGCCTCTTCTCCGGTTCTATTCTCATGCCTCATATTTCGCCCCCATGGTTATTTAGTTGCTCAGTGTTCGTTCAGTATTTTCTGCTAGATTTTCAAATAAAAGTGAAATTGACTGGGTCCTTTTTGTTTTCTTCTTTTTCTTCTCTTTTGTTTTTGACTTTTTCCACATTTCCTGTATCAATGTTTGCTTTGGCTTAAAGATGGAGTTTAGGTGGTAATGTTGATTTTTTTATTCTGATGGTTGACTGATCTGCTAACCTTCTCTAATTTCTGTTTTAGGGCATTCGTTGACAGTTGCTATAAAGACATAACTTACGTTGCAATGTAGCATTCTTTCAACAGATGTTAATGCAGTTTTTCCTAAAGTATGCTCCTTTCTAACATGGGGTACACATATATACTATGCACACTTTATTCTTGCGTAGTCCTAACTTTTTGCTTTTGTCAGAAAGTGAACCAGTCTTCAGCATGTTGGTGGAATTGAACTAGATATTTTTATCTTAAATTAATAATTTGAAATGCTTGATGCAAAGCAGAGGTTTGTTCTTGCTTGCAAGCTGATGTCTAAAGCCCTGAAATGTGTTTTCTTATGCATTTTAAGATTTTACTTTGTAGTTTAACAAGTTAATTCTAGAAGTTTGAAAAAGCCTAGATCTAGGGAATACACACCAGATCAGCTACAGTCTCCTGTCTCCCTGATCAATATCGATCAACTACATCTCAATCCAAGTAGTTGGTGTCAGCTATATAAATCCTGTGAGGGTTCAAGTGGTCCTATTAATTTTTCTTATGACCTAGAAATCCTCAAGGGCCAGTGGCACACGGTTTGAAACTGTGGATAACGGGCCCGTTCCTCTACTCATCTCCACTTAAATACCGAGCTTTTGTCTATGGCACGGTTTGAACCCGTAATGGTCACCTAACCCGCTCATCATGTGTTGTACTCTTACCAGGGGGCGAGGATTCAATTGATTCTTTATAATTTAGATAACTTCACATTGGATGTCAACCTATCATAACCTCCTCGTTTATCCAGGCTTAGGGCTGACTATAATTTGGCCTTCAAATTCACACGGGTGGAGTTTCTCTGCAAAATAATGAGAAGTAGAGGTTGCGGTTTTCTCCGGTTGTACATCTATATATGGAGATTAGCCACTACTTCTTGGTTCAAACAGTCTTAACGCATGTTAGGTGTGTAATTTTCATCACTTGTCTAGAGAAGGGTTTAATTTCACTTCGTAGGACTTCTCTTCACAAGGCCCTAAGACAGAAGTAATGATTAGACACTCCTTTGCTCTACAGCCAAGTGAAGGACACAAGTTCCGCTTACACATTTGTTTGATGAGGTCTGTAAATTGTCCAGAAGGCAGTTGATGGAAACCTAAAATTAATATGTTACGAAGTTGGTTGGTGACGTCAGGGATCTTTAGCTATTTCCTGAGCCAACTGTCTTTTAGATGGCCTTCAAAATGATGGTGCATCTTAATGGGCAGGCTTTATATGTTAGTGTTTTGAAGATAGTTTGTATATCAGTGAAAATTATTGAACTGTTTACCGTGGTATGCTTGGATTTGTGTAATAAATTCAATACACGTAGTTTAGAAGAGTATCAGAAAGTCTATTGGGGATGTGTTGTACAGTATCCATACAAGGCTGCTCACTTGTATTAATATTTAGTTGGTAAGAAATGATTTCTATCCTGAAGTTGAAAAGATATTTCATAAGCCTTTCTGTGAATGAACCTGTGTGATATACATGATATCGTTCATAAAGGAATAGAGTAGCTTGGATCAATTTTGTCAAGAAAAATGGTTACACTAAGTGAGCAGGGGGCTTCAATAGTCTGTATATTTGGGATAATGTTCCTACGTCCTAAACCAATGCGTAAGAGTCTTTTTGTATAAGGTCCTCTACTTCAGCTTATGATTTAATTAGCATAACATGACATGTTTGGTTATTTATTTTTACCTGATGTGTAGGATTAGAACAGCTCAATATTTGTGCTTACACGATATTTTTCCTTTTCCCTTTCTTTTCTGGTGGCTTTAGCGTTCACTTCTGTCATTGGGAGGCAAGGTGAAGGAGGAACACATCTCCCTCTTAATAAATGCTGGACTTCTGGTAAGCTAGAATCAGATTTTTCACTATGTAAATTGAGTTGCTCGTCTTATCTCAGTGTTTGCTTTATTATACCCTTAATGCTGCAGCGTCCTATATATTAACTTATTTCTTGTAATGGTAAAAAAACCCATATTTGGTTTTCCAGAACGATCAAATTGGAATGCCCATTACAAATGGAAGCTTAATCTTATGAGAATGAAAACCCCCTTGTGGCGGCAATAAGAATTCTCTAGGATGAACCTTGAATCAAACTGTCGTAATTTTGAATGTAACTCATATAATAAAAGCCTCTTATTTCCAATTTCTCCAAAGGATTGTGTATATATCTGCTTTGTGAAACTCCTTATTGCAGACTGATTGTCCTTGAACTCTATGCTCTTTGTTTTAAAGGTTAAATCATATTGGGAGGCCCGTTGTGGCATATGCCCCTAGGTGAAATATTGTTACAACTTACAACTTTTTGCCTTTGTAAATGTACTCTGTCCCTCCGTCTTGCATATATTTTCTAAGTGGCGTCTCTCTTATTATACCAATTCCATTCCTTGTTTATTAGCTTTCTGTCTTTTAAGTTTTGTTCGTTAGTACAATTCCATTCTCATGTTTCTTTTTTCTTGTTTTTCTTTTTGTCTTCCCTGTAAGACTCGGCAACTTATTGATCCGAACATGTACTGGTTTGCAATCCCAAATATTGGATCAGTCCTCAAGGGCCTCTCACAGGTTTTACACGTCTCTCTCTGCATGCACACATTTTCACAAACATTTTCTCGTAGCAGCCACTATGATTTACTAGCATTTTCTTGCAATTTGTATCAGGGAAGAAAAGAGCTTATGTCTTTTCTCAACCGTAGAAAGTACAAAGAGATGGCAATGGCTGCTCTGGAAAAGAAGCGCCTTCGGCTCTCTACACTAGATATGAGATTTCATCTCCGTGATTTGCTAGGATCCGGCCACCTCAAAACTGTCGAGGCTCCCACAGGGTTACTTGTTAAGGTTGTGAAGGATTAACTTAACTTTATTCTGATTAGACAATTTACAAGTGCTCAAATTGCTTGTTTGAAGACTGGATAACATAACATTTTCATGTGAATCCAACTTATATACACCTTCAATGTACAAATAGTTGAACTCCATATGGATTTTAGTAAGGTAAATTTTTTCTTCATTGTAACCGAAAGGTAAACTTTTTGCCTCAGACATCGCGACATAGTCGTAACTTTTCTCTTCCTTGGGCTGATTCTTGTTAAGCTGTTATCGATGGTCGAGTGTGTTTGTCGCTTAATTTCTGAATTTGTGCTCCAAACGAGGATGAAACTGACTATCATTCTTTCAGTATTTGTGTATTGGACAATGTCATTACATGAAAGCTCAGCTGCCAAATGCTCTGGGGTCTGGGCTTGAACAAGAACCAGGCTCTTATAATATTTTGTGTGGGGGTGGGGGTGGGGGGTGGGGCTCTTGTAATATTTTGTGTGTGTTCCAATTCGACAAAGGTAGAATGTCTTGGTCGAAGGTCCAGTACAGTAGGTAGCAGGTGTGTTTGTTTTGGCTCCCGAGCAAGAGCGGATGGAAAACTACTTTCACGTTTGGTTCGATAGCACTTTTTTCGTTGAGAATTCCTCGTCCCCTTTCGTGTGTGTGTTGGGGGGGGGGGGGGGGGGGATTTGGATTTTGTGAAGAGATAAAGGGATTATGGGTGTGTACCTTGACCTATTGGATCAGTGTATGTGTTACAATTAGTATAATTCAGGTACAAAATTTTGAATCCGTCTCTGTATTTTCTTTATTTTAGGTGAACTATCGGTAAAGTTATTTTCGTGACCTATAGGTTAGGGGTTCGAGCTGTTGAAGCAACCACTAATACTTGCATTAGAATTGGTTGTCTACCTCACACTCCTTTGGGTGTGGCTTTTTTCCGAATCTTGCTAATGCGGGATGTTTTGTGCTATATTTTTTTAATAACAAATTAAATGCTGCCTTGCAAGAAAGTTATTACTCAACCCCACTCCACCAACTTAATGTTTTTAAAAATTGAAACATCTCATACTTTATTTGCAAATGGAATTTTGGTTTATCTACTTCAGATACGTGTTATTTAGTCATCATATTAATTATTGTTTGGACAAACATTCCATTCCCATTGCAAATGAAAACGACCGCACACTACTACAATAGTCTTTGTGGTCCTTGTTTTTTTTTGTTAATGGCGGTGGTTGAGTTGGTTTGCGTGTATCTCGACTATTTCATAAAATAATTGTTACCTTCTATTAGTACATAGGGACCGAGATAAAAAATACTACGTGATTCTTTCTATCTATTCTAATCTTGGTGGACAGAGTTACCTGATACCTGTTACTGGTGATAGATATCCCGTTAATTTAATCGAGGTATACGAAAGCTGACTCGAACACCACGGTCATAAAAATAATAATACATAGGGGCGGAGTTAGCTTAGGCCAAGTGTGTCACTAAATATACATTATGCATGAAAAAAGAATCACCCCATCCGTTTCAATTTGTTTGTTTTACTTTCTTTTTTAGTCTGTTTCAGAAAAAAAATATCTCTTTCTTTTTTTTTTGGACATTTTTTTAGTTCTAACTTTTTACGTATCATTTAAGACCATATAATTAAAGGATATTTTAGTACGTTCAATATATTTTTAGTTTAAAGATCACAAAATTCAAGTCTTCTTTATTTTTCTTAAACTCCGTGTCAAGTCAAAATTAAATAAAAAAATTGAAACATAGAGAGTATATATAGATAAATTTAGGTACGCGGATGCGCTAGTAAGAAGATGTGAAAGGTTGGACTTGGCGTCAACAGAAATTAGGAGAGGTAGAGGTAAATCGAAAAAGAATCAGCGGGGGAGGTGGGATGATTACTAGACAAGACACAATTTTAACTTAGTGAGGACACGACACTAGATAGGAAAGTTTGGAGAATTAGTAGGTAGTCGAGTATTGTCGTACTTTATGTGGCCATTACCTCTCCTCTTCTCCTTATTAGTAGCCCCTAATCTCTTTTCTTCCATGCATATTACTATCTATTGCTTCATTTACTTTATATTTTGTCATTTGCTGTCATATTTTTGCTTGCAATTCTTCATCGTAAACTTTTTTTTTGAATTGAAAGTCTATCCGAAACAACTTCTCTACCCAAAGATAAAAATAAGAACTATGTACTTTCTATGATATTCTTCCAACCTCATTTATGAGATTACACTGAATATATTATTTATATTATACAAATTGACACTAATGTAGGCAGTGCAATCATTTGTCAGAATTGCTTCAATAATTATAATACTCACTTGGTTTTAATAGGTTCATATATTATAATTATTTATTTTAGAAAGTGACAAAGAAAAAAAAATTGCCTTATTCTGAATTGCCATCTGGACATCTATATATCTTGAGATGACTTGCTGTAATGGTTATAATTCTGGACCATATTTGTTTTCCAAAGATGAGTATATATCTATATGAAAGGGAATATTTGTTTGTTTAATAAGATGGTCCATTTTTTGGTTTTATTCTAGGCATCCACAAATTGCATACACAATTTTTTGAGTAGAAAAATGTTCTTTTTTTAAATGTAATTTAAAATATATTAATAACAATTTTAAAGCCTCATTAGCCATGAAAATTATGAAATTTGAAGAAAAAAAAAAGTGAATTTTTGTTTTTAAAGTAAAAAATGGTATTTGAAAATTTGAGTTGTGTTTGCCATGAATACAACTTAGAGTTGTTTTTGAATTTTGTGAATGATTTGGAGTGAAAAATAGAAATAATGTTCTGATGTTTTTCATATTTCAGAATTTTTGTGAGTTATGAAATTTTTCAAAATTTTATGGCCAAACATGATTTACGAAATTCAACTTAAAAAAAAAAGTAAAAAATATTTATAGCCAAATGGCTACTTAGTAAATCGGGAAGTGATTTGATTAAATTTTCGAGTACTAAAAGTTAATAAAGTGTATGTAGATGTGCATCTTATATATTAGTCGATTCAACTCGAATTACTGGATTCTATCAAACTCACAACTCTTGAATTTTGAAAGGGTCTCAACTATTAGAGTTAAAATATATATTCGATATATAAGAGAAAATATATGATGCTCGCGTATTTGGTCGTGCCTTTTAAGCGGGTCAAGATCATGCGATGTCAATATCAACGAAAATATTAATTTATTTGAGATTAAAGCGTAATTATTATTATTATTATTGTTGTACATATAAGAGAAGTTATAAGTAGGTGATCAAACTTCCCATATACATAACAAAAAAGAAGAAGCAGACAGCAGTAGGAAATTAAATCTACGGAGAAGGGTTAAATATATCCTTGTATTATTAGAATTTAAATATATTTTTCGTTATATTTTGAGTTTAAATATTTCCTTTTCGTTATGCTTTGGTTCAAATATATCCTCGTACTATTAGAAATAATTTAAATATACCCCTCGTTATATTTTTAGTCCAAATATATCCATTCAGATATATTTTAGATTCAAATATACCCCTCATTATACTTTTATGCTAATTTAACCCTCCCCCCCTCCCCCCCCCCCCATTTTTTTTATAAAAGCGATTAATCCTTATTTTTTGTTTACAAACGGACACGTAATAAGCTTTTAAATAAAAATAACTCATCACCAAATATAATATTTAAACGATTCTCTTTACAAACTCACTTGTTTAATTCATCTCCGGCCCGCTCCCTCGATTCATACAAAAATAATACACATATTCACAATTTATACCCCTGTTATTTAAACCTTTTCTTGACATCACAACGAATAAACTTCATTACGGGGAATTAAAGTTTTGATATATAAGAAAAATTATTTCCTTTCTGCTATCATCTTTTGGTCTAATATCAGATGTTAAAACTTATAGTTGAAATAATCAGCTAAGCAAGATTATTATATATAAATGTAGAAAAAAATATTCTATATTTGATAAACGAATCATTAATGTCAACGAAAAAGTATTCAGAAATAAGTGGAGCAAAGACTTTAAAGAGCTTGGATTAATGAGAAGCGAATCATTAAAAAAGAGAAGAAAAGAAAATAGAAGACTATAAGAAAAGAAAAGAACTTAAAGTAGAGAAAATTGAGATGGTTTAAATGGGTGAATGTCAAAAATAAAGGTAAATCAGCATAAAAGTTTAATGGGAGGAGTAAGGGGTATATTTGGCCTGAAAGTATAACGAAGGGTATATTTAAACTATTTCTAATAGTACGGGGATATATTTGAACACAAAATATAACAACAAAAGTATATTTAAACCGTATAACAAGGAGTATATTTAAATCATTTATAATAGCACAGAGGTATATTTGACCCTTCTCCGTTAAATCTATTGATTTAATTAATATTAATATTATATTATATCATAGGGTTCAGTTTCTTGAATAAAATCTTTGTGGGGGTCTTTAATTTGCTTTTAAGGGATAATTATAGCTAAAAAGACAAATTAAACTCACATAAAAGAGACACATAAAGACATACAAAATGATATGATAGAATTAATGTTTGATAATTTTTTTCGTCTGCATGTAAGCAAACATAAAAAAATGAATAAAATCCATAACCTAAGATTTTTCACTAACTCCTTTAATTATCAAAATGTATAAAGTGATTACATTGTATTATTTAATGTTTTGTCTTTATGGAATATGTCATCTCATTAGTAAAATCCTATTCCCCGTTTCTTTTTAATTGTCATGATAAAATTTTATACAACTCTTAAAAAAATTAATTAGAAATATAATTTGACTAATATATTTCTTAATAATTATTTAATCTTTGTCTATTTACGTGTTTCCTAACTCTATAATAATTAATACTACGGGAAAAGTTGAATTTTTTTAAATTATTTCTCTTTTAATTTTTTAAATTGACAAGTGAGTATTTAGGAATAATTATATTTAGAATACATGATAACAAAAAAGGAACGGAGAGAATACCTTATTTGTCTTGATTTATGTTATACGCTTTACTTTTTAGTTTATATTCAGAAATAAATTAATTTTAAAATTCATATTTTATCCTTTATAAGATATTTCAAACTTATTATTTCAAACGTTTTCATCTTTTTTTTAAAAAAAAAATTTATATCTAAATAATGTCACATAAATTGAGACGGATAGACTGATCAAATAATTAACTTATTATTGTGTAGTTCAAGTTTCATTTTCTTTGGATTATATACAATGGACCTACCAAATGAATGTGTGAATATATATAATTAGTAACTTGCTAATCATGTTTTATATTTGATATTAGTCCCCGTTATTGCAACTTCAGTCTGTTTTAATTTATTTGCTAATGAAAAAAGAAAAATTCATATTATGCTTTTACTCTGAACTGATATATAAGTAACTCAATTGTCGAGACACCTTTAATTTTAAGTTAAATCTCAAGGGGACAAAATTATGGGTTATCATGGGGTTATTACTTATTAGTACGTTAAGAAGAGCTTTCAAATGTACTAATGATTAGCTGACGTTCTTTCATTTTTAAACTTCGTGTTTAATTAAATTAAAATACTATTAGCTAAATTGACAATCAAATAGTATATAATCATTATATCCATGTTAATATAGTTATTTTCATGGAATTTCAAACGAGTTTCTATCGAAAATCATAGAATAATGACGAAAATGTATATATGAAGTAGAAGTTAGGTGTCCATGTGGGGGTCATGACTATATATGTAATGTGACTAATGAATAATATGCTAAATTATTGCTATTAATCAATGTTGTACTTGTGGCCAACAATTTTGCTTCTCCTACACTCTCATGATTAGTTTCATTTGATAACGAGTAGCGGTGAGATTTGATCGAATTCATGATTTTTCGAGCTATTATTAGATATACACGTACTTTTTTTTTTGATGAATTTCATGATAAATGTGCCCGTCAATCAAAAAATGTTTTTGGCGAACTTTCATCGGAAATCAGTGATGGCATCCTGACAAAAACGTCCACTGGAAACTTTTAGATTTCTAGTGTGTATACTCGATCTGTTACCATATTGAAATGTGTGATTACTACTAAAAGAAATATTATTTGTTACTGATTGTTATTGAAATTTTCAACTGAAAATTATTCAGTGGCTATTATTACAGATATTTTGATTGAATCAGTGTTAAAAGAAAAAAGTAGTAGTGTAAAAATTAGAAACTCTCCCAGTGTTTCAGTGAGAATCAATTTTCCACCATGTGTTTTTTTCAATGAGCTGGTTCGATTAAAAATAAATAGGAAAATCATATTTTATTAGTACAAATTTCTCATTAATTCATGGTGAAAAATACTTGTATTCCTAATAGTGGATGGTGTAGCTCAGTCGGTTGGCTACCTGAGCTACCACCTTATTGGTGAGAGTTCGATTTCTTATGTTATAATCTCTTCCGATTTTCCCTTTCCCTACCTCGTGCCTCAATTTTTTAAAAATGTGTGACTATCTCGTCTAAAAGCTAAAAAAAAAAAAAAAGGGCAGCCCGGTGCACTAAAGCTCCCGCTATGCGCGGGGTTCGGGGAAGGGCCAGACCACAAGGGTCTATTGTACGCAACCTCACCTTACATTTCTGCAAAGGGCTGTTTCCACGGCTTGAACCCGTGACCTCCTGATCACATGGCAGCAACTTTACCTCGTCTAAAAGCTCAACTAATAATAAAGCATAAAATGTGATGATACATGAATCTTTTCATTCAACTAATTGAGACATGGAAAGATCTAAACAAGTACTAGCTTGCCTAGGATTTGACTTTAGAGGTTATTTCATCATTGCACAAAATAAAAGGCAAAATTATTAATTTTGTGTAACGACAAGGATTTCAAATCATTGAAGGTCATTTGTTTGCGAACAAGTTTTCTAAATTTATAATAATTATAACATTAAAATTAAATATGAGATTAATTATTTAACGAATATATATAATGTAGATATTTTATTTATTGGATTAAAAATAAAATCTTTAAAATATGATACAAAACATGTATTTATTTTATACTAGATAAAACTTGAATATCTATCTATCTATTTATCTATCTATCTATCTATATGTATGTATATATTTACCATAACCATATTAAATGATTTTTAGTACTGTTATTTGGTTGTTTTATTTCGAGATTATCTAATCTCGAGATTGTGATATAGTATTATAGAATTAGTATGAAAATTATGATATAAATAGTATTGAAAATTATGTTGCCTAGGATTTGATTTTAAATCAGGTCATGCATAACTCAAAATAGAAAGCAAACTTGTTTCAAATGATTAAACATTAATCCTCATTGTTTTGCGTAACGATATGCTAATCTTTTTCGTATCGTTCTGAATTTAAGAAATATCTCTCCAATAATGTTTCAAATTAAATGATCCTATCCGTTCCACCACATCCCTTTTGATAATGACATTATTCAAATCATTAACATTAATTATTACATCATTTTGCGTAACGACATGCTAATATCTTTCGTATCGTTCTAATTTTATCGCTTATCATTCAACACAATTTCAAATCTTTTTTGTTCTTCTGTATAATTATCTGGTGTCCAACATTCATTAGGGCAACTAACCACACCATGCATATCTCAAAATTAATGATTGAATTATAGAAAGCAAAATTATTTGAAATTAATGATTGAATTAGTCCTCTTTATATTGACATGTTAATTTTTTTTCGTATCGTTTTAAATTTAAGAAATATCTCTCTAATGGCGTTTCAAATGATCCTATTTGTTCCACCACAATACCCCTTTAATTTGATAATGACATTATTCAAATCATTAACATTAATTATATATCATCATTTTGCGTAACGACATATTATTAATCTCTTTCGTATCGTTCTAATATTACCGTACATCTCTAACACAATTTCAATTTTTTTTTTATATATATATATAATTATCTGATGTTCGATATTCATTAGTCCGACTAAATCGTCCACCCCACCCCCCACCCCCCCTAAAGATCAAACTTGTGACTTCTATTTGAGGATAATGAGGAGCGAGATTTCATCCATTCCACCACGTCTCTTGACGGTGACATTTCAAATCATTTAATGAAGTTTGTAACTTGGGACACACGCATGTTATATAGTTTTTGTGTGTCTTAAGAAAAGAATATTCTATTATTGTCACTATATAGTATATACATATGATTAATCAAACAGTACGAGGACATGTGTTTCTATTATGAACTATATTTCCTTTTTCGAACTATCGAAAAAATGAGATTCTTATCGAATTCGAGTTTTCTATATACTATTTTCATCACCAATCTATATATGTGTCCATACCTATCCTGATCTTGTCTTTTGGAAAAAATTGCAACACTAATTAAATACGAATTATTCAATGGTTTCAATTAAAATATATTGTAATGGGCCAAAATACGTTGATTATGTAAAAATTCTTTATATTTGTAGTTTATATAATTTTAATCGTACTCGTTCGTTTAATATATTTTAATTTGACTGATCACAAAGCTTAAGTAAATAATTTTTTTTTTTGATTCTTATCATCATAAACTAAATTTACTATATATATATATCAAAATTATTTTTTGAATCTTGTGGTCTGCAGATCGATGTCATGACGCCTTATAAAGGGATGCCACTAAGCGTACAATGGGAAATAGATTTGAAACTTACTAAATATAAAAAGGTAGCAAGAGAAGACGAAATCAATCATGTATTACATGTTTTTTATTATAACTTACTAAATATAAAAAGGTAGTAAGAGAAGACGAAATCGATTATCAAAGATCATGATAGAGTGTTATGTATTATTTTATTCTTAACTAGAAATTTTGAGTTTGAGGCCTCGAAATAGAATTGTGTTTGATAGAAAGCTTGACACACTAAAGAACAAATTAATAATTGATAGTCACAAAGCTTCTTCATGACAAAAGTATATAGGCAAACAATCTTCATTAATACAATATCACATTTTTTTGGAAAAAGTTGCTAAAGAAAAAAGCAACTTTAATTTCCTTTTTTACATTTTTGTCAAAAAGTATGCAGTACAAACCCTTTTTTCCCCCCTTTTATTCTGAAATCAAGCTGCCCCCCCCCCCCCCTCCTGTGGCCCCTAAATCCTAGAAATATTGCACAAGTAATTATATTTCCTCCGTTTTAATTAAAGGTCTCGAGTCCGAGCTTTGAAAATAGGAATTTTTTGTTGGGTGTTTCATCCTCAGAAATAGGCTTTGCAATGCGTGAATCTGGATTAATTGAAGTGATTTTTAATACTAATTTCGCATATACAATAGAACTTCTCTATAACAACTTTATTTATCTAAATAACTTTTTATAGTTATGGTAAATGTTATAGAAAACATATAATTAATATAACATAAAACATTAATTTAAAATTGAAAAAACATTCGATTATTATGGTAAAATATTATTTTAAAGGATGACTGTTTTATAAAGAGGTCTAACGATATACCCATTACCCTCTCCATCTCAAAATATTTAAATGTCGTCCTTAATAAAAATATTTATCTCAAAATACTTGCCATTTTAGAAGTTCAAGATAAAATTAATTATTGTTTCTCATTTTACCTTTAGTAGTAATTGTTCTTGAAAACTATAAGCACCTTATTTACGATACATAAATAGAGTAAATATTATTCAATGAGGAGATATTATACGTATTTTAAGATATAAATAATGACAACATAATCTAATATCTATCCTAATTAATATTTTTTTAAAAGATGTGTAAATGAAAAATGCGACAAGTATTTTGAGATGATGGGAATATATAGTGGAGACATACATTAGTTAATTCTGTTAATTGCCAGGGGATAATTTGTTTTTTGTTTTTTTAAAAGTGATTAACACAAAAGAGAAACAAAGTGATTAGACATGTTGATATTAACCTCTAAATCGAATCTTTTGAAAACGAATGATAATTACATTTTAGTAAAAAATATTTTTTATATATAATATATATATATATATATATATTATAATATATATAATATATATTTATATATATAATATACCATGAAAGTTATCTAGGCACTGATACTATTTTTACAGAACAGGTGACTGGGCGCTAGTCCGCCATAGTCAAAGATCTAGCAAGTCGAGCATCCTTAAAGTATTGATTAAGGATCGAGATATATACAAATTCTTATATGATTTGATGACTGTATGAAAGCTGTTGAAGCTTTTACCCAGGCAAGGGGCCTGTCGAGATCTAATACATATTGTTATTAAACCCATGGGTCTAGCAGTTCTAACCGGCTAGAGACGCCCTTTTCTCCTTTAACGGGCTTGAGACCAGGGGTGGCTAGACGGAGTCACTAAGACAAAGCTAATAACAATAGTATCGGATCTGACTGTACCACCATCTTGGAACCAAGTCAAGAAACCATATATAAATCTGTTTATATCTAGATAAAGTCTAGATCTTTCATAGTAGATATAAAAGTGAAGTTAGCTATTCGACATAGATACGAATCTTTTTAGCCGGACATATAATTTTTTATGAAAAGAAAACGAAAGGGGATTAGGAAATGACAATTTGATGGGACCAAAGAAGAAACCCTTCTGATAACTTGTGTCGAGATTCTAATGGATAAAGGTATATGTTTAGAATTTAAACAAGAAACTTATATATAGTTATTAAAGAAATTAAATTACCATGAAAACTATTCAATAAATAAATAAATAAATAAATAAATAAATAAATAAAGGGTACTCGAAAAGATTAGCAGTCTAGTTCAGTCACTTCCCTTCCAATAGCTAATTCCTCTAATTCTCGATCCGATTTTCAGTTAAGTCGATCCTTTCATGTTTCTTATCCTATTAAAGGCTTGTAACTAGAGTTTTACAGTTTCCTCTCGCAAAAATTAATAAGTTACTAGGTTTTAATTCCACAATAAAATAGTAGTTCATGTTGTAAATGATAAGTTTTTGTAACACTTCGAAAGGAGGGCGGTCTAATGAGGGTAGGTCAAACAAGACTGGTAGGGTTTTAGTCTGTCAAGTTTCTGAGGATGAGGTGCATATATGATATTTTAGGCGAATTTCACATGGGAATGAAGAGGGAAGTGAAGAATTTTATAAGGCATAGTTCAAGTTCACATAGTACGTGCTTATTTGAGGCTCAATGTGACGTAGCCTAAAATACAAATTTGTGCAGGTCTAGGCTCAAAGAGGCCAATTAGTGCCACTGACTTGGGTCGTAATAAATATGGTGTCAGAGTGTACTCCTTCAATACAATGGTGGGACAAACCTCAACCTTCTAGGCTTAGCAATAACTTCAAGGTAAGGTGCACATGACACTTTTATATACGATATGTATTACTTAATTTCACACGGTACACACGCTTTTAAGGTTCGATATTACATAGCTCAGAAGATAAATTCATGCAAACTTAGATTCAAAACAGACAATATGTTTCATGAACTTGGATCGTGACAGTTTTTTATCATTGATCTAAGATCGAAACTAAAAAGAACTGATGAAAACATGTACAAACAGTAGATTAAAACATGTGATTAATTTACCCTTATTAGTCTAGTCTCTTTTTCTTTTCAACTTCGTATTCATGGATCAAATTTTATCCTAGTTAGGAAAATAAAAAATAGAAAAAATGAATTAAAAAGAAGAGCTCTTTTGGGAGATGGTGGTTGTCGATTGGGGCGGAACTACAATATTAGATACAAATTCGAACGTTTTCTTTTCCACCCCACCACTCAGATGGAGGATCAATATAGTGTTCCCACCCTCCAGCATGACTCAAACCTCCAACCTATCAATCTATGGTGGAAGTATTCAACCACCTGTGCAAGCGTTATTTGTCGGACAAATTTAGTAACTTTTGTTTAGATATATATTTTTTTTTATAAAAATCATTAATCATGTATAAAATTGCAATTGTTAATCAAGCCAACAACTAAAATGATCGAGCTATCAATTCATGCAAGTTTAGAATTCATAAATTTAAGGCAGAGGGGTTATTTGAAAACGAAGTTGTGTAAAGCAGTGTCGAAATCAGAAATTTCATTAAGAATGATCAAGAATTAATATATAGGAATGCATATATAAAGTAATTTGTGACGAAGCGTGTTCAACTGACCATCATTCATCGGATGTGACTAGGCTACTAGTGTAAAGGTCCCTTCACATATATCCCATGAATGTCCCCATATATATAATTTCCCCATAACTTATGGAAGTGAACAAATTGAAAAATAGATACATATATAGGGAAAAGCAAATATAATGGACCATAAATTATTGTTTGTTTTGTTTGCAAAAAGATATGATAAGAATATGAAATCGTCACTCAATTCACCAATAAGGAAAACGTTTTCTTTATCGATTTTTCATTCGATGTCTGATATTAATTATATTGGGGCTCAATTGAATTCTGATTTCGTGTATCATAGGACCAATTTCTGAGGACTTGAGCTTCAAATAATTTTTTTTTCATTTTCATAAGCTCGAACCCGAAACATCTGATTAATGATGGAAGAAAGTTACTTAAAGCTCTATAGGGTAAACTAATGACCAACAATATTTTTTAGGGGATATTTTTTAAAGATAAGCCCGAAATAAGGACATTTGTGCGAATGACTCTTTTTTATTGGTCTTTCACTCGGTGTCCTCCAATATTTATATTGGGGAACGACTAAGTCCCTGGTTCATGTATTGTAGGGCCAATTAATTATGAGTGCTTGGACTTCCAACATGATATTTCATTGAAGCTCGAACCTCAGACATCTGGTTAAGGATAGAAGAAAACTTTGTTTTTATTAATTATAAGTATAAAGGATTTATTATTCCTACCAAAATTCACAATCATTGGTTTTATTCTTTCCTTGGGTTAGTTTTTTTTAGGATAATCAATTTAATTATGAGACATGTTACACCATAACATTCTTATCAACTTATTAATTTTAGTTTAAACTACCTAAAGGGATATACCTCCTTACCATATTTACTAACTCTTTCACTATTTTATTTTAATTACTTAATATACCACATGTTAATAAGAAAACCACTTGGATACATCGTCTCACGTCGAGATACATCGCCTTCACTCGGGATATATCGCCCTCTGATACATGCGGGATGCCAATGTATCAGAGGTAAAACCAAAGAATTCCGATGTATCAGAGTGGTTTGGGATGTATCCGATGAGATTGAGATGTATTCGAGTGGTTTGGAGATGTATCCTGAGGCGAGGCGATGTATTCTGAAGTGAGGGATGTATCCCGAAGGGATTGAGGTGGGAAAAAGGGTAATCAGCTCCCAAAGATGTGTGTTGTACGTAAGTTACCCTTAATTTTATAACCTTAATTAATTAGCCTATACACAATCTCTAATCAATCTTGTGAATATGTTTATATATAGAACATAATATAATTAAGTAAAGCGGGATTAGATTAATCAAAGAATCTAATAATTGAATTATGTTTAATAACATGCATGTGGGATATATTAAAAAAAAGATTAGTAGGTTGTACGTAACAATTAATTGCCATGACTCCCCATGCAACGTACAAAATAAAAACAAACACATAAAGACAACAACGTGCCCATTTTATATTAACAAGAGAAAGAAAACTAGTATATTGTTTGGAGTATTTCTTTTGTGTGTATGGGGTGGTGGGGGTGGGGGGTGGGGGGTGAGTGGTGGTGGGGGTGGTGGTCAATGGCGGAATAAAGATTTTCATTAAGGGGGTTTAAACTTTGAAGAGGAGTAAGCACATGAAAAAGACGAGGGAGATTCAACATCTACTATATGTACATAAGAAATAATTTTAACTTTGTATATACATTATAATTTTTTACTGAAGAGGGTTCGAATGAACCCCCTCGCCGCTAACTAGCTCCGTCCCTGGTGGTGGTGATGAAGGGGTGGGGTGGGGGTATCGTATATAAGAAAAAACTTGCTTTTAGGAGGGATCTTTCGCCTTTATTGAGAAGATATAAAACAAGCTTATTACTTACTAATAAAGCCGCAAGAAGCACGAGGTTCCAGAGGCAGAGTTTTGGAAGTTAAAATTTGATTCACTGCAACTCCAGAATTTAAGTTATATACATCAAAAATATACAAGGATATCACACATTAGACGTTCAATTTAATCGATTATAGCAATTTATTATTAATTATTCTATTTTTTCAGGTTATTATATTAGGGTTTGCTAGCTAGCTCCTTCAATGCTTTTACAATCATTCGATTGTAACAACACTTCTAAACTAGCATGCAGAACGCGCCATTACCTACAACGCTTTTCTCTGGAGACTCTCACGAAGCGAAAATGGGCGACATTTTTGTATGCTACACTTTCGTTGCCCTAGAGAATTAAGGAAGTATAAACTTGTACGTGATTCTACTTTCTTATTAAACTATGGACTCCTTGTTAATAATCAAGATCGTTCGAAATTTTCTTTTCATTAGGCGGCTATTAGGTCACTAGCTATATAATCAGCTCACATGTTTCCGTTACATTATTTGTTAATCATCAAAATCAAAACTCGAACACTTAAATGCAAGAACAACTTTTTTTTTCTTCAATATGTCCATCTTATGACTTCTCAAATAAATAATTGATTCCATGATGATTTTGTAGAAAAAAGAATTATATATAGATTTAGGTGGTATGTTCCATCACAATTTTACGATTAACTATTTGAATGAATCGATTTGCAATAATGTGATTATTAGTCAATAATTTTCCTCCCTTTTTCGACCTCTCAAATTTTTTTATTTAGTTTTTGTGTGTTTGGTACGAGGAAAAATATTTTTTAAGAAAATAAGTGATTATTTAAAATTGAAAAAACATTCGATTATTATGGTAAAATATTATTTTAAAGGATGAATGTTTTATAAAGAGGTCTAACGATATACCCATTACCCCCTCCATCTCAAAATATTTAAATGTCGTCCTTAATAAAAATATTTGTCTCAAAATACTTGTCATTTTAGAAGTTCAAGATAAAATTAATTATTGTTTCTCATTTTACTTTTAATAGTAATTGTTCTTGAAAACTACAAGCACCTTATTTACGATATATAAATAGAGTAAATATTATTCAATGAGGAGATATTATACGTATTTTAAGATATAAATAATGACAACATAATCAAATATTTATCCTAATTAATATTTTTTTAAAAGACGTGTGAATGAAAAATACGAAAAGTATTTTAAGATGATGGGAATATATAGTGGAGACATACATTAGTTAATTCTGTTAATTGCCAGGGATAATTTGTTTTTTGTTTTTTTAAAAGTGATTAACACAAAAGAGAAACAAAGTGATTAGACATGTTGATATTAACCTCTAAATGGAATCTTTTGAAAACGAATGATAATTACATTTTAGTAAAAAATATTTTATAATATATATATATATATATATATTACTATTATTTATTATTACTATTATTTTAATTATATGAAAAGAAAAAGAAAGGGGATTAGGAAATGACAATTTGATGGGACCAAAGTAGAAACCCTTCTGATAACTTGTGTCAAGATTCTAATGGAAAAAGGTATATGTTTAGAATTTAAACAAGAAACTTATATTTAGTTATTAAAGAAATTAAATTACCATGAAAACTATTCAATAAATAAATAAATAAATAAATAAATAAAGGGTACTCGAAAAGATTAGCAGTCTAGTTCAGTCACTTCCCTTTCCATAGCTAATTCCTCTAATTCTTGATCCGATTTTCAGTTACGTCGATCCTTTCAAGTTTCTTATCCTATTAAAGGCTTGTAACTAGAGTTTTACAGTTTCATCTCACGAAAATTAATAAGTTACTAGGTTTTAAATCCACAATAAAATAGTAGTTCATGTTGTAAATGATAAGTTTTTGTAACGCTCCGAAAGGAGGGCGGGCTAACGAGGGTAGGTCAAACAGGACTGGTAGGCTTTTAGTCTGTCAAGTTTCTGAGGATGAGGTGCATATATGATATTTTAGGCGAATTTCACATGGGAATGAAGAGGGAAGTGAAGAATTTTATAAGGCATAGTTCAAGTTCACATAGTACGTGCTTATTTGAGGCTCAATGTGACGTAGCCTAAAATACAAATTTGTGCAGGTCTAGGCTCAAAGAGGCCAATTAGTGCCACTGACTTGGGTCGTAATAAATATGGTGTCAAAGTGTACTCCTTCAATACGATGGTGGGACAAACCTCAACCTTCTAGGCTTAGCAATAAATTCAAGGTGAGATGCACATGATACTTTTATATAAGATATGTATTACTTAATTTCACACGGTACACACGCTTTTAAGGTTCGATATGACATTGCTCAGAAGATAAATTCATGCAAATTTAGATTCAAAACAGACAATATGTTTCATGAACTTGGATCGTGACAGTTTTTTATCATTGATCTAAGATCGAAACTCAAAAGAATTGATGAAAACATGTACAAACAGTAAATTAAAGCATGTTATTAATTTACTCTTATTAGTCTAGTCTCTTTTTCCTTTCAACTTCGTATTCATGGATCAAATTTTATCCTAGTTAGGAAAATAAAAAATAGAAAAAATGAATTAAAAAGAAGAGATTTTTTGGGAGATGGTGGTTGTCGATCGGGGCGAAACTACAATATTAGATACAAATTCGAACATTTTCTTTTCCACCCCACCACTCAGATGGAGGATCAATATAGTGTTCCCACCCTCCAGCATGACTCGAACCTCCAACCTATCAATCGATGGTGGAGGTATTCAACCACCTGTGCAAGCGTTATTTGTCGGACAAATTTAGTAACTTTTGTTTAGATATTTTTTTTTTATAAAAATCAGTAATCATGTATAAAATTGCAATTGTTAATCAAGCCAACAACTAAAATGATCGAGCTATCAATTCATGCAAGTTTAGAATTCATAAATTTAAGGCAGAGGGGTTATTTGAAAACGAAGTTGTGTAAAGCAGTGTCGAAATCAGAAATTTCATTAAGAGTGATCAAGAATTAATATATAGGAATGCATATATAAAGTAATTTGTGACGAAGCGTGTTCAACTGACCATCATTCATCGGATGTGACTAGACTACTAGTGTAAAGGTCCCTTCACATATATCCCATGAATGTCCCCATATATATAATTTCCCCATAACTTATGGAAGTGAACAAAGTGAAAAATAGATACATATATAGGGAAAAGCAAATATAATGGCCCATAAATTATTGTTTGTTTTGTTTGCAAAAAGATATGATAAGAGTATGAAATCGTCACTCAATTCACCAATAAGGAAAACGTTTTCTTTATTGATTTTTCATTCGATGTCTGATATTAATTATATTGGGGCTCAATTGAATTCTGATTTCGTGTATCATAGGACCAATTTCTGAGGACTTGAGCTTCAAACAATTTTTTTTTCATTTTCATAAGCTCGAACCCGAAACATCTGGTTAATGATGGAAGAAAGTTACTTAAAGCTCTATAGGGTAAACTAATGACCAACAATATCTTTTAGGGGAAATTTTTTAAAGATAAGCCCGAAATAAGGACATTTGTGCGAATGACTCTTTTTTATTGGTCTTTCACTCGGTGTCCTCCAATATTTATATTGGGGAACGACTAAGTCCCTGGTTCATGTATTGTAGGGCCAATTAATTCTGAGGACTTGCACTTCTAATATGATATTTCATTGAAGCTCGAACCCCAAACATCTGGTTAAGGATAGAAGAAAACTTTATTTTTATTAATTATAAGTATAAAGGATTTATTATTCCTACCAAAATTCACAATCATTGGTTTTATTCTTTCCTTGGGTTAGATTTTTTTTTGGATAATCAATATAATTATGAGACATGTTACACCATAACATTCTTATCAACTTATTAATTTTAGTTTAAACTACCTAAAGGGACATACCTCCTTACCATATTTACTAACTCTCTCACTATTTTATTTTAATTACTTAATATACCACATGTTAATAAGAAAATCACTTGGATACATCGTCTCACGTCGTGATACATCGCCTTCACTCGGGATATATCGCCCTCTGATACATGCGGGATGCCGATGTATCAGAGGTAAAACCAAAGAATTTCGATGTATCAGAGTGGTTTGGGATGTATCCGATGAGATTGAGATGTATTCGAGTGGTTTGGGGATGTATCCCGAGGCGAGGCAATGTATTCCGAAGTGAGGGATGTATCCTGACGGGATTGAGGTGGGAAAAAGGGTAATTAGCTCCCAAAGATGTGTGTTTTAGGTAAGTTACCCTTAATTTTATAACCTTAATTAATTAGCCTATACACAATCTCTAATCAATCTTGTGAATATGTTTATATATAGAACATAATATAATTAAGTAAAGCGGGATTAGATTAATCAAAGAATCTAATAATTGAATTATGTTTAATAACATGCATGTGGGATATATTAAAAAAAAGATTAGTAGGTTGTACGTAACAATTAATTGCCATGACTCCCCATGCAACGTACAAAATAAAAACAAACACATAAAGACAACAACGTGCCCATTTTATATTAACAAGAGAAAGAAAACTAGTATATTGTTTGGAGTATTTCTTTTGTGTGTATGGGGTGGTGGGGGTGGGGGGTGGGGGGTGAGTGGTGGTGGGGGTGGTGGTCAATGGCGGAATAAAGATTTTCATTAAGGGGGTTTAAACTTTGAAGAGGAGTAAGCACATGAAAAAGACGAGGGAGATTCAACATCTACTATATGTACATAAGAAATAATTTTAACTTTGTATATACATTATAATTTTTTACTGAAGAGGGTTCGAATGAACCCCCTCGCCGCTAACTAGCTCCGTCCCTGGTGGTGGTGATGAAGGGGTGGGGTGGGGGTATCGTATATAAGAAAAAACTTGCTTTTAGGAGGGATCTTTCGCCTTTATTGAGAAGATATAAAACAAGCTTATTACTTACTAATAAAGCCGCAAGAAGCACGAGGTTCCAGAGGCAGAGTTTTGGAAGTTAAAATTTGATTCACTGCAACTCCAGAATTTAAGTTATATACATCAAAAATATACAAGGATATCACACATTAGACGTTCAATTTAATCGATTATAGCAATTTATTATTAATTATTCTATTTTTTCAGGTTATTATATTAGGGTTTGCTAGCTAGCTCCTTCAATGCTTTTACAATCATTCGATTGTAACAACACTTCTAAACTAGCATGCAGAACGCGCCATTACCTACAACGCTTTTCTCTGGAGACTCTCACGAAGCGAAAATGGGCGACATTTTCGTATGCTACACTTTCGTTGCCCTAGAGAATTAAGGAAGTATAAACTTGTACGTGATTCTACTTTCTTATTAAACTATGGACTCCTTGTTAATAATCAAGATCGTTCAAAATTTTCTTTTCATTAGGCGGCTATTAGGTCACTAGCTATATAATCAGCTCACACGTTTCCGTTACATTATTTGTTAATCATCAAAATCAAAACTCGAACACTTAAATGCAAGAGCAACTTTTTTTTTCTTCAATATGTCCATCTTATGACTTCTCAAATAAATAATTGATTCCATGATGATTTTGTAGAAAAAAAGAATTATAGATAGATTTAGGTGGTATGTTCCATCACAATTTTACGGAGCATTAAATTAACTATTTGAATGAATCGATTTGCAATAATGTGATATTAGTCAATAATTTTCCTCCCTTTTTCGACCTCTCGAATTTTTTTATTTAGTTTTTGTGTGTTTGGTACGAGGAAAAATATTTTTTAAGAAAATAAGTGATTATTTAAAATTGAAAAAACATTCGATTATTATGGTAAAATATTATTTTAAAGGATGAATGTTTTATAAAGAGGTCTAACGATATACCCATTACCCCCTACATCTCAAAATATTTAAATGTCGTCCTTAATAAAAATATTTGTCTCAAAATACTTGTCATTTTAGAAGTTCAAGATAAAATTAATTATTGTTTCTCATTTTACCTTTAGTAGTAATTGTTCTTGAAAACTACAAGCACCTTATTTACGATATATAAATAGAGTAAATATTATTCAATGAGGAGATATTATACGTATTTTAAGATATAAATAATGACAACATAATCAAATATCTATCCTAATTAATATTTTTTTAAAAGACGCGTGAATGAAAAATACGACAAGTATTTTAAGATGATGGGAATATATAGTGGAGACATACATTAGTTAATTCTGTTAATTGCCAGGGGATAATTTGTTTTTTATTTTTTTAAAAGTGATTAACACAAAAGAGAAACAAAGTGATTAGACATGTTGATATTAACCTCTAAATCGAATCTTTTGAAAACGAATGATAATTACATTTTAGTAAAAAATATTTTATATAATATATATATATATATATATATATATATATTACTATTATTATAATTATATATATATATATATATATTATTATTATTATTATTATTATAATTATATAAAACTATTCAATAAATAAATAAATAAATAAATAAATAAATAAAGGGTACTCGAAAAGATTAGCAGTCTAGTTCAGTCACTTCCCTTCCAATAGCTAATTCCTCTAATTCTCGATCCGATTTTCAGTTACGTCGATCCTTTCATGTTTCTTATCCTATTAAAGGCTTGTAACTAGAGTTTTACAGTTTCCTCTCGCGAAAATTAATAAGTTACTAGGTTTTAATTCCACAATAAAATAGTAGTTCATGTTGTAAATGATAAGTTTTTGTAACGCTCCGAAAGGAGGGCGGGCTAATGAGGGTAGGTCAACAGGACTGGTAGGCTTTTAGTCTGTCAAGTTTTTGAGGATGAGGTACATATATGATATTTTAGGCGAATTTCACATGGGAATGAAGAGGAAAGTGAAGAATTTTATAAGGCATAGTTCAAGTTCACATAGTACGTGCTTATTTGAGGCTCAATGCGACGTAGCCTAAAATACAAATTTGTGCAGGTCTAGGCTCAAAGCGGCCAATTAGTGCCACGGACTTGGGTCGTAATAAATATGGTGTCAGAGTGTACTCCTTCAATACGATGGTGGGACAAACCTCAACCTTCTAGGCTTAGCAATAACTTCAAGGTGAGGTGCACGTGACACTTTTATATGAGATATGTATTACTTAATTTCACACGGTACACACGCTTTTAAGATTCGATATGACATAGCTCAGAAGATAAATTCATGCAAACTTAGATCCAAAACAGACAATACGTTTCATGAACTTGGATCGTGACAGTTTTTTATCATTGATCTAAGATCGAAACTCAAAAGAATTGATGAAAACATGTACAAACAGTAAATTAAAACATGTGATTAATTTACTCTTATTAGTCTAGTCTCTTTTTCCTTTCAACTTCGTATTCATGGATCAAATTTTATCCTAGTTAGGAAAATAAAAAATAGAAAAAATGAATTAAAAAGAAGAGATTTTTTGGGAGATGGTGGTTGTCGATCGGGGCGAAACTACAATATTAGATACAAATTCGAACATTTTCTTTTCCACCCCACCACTCAGATGGAGGATCAATATAGTGTTCCCACCCTCCAGCATGACTCAAACCTCCAACCTATCAATCGATGGTGGAAGTATTCAACCATCTGTGCAAGCGTTACTTGTCGGACAAATTTAGTAACTTTTGTTTAGATATATATTTTTTTTATAAAAATCATTAATCATGTATAAAATTGTAATTGTTAATCAGGCCAACAACTAAAATGATCGAGCTATCAATTCATGCAAGTTTAGAATTCATAAATTTAAGGCAGAGGGGTTATTTGAAAACGAAGTTGTGTAAAGCAGTGTCGAAATCAGAAATTTCATTAAGAGTGATCAAAAATTAATATATAGGAATACATATATAAAGTAATTTGTGACGAAGCGTGTTCAACTGACCATCATTCATCGGATGTGACTAGGCTACTAGTGTAAAGGTCCCTTCACATATATCCCATGAATGTCCCCATATATATAATTTCCCCATAACTAATGGAAGTGAACAAAGTGAAAAATAGATACATATATAGGGAAAAGCAAATATAATGGACCATAAATTATTGTTTGTTTTGTTTGCAAAAAGATATGATAAGAATATGAAATCGTCACCCAATTCACCAATAAGGAAAACGTTTTCTTTATTGATTTTTCATTCGATGTCTGATATTAATTATATTGGAGCTCAATTGAATTATGATTTCGTGTATCATAGGACCAATTTCTGAGGACTTGAGCTTCAAACAAATTTTTTTCCATTTTCATAAGCTCAAATCCGAAACATCTGGTTAATGATGGAAGAAAGTTACTTAAAGCTCTATAGGGTAAACTAATGACCAACAATATTTTTTAGGGGAAATTTTTTAAAGATAAGCCCGAAATAAGTATATTTGTGCGAATGACCCTTTTTTATTGGTCTTTCACTCGGTGTCCTCCAATATTTATATGGGGGAACGACTAAGTCCCCGGTTCATGTATTGTAGGGCCAATTAATTCTGAGGACTTGCACTTCCAATATGATATTTCATTGAAGCTCCCCAGACATCTGGTTAAGGATAGAAGAAAACTTTATTTTATTAATTATAAGTATAAAGGATTTATTATTCCTACCAAAATTCACAATCATTGGTTTTATTCTTTCCTTGGGTTAGTTTTTTTTAGGATAATCAATATAATTATGAGACATGTTACACCATAACATTCTTATCAACTTATTAATTTTAGTTTAAACTACCTAAAGGGACATACCTCCTTACCATATTTACTAACTCTCTAACTATTTTATTTTAATTACTTAATATACCACATGTTAATAAGAAAATCACTTGGATACATCGTCTCACGTCGTGATACATCGCCTTCACTCGGGATATATCGCCCTCTGATACATGCGGGATGCCGATGTATCAGAGGTAAAACCAAAGAATTTCGATGTATCAGAGTGGTTTGGGATGTATCCGATGAGATTGAGATGTATTCGAGTGGTTTGGGGATGTATCCCGAGGTGAGGCGATGTATTCCGAAGTGAGGGATGTATCCCGACGGGATTGAGGTGGGAAAAAGAGTAATTAGCTCTCAAAGATGTGTGTTTTATGTAAGTTACCCTTAATTTTATAACCTTAATTAATTAGCCTATACAAAATCTCTAATCAATCTTGTGAATATGTTTATATATAGAACATAATATAATTAAGTAAAGCGGGATTAGATTAATCAAAGAATCTAATAATTGAATTATGTTTAATAACATGCATGTGGGATATATTAAAAAAAAGATTAGTAGGTTGTACGTAACAATTAATTGCCATGACTCCCCATGCAACGTACAAAATAAAAACAAACACATAAAGACAACAACGTGCCCATTTTATATTAACAAGAGAAAGAAAACTAGTATATTGTTTGGAGTATTTCTTTTGTGTGTATGGGGTGGTGGGGGTGGGGGGTGGGGGGTGAGTGGTGGTGGGGGTGGTGGTCAATGGCGGAATAAAGATTTTCATTAAGGGGGTTTAAACTTTGAAGAGGAGTAAGCACATGAAAAAGACGAGGGAGATTCAACATCTACTATATGTACATAAGAAATAATTTTAACTTTGTATATACATTATAATTTTTTACTGAAGAGGGTTCGAATGAACCCCCTCGCCGCTAACTAGCTCCGTCCCTGGTGGTGGTGATGAAGGGGTGGGGTGGGGGTATCGTATATAAGAAAAAACTTGCTTTTAGGAGGGATCTTTCGCCTTTATTGAGAAGATATAAAACAAGCTTATTACTTACTAATAAAGCCGCAAGAAGCACGAGGTTCCAGAGGCAGAGTTTTGGAAGTTAAAATTTGATTCACTGCAACTCCAGAATTTAAGTTATATACATCAAAAATATACAAGGATATCACACATTAGACGTTCAATTTAATCGATTATAGCAATTTATTATTAATTATTCTATTTTTTCAGGTTATTATATTAGGGTTTGCTAGCTAGCTCCTTCAATGCTTTTACAATCATTCGATTGTAACAACACTTCTAAACTAGCATGCAGAACGCGCCATTACCTACAACGCTTTTCTCGGGAGACTCTCACGAAGCGAAAATGGGCGACATTTCCGTATGCTACACTTTCATTGCCCTAGAGAATTAAGGAAGTATAAACTTGTACGTGATTCTACTTTCTTATTAAACTATGGACTCCTTGTTAATAATCAAGATCGTTCGAAATTTTCTTTTCATTAGGCGGCTATTAGGTCACTAGCTATATAATCAGCTCACACGTTTCCGTTACATTATTTGTTAATCATCAAAATCAAAACTCGAACACTTAAATGCAAGAACAACTTTTTTTTTTCTTCAATATGTCCATCTTATGACTTTTCAAATAAATAATTGATTCCATGATGATTTTGTAGAAAAAAAGAATTATAGATAGATTTAGGTGGTATGTTCCATCACAATTTTACGGAGCATTAAATTAACTATTTGAATGAATCGATTTGCAATAATGTGATTATTAGTCAATAATTTTCCTCCCTTTTTCGACCTCTCGAATTTTTTTATTTAGTTTTTGTGTGTTTGGTACGAGGAAAAATATTTTTTTTAAAAATAAGTGATTATTTATTTCTCGTATTCATTATATAATTAAAAAAATATTATCCTAAAATTAATTATATCTAATATTCTATACTATGCGAGCTGAGGTAGGGGTAGGGGTAGAGTTGTGGGATGGTGGCCTGATTGGGATGAGGGCTACGAGGTAGTGGTGAAGTAAATGAAGTATGTTGGAGGGTCGGGTGGAATGCCACTCGTGAAACAATTGTTTTCTCTATGAAGCATTTTCTTTATTTTTAAGGTACTTATTTTTCTATAGAGAAAATATATTTTTAAAAATTTTATCAATCAAAAATGAGAAAATTGGAAAATATTTTTCTCCATACTGAACGCACATTTTGTCGTATTATATTTTTGGACGTCTATTTTATGTATAAGTTATTGCAAAATACAATCAGACTTCTTTGTAACAACATTGTTTAACTTGATATTTTTTTTTACTGTTATAATAAAATATTGTTATAAAGAACTAATATGACGGAACATCAAAATCGATTCGAGAGAAAAATTAATTGCTATAATAAAATATTATTATAAAGAGATCTGTCTGTAATATTTACCAATCGTCATATATGACTCTTTTTCAGATATATGAACACAATACCACAATTATATTCGATTCACTCCTAATATTACCGTCAAATATTGAATAACCGTACAAACTCAACACATGTGACACAAAATAAAAGAAAACTCTAATAATGTTTGGCTTAATTGTAACACAATTTATTATCTAGATTATAGAATCTATCTTATGAGCAGCATCATTTTCTTTGTATCCAACTTTAGAGACAATGACTCGAAATCAAAGGCATAATTTAAGATATATATATATATATATATATCTTTAAATTAGTGTAGTAAAAAAATATAATATTTAGTATATGTATATTATTTAAAATATATAATCACAATTTCATTGCGGTAAAAAGTTTATTATGGAGTAAAAAGTTTATTATAGAAATTTTTAATTAATTAAAATTATAAAATTCATCCCATCACGTTCAATATCTATTTCTGTATCGTAGTAACAGAGTCAGATCCACCCCAATTCATTATTTCTGATGTTATGTTGGTCTCCCATTTTATATTATTCACGTTTTAAATATTTTCAGTCCCGAGCATGCGAATTGCTAATTTTGAATTGAATTAGACCCGATATTCATTTCTTTGTCGATGCAAAATGCCAATTTTATATTGGAACATAGTTTCCCTTGAGGGGTAGAACAAAGTTTATTGTGGACATGTAAAAATGGATGGATGGAGTAGAAGTTTGAAGTGAAGTTATAGCGCCAATGAAGTTAAAATTGAAAATTTTAAAGAATTAAAATTATAAAATTCATCGTATCACGTTCAATATTCATTTTTTTTATCATAGTAACAGAGCCCGACAATCAACGAGAGTTGTGGTGAAGTGGTAAGTGCTCCTTCATCCTTAATCAGAATCTCGGGTTCGAGGCCCTCCTGGGTATGAAGTCGCCTTTGTTAGGGAACACTTTATCCCTCCAATGAGGGACTTTCAGGCGCGAATTCAAATTTATTCAGGCTTCAATATTTGTACCGGACACCGGGTGGAAAGGCTCCAATTTTATAAACGTGGCTAGTGCTTAAAGATGCAAAATGCCACATAAGGTGGTAGGGGCCTCTCTTAGATGACGGCGAAAAATAAGGTAAAAGTCCATAACAGCCCATCAAATACGTGGCTTTTGGGAAACAGACACAAGGGTAATCTTGACTTTTAAGCACTTAAAGATCCTAAAAAACTAACTTGTGTCTCACTCAAGCTCTAATTATTATTCGATATTCGTATTTAAGTTCGACTAAATCCAAATTAATGCATTGCATATCTCATTTTGTAAGCAATGCTTTCAATAAAATTCTCGAACTCGAGACCTTTGAAGTTAATAGTGGAAGAATCATAACCATCCCATCAAATACGTGGCTTTTGGGAGCAAACAGAAGGGCAATCTTGACTTTTAAGCACTCAAAGATCTTAAAAAACTAATTCGTATCCCACGCAAACTCTATTTTTTTCATCTGATGTTCCATATTCGTATTTGGTCAAGACTAAATTCGGGTCCAAACATTGCAGGATTCCATTTTGAAAGTGGTGCTTTCAATAGTATTCTCGAAACCAAAACCTTTGAGGTTAACAGTGCCCATTAAATACGTGGCTTCTGGGAACAGACACAAGGGCAATCTTGACTTTTTGGTACTCATAGATCTTAAATCTAGCTTGTGTCCCACGCAAACTCTAATTATTCTTGATTTTTCATTCAATATTCGATATCTGTATTGAAACGCGATTAAATCAGAATTTGCACATTGCATAGTTCATTTTTGAGGGCGACGCTTGGAACGAGATATTTTCATTATTAAAAATCCGAACTCAAGACAAATTAAGGTAGAAAAATCTCAACCGTTTCACTATCATCCATATTGGTCAAGCAAGCTCTAATTATTATTCAATTAGTATTATTCAAAGTTCTATCGATGTCAAATATTACTAGCCTTTTGTACACATATAATCCTACTAATAATTGTCATATCATATGATTAGGCTATGACAAAATGTTAGTAACACTTTTTGTATGGATGATTTTCATAATTATTGCTCTTTGCCTAGCTAATTTTTTTTTTCAATGTGACAAATTTGATTCAACATAAAATTAAGAAATTTAAATTTATAATTTTAAATTTTTGTTGGCTACAAAAGAAAATATTATGTCATTAAGTATAAAATAAGAAACTAAAATTAAATTATTTAAAATATTGTTGTCATATGATTAAGATGTGATAAAATATTAGAGAATTTGTCTTGATTTTCACAATTATTGCTCTTTGCTAAGCAATCAATGTTTTCAATTACTTCCTCGTTTCCATTTATATGACATAATTTAGCTCGACACAAAATTTAAGAATTAAAAAAAATTAAAACTTATGATTTTAAATTTGATACAATATATTAATAAGTTTTTGCCTGGGTGAATTTTAATAAATATCCAGTCAATTTGACCTTTTTCTATTTTGAAAAAATATATTCATGAAAAGAGTGGTTAAGAAAAATCATAATTAGGGGAACTCATCTTCTTGGACGAAACGATCAAGGAATACTTGAAAACACATTTTAAAAATTTAGGATAAGAATCTTGAAATTTTCAAACCAATAATTTTAACGTTTAACATAATTATCACACTATCCACCTTGAATGATAGAACTTGCACCACAAGAGAATTCATGCAATTTTTTTGTGTATTTAGATCTTTTTGTGCAATCTATATATATATATATATAGATCTTTTTGGGTGAAATTTTGCCTTCGCTACTAGCTCGACTAGTTAAGGCTCACGCTGCGCAAGGCTCCATTTTAGGTAGACGTATGTGCTTTCTACTGAATTTTTTTTCATTCTCAAAGCTTGAATCTTGAATCTGATTAGGAAACTATTAATCTAGATTAGATTTATTACTTATAGCACTTTGACTCACCATAATATATTCCTTGTAAAATAGGAATGTTTATCTTTAGATCAAGGACACAAACACAATTAGTTAATGTTATATATATTTTGGGTTATTTTACATTTTTAAAACATGTGATATACTACTTCTTTTAGTGGTCAAACAAAACCATCATTGAAACACTTCTTGATTAACAACTTGAACATTATAATTAAGCACCCTACTTGAACATTATAATTAAGAACCCTAACTAACATGTTTGGACTAAGCATATAAAGAAGTGATGTACTTATTTTTGTGATTATAGTAAATGATTGAAGCTAAAAGGTCTCAAATTCGAGTTCTGGAAATGAAAATTGACGTCTTTGGTAGAGAACGTTTTATTCTCAGAGTGAAATTTGTCGATGCGAATCAAGATTAATCGAGCCCGAAAGCAACAACAACATACCCAGTCTAGTCCACAAAATGAGGTTTGAAAAAGATAAAATATACGCAAATCTTACCTCTGCTTGACAATATTATCGATCTTCAACTTACATCCCTACCCTCAAACAAAATTGATAATGAAATTTTGTACACACATTTTCCTGATGTCCATAATAATAAAAAGAATTTAAGCTATATACATATATAGTGTAAATATTTTATATGATTAGTGTAGTTAGGATTTTATTCATGATTTGGTTAGCTTAATCAATAGTAACACACTAATAATTATTTTATTATTATGTTACTAGTTAATGATTATCATACAAGTTTACCTATAATTATCTTATATAGTGAACTTGGGCAAAATAAAATTACTAGTTCACGTGAACTCGTAACCAACACATGCAATAGATTTACCCCAGCCTATAGTATTTGCATTCAATTACATACACATTAACTAGAGGTCTCTCAGATTCGAACACTGGTCGACATTAGGAAAACACTGGTTTTACTTTGACAGTGAAATTTTCTATCCGAATTTAAATTGTTCGTGAAATTTTCTATCCGAATTTAAATTGTTCGAATCCCAAAACGAATATTGAATACTTCAGATTTTTTTTTTTTTTTGACTTCACAAGCATTAATCTATAACTTGATGAAAATAATAATTTATCAGCTATCACCAATTATTAAATTACTTCTATTATATATATAAAATAAATTCTTTTAAGTGTATAACTCAAGTCCCTATTACTCCTCCTGGCTGAATTTGTTTGTCATACTTTTCTTTTTAATTCATTTAAAAAAATATCTCTTTTCTTTTTTAGCAACTCTTTGATTATAACTTTTCACATGACATGTTTAATACCACACGATTAAACGGGCATTTTAGTACATTTGACCTATTTTAAATTTAAGAACGAAAAATTTAAAAATCTTTTTTACTTTCTTAAATTTCGTGTCAAGTTAAAATAAGACAAACAAATTAAAACGGAGAAAGTACTTCTTTTCTTAACTATGCCAACAAAAGTAGATTTCTTGTGACTTTGGTTTATCATGAAAGTTCCAAGAATATACAATAACTAACTTTACATTACATTACACAAAAACATAAGTTGCTTAAATTATATAACTAAATTCCAAGTGGCAAAGTGTTCTTTTCAACCTCTCCCACTATATAAATACACACCATTTTTTATTTATCAACAAAAAATATTCCTTCTCTCTCTCCAAATCCCAAAAAGAAAAAAAAATATCTACTTTTTTTCCTTCTTAATTACTAAAATTATTCCCAATTAAAAATGGGATTAAGGGATATTGGATCAACTTTGCCACCAGGATTTAGATTCTATCCAAGTGATGAAGAATTAATTTGCCATTATCTTTATAAGAAAATTGCTAATCAAGAAGTTATTAAAGGAACTTTAGTAGAAATTGATCTTCATACTTGTGAGCCATGGCAACTTCCTGGTAAAATTTCTCTCTTCTTCTTCTTCATGTTTTTGTTTACGCGTATTCAAAATTTACTGGTCCGACTAGTAATTCAAATATCATGACATGTTCTTCTCCTTCATGTTCTTTTTGGTTTTTTCCTTTAGTCATTTGTGTATTCAGAATTTACTGATCCGACTAGTAATCTAAATTTCATGACATGTTCTCCTTCATGTTCTTTTTCTTTTCTTTAGTCATTTGTGTATTTAGAATTTACTGATCCAACTAGCAATTCAAATTTCATGACATGTTCTTCTTCATGTTTTTTTATGCATATTCAAAATTTATTGGCCCGACTGGTAATTCATATATCATGACATGTTCTCCTTCATGTTCTTTTTTTAGGTCATTTTGTGTATTCAGAATTTACTAATCTGACTAGTAATTCGACTCTTATGACATGTTCTTCTCCTTCATGTTCTTTCTTTTAGTCATTTGTCTATTCATAATTTACTGGTTCGACTAGTAATCCTAATATCATCACATGTTCTTCTCCTTCATGTTCTTTTTAAGTCAGTTTTGTATTCAGAATTTACTAATCCGACTAATAATTCAAATATCATAACATGTGTTCCCTTCATGTTCTTTTTTTTCTTTAGTTAATTGCATATTCAAAATTTACTGATCTGGCTAATTATCTCGATTACATGGTGAAAAATGATTCTTCTTCTTAATCATTTTTATACAAAAGAGGGGTTCTCCTTGACTATATCATTATCTTCTTCTTCTTCATGTCAATTTTTTTTTGGGTATTCAAAATTTATTGGTCCGACTCATAATATAAATTTCTTGACATGTTCTCTTTCATGTTCTTTTTCTTTCTTTGATCATTTGTGTATTCAAAATTTATTGGTCCGACTAATTATCTCGATTACATGAGGTTCTACTTCATGTTAGTTCTTGTTTTTGTGTTGTTGTTCATGTTCTTGACAAATGAAAAGTTCTCCTTAATTATGTATATCCTTCTTTTTTATGGTTTTTTAAATTTAAAATTTACTGATTCGACTAATTTATTCTGATTATATGATGAGAGGTTCTCCTTGATGTTAATTCTTGTTGTTATTGTTGTTCATGTTCTTGACAAATGTTTTTTTTTCTTATTCAAAAATTCACTAATCTGACTAATTATACTGATTACATGAGGAGATGTTCTTAATTCTTCATGTATATATTCTTCTTCTTTTAGTTTTTTTTTGTTATTTAAAATTTACTGATCTGATTAATTATTTCGAATACATTGGAGGTTCTTCTTCTTCTCCTCCTACTTTTTTTTATCTTTAATTACTCCTAATTATTATGTTTTTTTTTGTATTAGATTTTGAAAATAATGATTCTGTATCCTTTTCTCTTTTTTATTTAAAAATTATTTAAATTTTATTATACTTTTAACTTTTTTAATTTTTAATTTTCCTTAAAGTGAAATTAATTTGAAGGAACCTTCCTAAGTTAAGTGGACACACTAACTTCAAAGAAAAGGATGCTTTTATTATATTCTTCTTAAAGCTCCCTTAATTTTATGTTAGTTAACTTTTGTTTTCTGTTTCCTATTCGTGTCGGATATCCATACTAAGGTTTCGATTAATTCAAATCTATATTATATAAAATCTATTTAATGGGAAAATATTTCCTAATCAGATATTTTTCATATAAGATTCAAACCCGAGACCTTATACATGTAGGTGTCTCCGTGTGAGAATACTTAACATACAAATCAGTAATATTTATACAATAATCATGTCATTTATAAAGTAATTGTAAGTAAATTTTTATAATAAGTAATTAATCAATAATCGAATTAAAAAGATAACTAACATGTTATATATTTATACAATTATATTACTTATAAGATTTTCATATTTACCTCGTATATCTTTTATACGTTCTTTTTATGAATTATTTTTTGCTTCGAAGAATTTTGTACTAAAAAAATAGTTTAACAAGGAATATTAATGATGCATGTTTTAATGTCTATATCGATCGAAAGAAATTAAATAGAAAGGGAAAAGAAACAAATTAATAGCCGGATTTAACTTATATATACTAACTTAGGAAATGTTCTTTTACATTATATATTTGTATAATTTAGTTAAAGAGAAATTACGAATTAAAAGAAAAATGTACAAGTCTTAGGGCATGTTCGGTACGGAGAAAAATATTTTTGAATTTTTTCATGTTCAGCTGATCAAAAGTTTTGGAAAATATTTTTTCTGGGAAAATAATTTCTTAAAAATGAGAAAAATGATTTCACCGGTGAAAGTAGAGAAAACAAGTTTCATTAGCGACTTTTCATATTGATCGTCTCCTTCCCACTATCGAACAGAACACCTCATTTTCACCCGTCACCGTCATTGCCCCCATCCCCATCCCCATCCCCACCACCGCCACACCCTTACCCTACCCGCACTCTCATAGTATTTGTCTATATTATATATAAACAAGATAAGTAAGATACCTATTTATTTTTTCATATATTTTTGATGAAAAATATTTTCCTCCGTACCGAAAACATCCCTAATTAACTTATAATATTCTTTTTGATGGCTTAACAATTTTTATTAGGTGAAGACATGAAAGTGACATGGACTGCCCACCATCTAAATAATTCTACTATATTAACAACCAAAAAAAAAAGTTAAAAAGTTAATAAGCTTTTTAATTTTTTTTTCATATGAACTTTTTCAGAAGCTTTAGGTAAAGAGGAACACAAGCCTAGTACTATTGTTTAGCCTTATATATATATATATAGATAGATTTTGACTTTGTCATCCATAGTTATTCTTGCCTTTAAACCTGTTAAATCGTGTGATCATCCCGTCTAAAAGTTTAAATCGTAAAAAAAATAACACACTTTCGTTTATTTTATTATGTCTTCGTGCCCCCAACAACGTCCACGAACACATGCCACTTGATTCTTTTTTTTTTTCATGAACTAAACATGTGAAAGTTCTTTATGATAATATAGAGGTGATGGTGAGCCTTGAAATAACAAAAGGAAGAATAAAACTGTTACAAATCCGTCACAATGCTCGTCCTCCACATTGATGAATTCTCTTAGAAAACTGTCACAGATTGCGATGAGTTGATGACCTAGTCCGTCATCATAAATATTCCATCACAAATTCGTCTTTTTCTTGTCCCGATATGTATACATGACTTATCCTTGTCTATATTATTGTTCCTTAATTTTTCTTTCATATAAAACTGTCACAAATCCGTCACAATGCTCGTCCTCCACATTGATGAATTGACTCATAAAACGGTCACATATTGCGATGACCTAGTCCGTCATCATACATATTCCATCACAAATTCTGTCTTGTTTTTTCTTTTCGCGATATATATACACACTTATTATCCTTGTCTATTATTGTTCCCTAATTTTTCTTTCATATAAAACTGTCACAAATCCGTCACAATGCTCGTCCTCCACATTGATGAATTGACTCATAAAACGGTCACATATTGCGATGACCTAGTCCGTCATCATACATATTCCATCACAAATTCTGTCTTGTTTTTTCTTTTCGCGATATATATACACACTTATTATCCTTGTCTATTATTGTTCCCTAATTTTTCTTTCATATAAAACTGTCACAAATCCGTCACAATGCTCGTCCTCCACATTGATGAATTGAGTCATAAAACGGTCACATATTGCGATGACCTAGTCCGTCATCATACATATTCCATCACAAATTCTGTCTTGTTTTTTCTTTTCGCGATATATATACACACTTATTATCCTTGTCTATTATTGTTCCCTAATTTTTCTTTCATATAAAACTGTCACAAATCCGTCACAATGCTCGTCCTCCACATTGATGAATTGAGTCATAAAACGGTCACATATTGCGATGACCTAGTCCGTCATCATACATATTCCATCACAAATTTTGTCTTGTTTTTTCTTTTCGCGATATATATACACACTTATTATCCTTGTCTATTATTGTTCCCTAATTTTTCTTTCATATAAAATTGTCACAAATCCGTAACAATGCTCTTCCTCCACATTGATGAATTGAGTCATAAAATGGTCACACATATTGCGATGACCTAGTCCGTCATCATAAATATTTCATCACAAATTTGTCTTTTTTTTCTTGTCGCGATAAATATACACACTTATTATCCTTGTCTATTATTGTTCCCTAATTTTGCTTTCATATAAAATTGTCACAAATCCGTCACAATGCTCGTCCTCCACATTGATGAATTGACTCACAAAAATGTCACATATTGCGATGACCTAGTTCATCGTCATAAATATTCCATCACAAATTCATCTTTTATCTTGCTTGTTTATTATTGTTCCTTAGTTTTGCTTTCATATAAAACTGTCACAAATCCGTCACAATGCTCGTCCTCCACATTGATGAATTGACTCATAAAAATGTCATATATTGCGATGACCTAGTTCATCGTCATAAATATTCTGTCACAAATTCGTCTTTTTTCTTGCTAGTCTATTATTGTTTCTTAATTTTTGCTCTTCTACTAACTTTACACTATACTTTTTACTAGAGGTGGCAAAATTAAACTCGAACGAATGGTACTTCTTCAGCTTTCGAGATCGAAAATACGCAACCGGTTTTCGAGCAAATAGGGCTACAATTTCTGGATATTGGAAAGCCACAGGCAAAGATAGAACAGTGTTTGATCCACAAACAGGTGAACTTATTGGCATGAGAAAAACTTTGGTATTTTACAAGAATAGAGCTCCTCATGGGATTAAAACTGGATGGATTATGCATGAATTTCGTCTCGAAAATCCTCATATACCTCCTAAGGTACGTAATCGATCTTATTATTCTCGTATTATATAACTAGCGATTGTAATTATTTTAGTCGACCAGCCATATATATATGTTTGGTATGATGGGAATTAATGTTTTACATCACAAAACTATTTGATGGATATTGGCTTGTGAAAAGGTCTAGTTATTTTATAAAATAATGGCATAGTACATAAACAAAAATTCAAATTCGGCCACAACTGACAAATAAGCACTTTGAGAGTACGTGCACATCTAGATAGACCTCAACTGACAACTAATTAAACACTCTAACTCATTCCCACTGTGTCTCGTGAACACTTGATGCTGACATGACATATAAATTTGGAGGTGTCTAGATGATTATTTTGTAAGTTGGACTAGTGTTCGACTGACACAGTGGAGACGAGTTGAGGTGTCTATATGTGCATACTCAAAGTTAAAGTGTTTACGCTTGCTATCTGAAGCCAAATTTAAATGTCTGTTTATGTATTAAGCCTTAAATATTTGAACAAATATTGTCTAACATACACACTACACAGTCTATAAAAAGTCTTTTAGAATTGATACCTAAGAGAAATGATGAGACTTTTTAGTCACATATATAGAAAAAATAGAGTAAAAGTCAAGTGTGTTATGTGGCATGTTGAAAATTTGTCTCAAGACAAAGTGACAAATATATGGCTTTATAAGAAACTTCTTAGAAAGCTCCTAGTTTGAAAATAATGGATGGTGTCTAGCAACATTCTACATAAGTTGTATTAACAGCCTAGTCTATAGCCACAGTTGACGTGACTTCGTACCGACAGTGGTACGCCGTTCCCTTTATATAATACACGGTTAAGTGACTTTATAACCTTAACCTACTTTTTTTTTACGGTAGCATAGACCTTCGTCGTGCTTTCGTCCCTTCGCCTATAGACGACGGCTTGACTTTGCTATTGCTCATGTGTAGTTATCGATTTTGCCACCAGAATGCCTAGGATTTAAAATTTGAAGTCTATAGATTTTGACGACTCATTGTTTGCCACACCGAATAGCTTGAACCCCCAACTCGCTCATATATTTAGTAAATTTCTCAATATGCAATATATAGGGCATGAGTTAAAGTTATTGGGTTCTGCCGAATAATACAATAAATTATATATCCGCCCGTGATTATAATATATACAATTATAAAGATTTTTATGTAGTTTAACCTATAATAACAGGTTATATTATTATTTTTCTTATACTAGATTACTCTATAATTCTTATCATTAAAATTGACTTATAATTGCCTTACAAGTGACTTAATTATGTGATTATATATACTCTTCACTAGTGCATAGAACTTAAAGATGTCTGCATTTGAGTTGATGGTCTTTTGAAAACAGTTTCTCTATCTTCACGAGATAGAAGTAAAATCTGCGTATACTCTACCCTTTTCAAAGTCACTTACGTACGGAATTACACTAAATATGTTATTGTTGTTAGAAGTAAGTTCTAAGGATTTAACTTATATGCATTGACAACATGTTCGTAATCATATTTTTTTTGTGGATGGTTACTTATATTATAAAGACCTTTTCATTGCACTGCCAATTTGCCAATTTATAGAAGTTAAATCGTATTCGATAATATTTTCACATCATTAAATCAGACCTAACTATATGTTTTATTTTTATCATTTAACAGGAAGATTGGGTATTATGTAGAGTATTTCACAAAGGTACTAAAGATGAAAACATCAATGAGACTAGTGTCACAACACTCAATATTATGGACAACCATGAATCAACCATGCCTAAATTATTGCCCTATGGTGACGACGGCGGATATCGCGCATCGCCCATGCCTAATTTCTCGAATAACTCTATTCATCAAAGTCAGAACTCGAACAATAATCTTCAATTGTCACAAGAAATAAACAAAGTTCTAGCAAATGAAATGATTCATTCAAAATGTGGCAAGGAGGATGAGTTTGGATTCTTGTTTGACATGAATTATTTTGAAGAATCAAGTTTACAAGATATTGGAGGGGACATGAAATTTGAGGATGAAAATAGTTTGGTTTTTATTTAAAATTATTAGTCATGATAGTAATTATTAATTTGTTGGATTATTGTTTGTAGAAAAAAAGAAGAAGAAATACATTAAATATTATTATTTGTAGAACATGTGAATATATAAATATTAGTGTTTGCTTGTGAGTTTGATAAGATACAAGTAATATGATTGATTGGATGATTTTTTTTTTTTATATATATTCACTAAATATTTTTTCACAATTAACATGAGCCCTTACCCGTTGCTCCGAGCAGGTGGATATCGACATACATAATGACTTAATTAATCAGATCCATGGAAGCTATTTTCTCTAGACAGAATGAGGTTTCCGTTGAGAGATCTATTAGTGATTGAACCTGTGTTCATACAACACATCAAATAATTTAATTTTGAGCAATTAAAAATTAAAGAGAGATTCTATCCTTGTTAAAAAATTTCATTAGTTTCTTTTATTTGGTCACTCTTTTTTTTTCTTTGAAAATAAAATTCAGCAACAAAATAATTTATATACACATACGCTTTTGGTTTACATCTAACTCAATTATTTCATGAGTATCTGGTACCTCATATGTCAAATAACTTTATCCTTCGAAAATTAAACGGCCAGATAAAAAGAATTCTCTCCCTTTATTTTAAGATAAAAATCAACAAGTAAAATGGGCAGCAAATGCTCATCTGCTCAATTTCTTTTAATATTTATTAATAGTTTAGTTGAGAGTTTCATCAAACACAGTGGCCCCCTTGAGATATACATGGTCTTGTGGAAGTTGCACCTATCTTGGCAACTAGCTTCCCAGAAAGGTTTGCACGTCTTGCTTTTACTGGCATATCGGGAGTTCCTCCACGTATTGCTCGACATGAAACATATAATGGATTCCACTTGGATGATCTACGCCGATGCCAGGGTGATATATCGTGCTGCTCTAACCACATTTGAATAACTCCGAGCAACAGATTCTTCATCCCCATCCGAACCTTCCTGCATTAGACTTTGTGTATGCAATCCCTCTAGGTGATAGTTTCCATGATGTGAATATGAGAAAAAGTTGCTGCATTTCTAATGAGCTTCTTGTCTTTTGCTTCACAGCTAATTAAGAATCAAGAGTAGCAGCTAGATAACAAACTTCTCTTCATTAAGCTCATCAATCCTATACTTAATGGACTCAAAGGTGCCGCCTGCAGAAAAGAAGCCACGGTTAGAATTAACTAGGATGATTTAACCTACAGGAAAGTTGGTATTCAAATTGTGAGAATCGATAATGGAAGACTTGGAAGATTGTTGACGAAGGAACAGTAGAAGTGTACTCATCAGTGAAGGAGGCTGATAGCCATGTTCAGTCTGTATAAGATATTCAAAGCACAATGTATCAGTGAAGGAGGTGATAGCCATCTACCTAGTGACTCTTTTCACAACAGTGCATCATTTCTGTGTTCACATTAAAACTAGTACATATATCTTGAACCAATTTGTCTGAAGTTTGAGGACAAATGTTGTACAGCAGCACCTATTTGAACAAGTTGATCATTTGATCACAGCAGCGTCTCAACTCCAAATGCTTATCGAAGGCGATTCTTGGTGCACGTGAATTTCCACCACTCGGCATCACAATTCAAACGCTTTGCACGCGAAAATCCCACTTCTTGTCGCATTGGGATTTCTCGATAAATTGATTGCCTGAAGAGTTTTCAGATGTATCTCTTGAAAGATTTACAAAAACTTGAAAAAACTGAGATATAGGATATCATATAGTACAGAGGTTGCCAACCTTTTGTCTCACTTCCTTCTTGCCCGTCATAGCAGAAAGTCACCAATCCCATGCATGTATCAAAGAGAGACTTACAGTTGAAGTCGCCGGAGTTCGGTGGCAGCAAACTCGTCATAACAGCGGCACGCCGACTAGGAGGTGAACTGAGCATGGCGGAGGAGCTGGGGACAAAAGAGAAGGTTTGTGGGAAAGAGAGAAACTTTTATTATTTATGCTTCTGGTAATGAACTTTTGAATAACAATTCTTTAAACATTCTGTTAGTTTTGATACGGATGACTATTGTATGACGTACCGATGAGTTGTTTGCTTCCTCCTTCATTTTCTTTTCCTCTTTCCATGATTGTACTTTCCAATAGTCAAAACCAAAGTAACTTCTCCAAGAAACAGAAGAAAAAAGCATAAAAAGTCATTGACGGAAACAATTCTGCAGATATAGTCAGACATATACAAACTCATTTTCGAAATATTGATCAAGGTCAAACATCCAATGGTGTTTACAATGTTAATAATTACATACACACAAAAAAAGAGTAGTCTATTTGCACGTCTCTTGTCTTGACAATATACCAGAAGCCAATTAGAAGCAACTCATTTTCTATTTAGTATTCAGAAACAGTTAGCTGAGACTTTCATCAAACACTGTAGACATCTTTTAACATTGCGGCAAATGCCACTACAAGAATCAGAACAACACATGTATATTTGGTTTCTAAACAGAAAAAGAATAGAGAAGAACCTGTTCCGGTGGTGCTCAAGAGCTACTTAAATAACGGGATATCATTCGGGCCAAGGATCTGAAGCTTGTCTTCTCCCGTCATATCTTCAGCATATTGCTTAATGTTCTTAGCAGAATCTTCAAGTTGAGGGCTCTCTGCAAGTTTGATAATTTTCAATGAATAAATATCACCGAAACTAGACGGAATCTCCTCAAGCTTACGACATTCCAACAGTACTAATTTCTCAAGCACGGGAAAGGATTCCTCTCCAACCTCCCACTTAGCAAGAGTCACTCCATACAACCCCAAATATTTGAGTTTCTCAAAGGTGTCTTCCTCCCCCATGTTCCATTCTTCACCCTGGAAGATTGTTCTAATAAGGAACAACTCTTCAAGGTTGGGCAGTCTCGCTATTGTTGATAGTGAATCCGATGTCAGAGGAAAGTCACGCAACGACAATATTTTCAAATTCGATGGGAAGTGAAAATCCCATGACAAATTTGTCGCTACAGAGGGCCCACTGTCATTTGTGTTTGAACTTTTAAATGCTACTCTGAGGAGTTCTAGTTCTGTTAGGGAATCCAATTTTGGGATCCAATATCTCTCTGTTGAATAATCCCATGATTCCTTGAGAACACAAATAAGTTGTTGAAGATTGGGAAATCTTTTGAAAATATGCTCTGTATCTTTCGAATAGGAAAGCAAGAGTTTCTGTAATAATCTCAAGTTCTCTAACTTTGAGTCCTCTGCCATCAGTATTGGTTCATCTGTATCCATATCAAAGAAAGAACAAGATTTCATGGACAGCACTCGCAACTTTACAAGATCCCAAATTATCGGTAACAGAACCAAGGTTGATCCTCTGTTATTCACCAACAGGGTTTCTAGATTCCAGAGGTTTGAGAAAGAAGAAGGCAGAACTTTAACTTCTGTCTCAATTCTTAAGAACCTCAAATGATTCAACATGCATATTTCATTCAGCAAAGAATCTTTCACCATGATAGGCAGGCGCAACACTCTAAGAAGCCTCAAGTCTCTTAGGTGACACGTATCAGAAAGACTATCGTCCAACTTATCTCCAGTTATGTTCAAGGAATAGAGGTGTTTACCAGAATGCCTTTGTTTATTTGAACCGAACAGCACAAAATCGTTAAGCCCAAAGAACTTGCTGTTATACTCAATATTCACTATACGTGGCATCAAATCTGAAGAAGAAGATGAAGCACTTGAACTTATCCGGTCAAAAAACTGTTCCTCTCTGGACTTTTTGAAACAAAAGTCATGCACAAGATCATGAAGTTGGCAAGTCGGGTAACGACCTATCTCATTGAAATGAATAACCAAGCTACTGGAAATTAAGTTATCCAAATAAACCTCCATCACTTCTTCCACAAGTCCTTCAGCACGCCAATAATCTTTCAACGCAAGGATTCTTATTGCTTTGTCCTTCTGAAAACGTGCAAAGTAAATCAAGCATGGCTTCAGGTGATCTGCTAAATGGTTATAACTTAATTCTATAACCTTCATCACATCAACTTCACTGTTCAAAATAAAGGAACTCAAATTATTTAGAACATCAAGCCACACAGTCTTTTTCTTTTCCTTTCCTGCAATGACTCCAGCAATCAGATCAACCACCAAAGGAAGCCCTTTACAGTTTTGGGCTATTTCTTTTCCAACATCCAATAGTTCATCAGGGCAACTCTCTTTTCCAAATGTTCGTTTATCTACTAACTCCCAACTTTCTTCTGGTCTTAGCAATCGAAGGTTAAGAGGATCAGTTTTGCGCTTTCCATGCAAAGCCACTTCCATTTCTCGAGTTGTCAAAATAATTCTTGCTTTCTCAACTAAAGGAAAAGGTCTTGTTAACTCATCCCATGTAGTAGTATCCCACACGTCATCTAACACAATTAGGTACCTCTTTCCAAACAGTTGTTTCCGTAGCATATCAGCAACATCAATATCCTCACTGAACTTCAAATCCGAGCCAGTAACTTGATTAAAAAGTTTAACCAACAACTTCTTCTCATCATATACTTGGTCGACTGTGCACCATGCACGAAGGTCGAAATGACTAGAAACTGATTTATCATTGTATACTTTGTACGCCAAAGTAGTTTTACCCGAACCCGGCATACCAGTGATCGAAATGACATCTAGATCTGCCGGTCCACTGGTCAGCTTTCTAATTATCCAGTCTGTCTCCTCCTCAAAACCTACAATTATTTTACCAGCTGTCAGTGACTTGCTTTCAACTAGCTTGTTGGGAGAGTTTACAACAATGAGTCCCCTGTTCTTGGGAATCTTCTCATGTAAATCAGAGACCTCTTCTTTGATAAGCTTGATCTTCTTTATGGTAAGGGGAAGTGAGAAAATAAGATGCAAGAGACCATTATCTCGAACAATAATTGAATCAATGACATCTTTTGCCTCATAAGCCACATCTAAAACACGTGCCCAGAGATCTTTATACCATTCTTGCTCAATGCTCACAAAGAAAGATCTTATGAGTTCTAGGTCTTCTTTCACCAGTCCAATTTCTTCCTTTATCAAAGCAATTGAATAAGAATTGGAATCTAGCAGACCATTTAAGTGTATGAGCAGCAGATGAATGAAGAGCGGCCCATCACTCATGGGGAAGCAACATTGTGATGAGTCCGGCGCTTTCAGATAATCATTTTTGAGATCTTCCTTGAGGAGTTCAATATTTTTCAGCAAGTCTAGAATTGCATGGCTTGTTTCATTGGTACTCTCTTCATTCCTTGATTTCTCTTCAAAGTCGCAAACAAGTGTTGATACCTCCCTGGTAAGTGCTCCAACATGTGCCAAAAGATCAAGTAATTTGTCATGATGAATAAAGTCCTTGGGCATATCAGTAAGAATAATTAATAGGAACTCTATCATGACATGAATGTTTCGAGCCCCTGAAGTGCTAGCGGTAATGACATTTACCATGTTCTCTTGTAGATGAATCAGATACTCTCTAAGAATGCCCGGAGAGATTTCCAGGAGCTGCTTAATGAACTGTCTAACTTCTTCTGAAGTTGAAGCATTTGAATTTGTAAAACATATGTGCATCACCTCCAGTTCAATTGGAATTATCTTCAAGAATAGATGAGCTAGCTTGGAGAGTCGAGAGTCTCCAGCAGTTTGATCATTCCAAAGGAAGAGTCCAACTCTCTCAGCCATGAGTTGAAACTGAGGTAAGACATATTGAACAATCTCGTGCTCAACGCCACCATTCACTACCAACCCATGGAAATCCCTTACGTTTCCACATACATTCTGAAGAATCTCATATTGAATCACTAATGGAAAAATCTGTTCAGCACGATACTTGGATAGATGATGGAGATTCAAGAGGAGGAAGTCCAACTGTTCCTCAGTCATGGTGGCACTTGATTTAGAATGATGACAATAGTTGATACAATCATCGATGCTATCCATGAGGCTAGGAAGGATATGATTGTTGTCAACATCATCCAAAATTGGTCGAAGCAGATTCTCAACCTCTTGTCTTTTGACAGTCATTATATCTTCAAACTGCTCCAAATCAAAATAAGAAAGCTGGACGTACGTACAAATAAATGCCAGCACAAATTTCAGCTTTTCAATTTGATCGGCCATGTCAACAACTTTTTGATCTTCTTCATTCTTTAACCTCTCCATGAAATCCAGAATGTCGACAACGTCCTTGCGAAGAGCAGAAAATGACACCTGCCAAATGACCAAACCAATTTTTTATTTATTTTCTATATTTATCAGAATATCAAGGAAATAAGCAAACCCATTACACTGAAGTCATTTATTGAATTTCATATCAGGAAGGAAAAAAATTATACATTGGTGCTTAAAATTTTCTATTACTCGAGGAATAAATTTTCGTTGCAGTTGGAATTTTGAAAAGAAATTAAAATAATTGTTGACATGTTATTTTCTAACACCTGAAAAATTGACTTTCCGATGAATTATACTTTCTGGGTAATTAATGCATAGTGCACTGACTTTAATGAGACAAAAGTTTAATATAAGTATTGCACTCCCTCCGTTGTTCATATAATTAAGTGATGTTTTAGCACTTTCATTTTGTTCCTGAATAAGTGGTGTTTTAGATAATCAAAAAGACATTAATGATGTTCTTCCAATTTTACCCTTTTTTAAAATAAATTTTTTTTACCTAACCAAGAAACAACTACTGAATAGTTACATGTTTTTCAAGGTATTTATTAAGGATAAGTTAGTAAAAACACTCTCTGTTTTCTAGAAATGAGTAATTTCTTATTTATTTATTTTTATTTTTATCGAGGATACAGGTCGTAATGAGTGGTTTCTTAAGGGGTGTGTCCAAGTCGAAAACATCATTTATTTAGAAAGGGAAGGAGTATGACATACCGCTAAGTTGTTTGCTTCCCCTTTCTCTCTTTCTCCTTCATTTTCCATGACTGTAAGTGCCTTTCAAGTTCCCTTTCTTTCAAATTCTCAGGATCTGATGTATAAAAGAAGCAAAGCATAAAATTTAATAGCAAAAAATTGTACATTTTTGCATATATATAAATTAGAGACTAACCTTTTTTACTTGATGAAAAATCTGATATAGCTGCTTTGTTCCTCTTTGTTTTAGTCTACTTTCCAAATTTGTGTGGAGGAGAAGATAGACAGAAAAAGGATAATAGGAGAACAAATCATTGATGTTGGGGAAAAAGACCAAAATGCCTCTTTTGTGGAAGAAAATTATTTCAGTATTCAAAAAATTATAGAAAAAAATGATGCATAGTACTCCAAAAAGTGTAGAAAGCAAAAGTATGAATCAATTTCAATGGGGCCTAACTTGTCTGCCACAAAGTCTAAAGGGAACAATACTCAGCCCACTTGCTATTGTTTCCCAAGTCCAGATAATATTAACATTCTTATAATTTCTTAATTAAAAGCTTTTATACCCACACAAATACTCTTGATATAACAGTAAGCAAATTCAATGAAGCAGTAGCCCAACTATCAACCGGTGTTAATAAAACTTGAAGTTCGATTACAATCAAAATAGCATCATTACAATAGAAATTGCATAAAAGTAAACTAACTAGGGGTAGGTACTAGAAGGGGATGAGAAGACAGACCGAAGAACGGGGATGAGATACCAGAAGAATTGGGGATGAGAAACATAGAATTGCCTTAGCATATAATTCACGATAACCTATCGAGAGTGCTGCCCTTCACTATTTATCGTGCCCTCAACCTGGATCCCAAATTAGCCTTTGTGAGGGCATGGCTCTATTGTTACTTCTCAGCCCAATATCTATTTGTGTGACACCCTTCGTTGGTAACCGTATTGGGTTGGGCCTGATTCATAACAATACCCCCGTCCTAGAAAAGAACCTTGTCCTCAAGGTTCAGGTATAGCAATAGGAATGAAGAATAAATGTCTATGCTTGGTCGTATAAAGCTTGCATTACACATTTTTATCACTGGCCGTCCCGTCTCTTGATTCCATATTTCTTCAGCAGTTACCAATATTCCAAATGCACACCTGATTGCTTCCAATAAAACTATCCCATTGATGTGGTAACCAAATGATAACAATTGCAAAGCAGTAACGATGTCACAACCAAAAACCAACCTTTTTTGATACATCACAACTCATGGACACTAAAACCAACCTTTCTACGAAATATGCATCCCTATCCCTCAACTGATAGGATGGATTATAGATAGAGGTGAGGCACTCCTCCAGCAGAAATATTGTTTGGAGTGACAACACTATATGCTGTCAACGTCGGGTTCACCAAGATAATCTCCTCAATAAAGCTTTGTAGCTCAAACATTGAATAAGTTGCAACTACAGAACACATAACTAAGGCCAAACTTGAACCAACAATTATCCTTGGCCTAAGCTTGTGCTCTGCCACTAGGACCCAAACAAGCTGCAATAGGGACTCTGCTTGCGAAAAATTACCCTTGATAATGATATTATCAATGTGAGGTGAGGCAACCTGTTGATCAGTTGTCTGCGGCACAATTTCTTCATCAAGATAAAACAATTGGCAAAATCCGCCCACAACGCTATAAAATTGGAAATAAGAGCCCCTCGACCATCCAACCTTTTATACATCCAACTACGCTCTAGATTATTCATGTTTCTATTTAATATTAAAATGAACAAGATAATTAGAGTTCTTTTTTTAAAAAGAAAATTTGAATACCATCAAATATTCTAATGAGGTCTGTTCAAATCTACAGAATCCATTTAAGGGATTTGTATTATTTTCTTTAGAGCTTTTGAACTTTTAAGGTAAAAGAAAGTACGTTTAAAGAAAAGAGCATACATGTTGTGAAGGAAAAAGAATTATATGCACCAAATAGCTTAATCAATATAAAATCATTTATACATCAATATATATAACTACGAGACTTGGCACGCAAAAGAGACTCAATTATTCTATCCTATTCAAAGTTGCTTCATCTACTGTCTATGTTACTGGAAATATCAACGTAGAACTGATACCTGCAGTTTCCCTATGCAGAAGCCACGAAGAAATTCCTGGTTCTATATGACATTGATGCTATTGCATCTCCATCAACGGTTCAAATGAATCAGGCATGTCGAACCTCCGTCCTGCCAATATCCTGCATCTGATCGAAGATTCAACATATAGCAAAATCCCATAAAAGCTCCATATCTCGGTCAATATCAACATTACCTACTAAAAACACTTCGCAAATGTTATCACTAGCGAGCTGAAATGCCTTTAACAAAAGTGGAATGTTCTGAGGCTTCTTCAGTTCAAGCACCTGGTTAACAAAGTTCGAGTGGGCAGCTACTACAGAAGATTTGCAAAATCAGCAACAACCACCGGTGCAGCCGCTGGTTCAGTACCAAGACATTTGAGCTGATGTTGAATAGATCCTGTTAGTATCATTAGATATGGTGTCTGCCCAGTATCGAACCAGTTGCATGATAAACCAAATGTATATTGGATCCACCCGATTGAATTACTCGGATACACAACAGCATCACATGTTATAGCACTGACCGAATTTTGTGTAGTTCTCTCAGATTACAATTGGCATAACATGCCAGATTTATCTCTTCGGGGATTTTTACTAAGAACCGTGTCCTCCACCGAGACATTATCCTCCAAATCAGAGCACTTCTTACATTTAGCAATTTCCCACAGCTGATCCACCTCCATTTCCGAAACCAACCTGCCACCGTTCTACATAACTTGATCTTCCACCCTGAAAAATCCACCAAATAGCGAATACAATGGCAACTGCTCCAAATATCGTGCAGCAAATGCCTCAAGCACCCCCTGTATTTTCTCCTCCCTACAACGCTCTTTCGATTTAGACAAAAAGAAAGCAGGGAGATTTTGCTCCTGGCCAGTATCAATCCAATTGCAAGAATGCCACAGGGATGACATAGTGAACTTATCATGATCCAAGTCGCCCCAAGCAGCACAAAATACATAATTCCTTGTAACTCCAAGGAACATAGTAAGAAAAGTAGAACCAGGATCAAATGGAAACTCTAACCTGAATTGAGTAGATGGGAATAGATGCAAAGTTAAGACAAGTGCAGCTTGACGAAGTCCACTAAAGTGATCAGATATACCTCTGTGTATAAGTTGGTCATATCTGCAAGGTGAAAGAATACCAGACATCTCCAAGCATGGGCCTATCACAAGTCCATGTTGCATATTAAACATGAGATGGTCACCCAAACTCGAAAAATGTAGAACAAATCCATGGTGAAGGTATCTCTACAATTGCAGGACCCAATTGCCGTATTACATTTTCAATGGTAACAATTTCTTCTTCCTCATTCTTGTCTTCATTTCCAACAACAATAGCATAGTCATTTGCTTCAGTAGTATCTGTAATCATCGTGCGCACCTTGTGTGGTTCCAGAATAGCATCTTTAGACCAATCGGAAAATTCATCGAACATCTTGTGGGCCTCGTTGTTGTTGTATACAGGTGACCCAATAAGGTATTGTGGCACAGGGAAGTTAGCATCCTCTTTGGTTCCTCTAGTTTCATGGCAAGTGATGATGGTAACATCGTTTCAACATCCACAACAATATCAGGTTTCCTATCGAATTTTTCATCAAATACCTCGTGGGCAAAGTTCACTTTGTTGTAGTCCGACTGTGCATTCCACGATTGAGGTGAGGGCGAGGTAGTGATGGAATAGCTGCAGCTTGTGCCTGATAATTGGCCACTGTGGTAAACTGTTGGAGAAAGGATAATTTTTTATCAGGTGCTCTTCGATTTCGACCTCGAAAACGAATAAACAATTTGTCTACGAAATGATCCCATCCCGCAAGTTGTCAGTTTGATAAACAAACACTTATTTTCATTCAGAGTGGGATTTCAGCCTAAGTTGGTCGAATGTTCCAGTAGAGTGTCTCCAACCTTTTCACTTCACGACCTAGCTTTTGTGATAGGAGTTCGTTGCGTTTGTGATTGTGGTGTCAATCAGTACCCTGATTGAGGTTAAACGATCGTGCTTTGACCACATAAGACAGGACTTCAGACCAAGTTAGACAGAGAGGGAAGTCTGGGCAGCCTGAGACAGATCTCTACAGTGTAATCATTCACGTGAATTCAGTTGCTTTGCCCGAACCATGTATATATGTCTAAACATTTATAAATATGCTTTAGGAATTTATAAACTTCAAATCCTGGATCTGTCTTCGCGGACAACTTATAAGCAGTCTACAGGAATATTGTATGTAAGTGTTCCAAGATTAAAAAAAATAAAGAGAGAATGACAGATGGAAAACAACATAGCATAGAAAAAGAGAAAATACTGTTATGCTACTGTACTATTGTAAGAAAAGCAAAAGCATGAATCAAAAAAGTCTATAATGTAAAAGTAAAGAAAGCAGTGATAGAAATAGTGCTTTGGTGTACAAGATTAATGTTCAAAATTTCAAACTAAAATTATCCTCTCAAAAAGTCATTTATACACTTAAACTTTGCAGGCGGTATAACCAAGTAGAAACTTATACTTGATCACCCCAATACAACATACCACCACTCCAAATGCTTATCGGTGGCTGATTCTCGGTGCACGTGAATTCCACCACTCTGTATCACAATTCAAACTCTTTGCACGCTAACATCCCACTTCTTATTGCATTGGTATTTCTTGGAAGATATACAAGAACTTGAAAAAACTGAGATATAGGAAAACTTTCATATAGTAGAGAGGTTGCCAACCTTTTGTTTGATTCCTTCTTGCCCATCATATCGGAGTCAGCAATCCCATGTATGTTTCAAAGAGAGACTTACAGTTGAAGTCGCTGGCGTTCGGTGGCAGCAAACTCGCAGTGCGAGGCATAGCAGCGGTATGCTGACTAGGAGATGGACTGAGTATCGTGGAGGAGCTGGGGGCAGCAGGGAAGGTTTCTGCTTTTTGACGGGGACAGAGAAGGTTTGTGGGAAAGAAAGGAACTTCTATTACTTATGCTTCTGGTAATAAAAAATGATATTTCCTATTTCAGACCTCGTTTCGACTCAAAAATACCTATGTTTGTCCCTCCGAATCAACGCACACCATTTAATAAATCGTTACGGACGATCACAAAAACTTTCGGTCAAAAAACCACCATGCGCACATATTACATAAAATCCATGGACTGTAACACACGAAAAATTAAAAAATTGACATTTTCTAATCTGGGCCTCATTTCGAATTTGTATGTTTATCTCTCTGAACCAACGCGCACCATTTGATAGGTCGTCACGGACGCCCCCAAAAAATTTTGGCCAAAAAATCCCGGACGTACATATAACACAAAATTCATAGACTATAACACACGAAAAATAGAAAAAATGACGTTTTTAGTTCCGGGCCTCATTTTGACTTAAAAAACTACGCTTATCCCTCTAAACCAACACAAACTATTTAATAGGTCGTCACATATGCCCCCAAAAAAAATTGGCAAAAAAACCGCCGGACGCACAGATCACACAAAATCTATGGACTATAATACACGAAAAAAATAGAAAAATCAATATTTTTTATTTCGGGCCTCGTTTCAACTCAGAAAAACCTACGTTTGTCCCCACGAACCAACGTGCACAATTTAATAGGTCGGCACGTACACCTTCAAAAAAATTCGGCCAAAAAATCATCGGACGCACATATCACACAAAATCAATGGACTATAACACACGAAAATATTAAAAAATTGACATTTCCTATTCGAAGCCTTGTTTCGACTCAAAAAACCCTATGTTTGCCCGTTTGAATCAACACGCACCATTTCATAGGTCGTCATGGACGATCCCAAAAAATTTCGACCAAAAAATCGCCTTGCGCACATATCACACAAAATTCATGGACTATAACACATGAAAAAATTAAAAAAAAGACATTTCCTATTCCGGACCTCGTTTTGACTCAAATAAACCTACATTTTTCTCGCGGACCAACACGCACCATTTAATAGGTCGTCATGTACGCTTCCAAAAAATATCGACCAAAAAATCATCGGGTGCACATATCACACCAAATTCATGGACTAACACATGAAAAAATCAAAAAATTGACATTTCCTATTTGGGCCTCGTTTTGACATAAAAAAACTACGTTTGCTCCTCCAATCCAACGCGCACCATTTAATAGGTCATCACGGATGCTCCTAAGCGCACATATCACACAAAATTCAAGAACTATAACACACGAAAAAAATTGAAAAATTGATATTTTCTATTTCGGACCTCGTTTTGACTTAATAAAACCTACGTTTGCCTCTCCAAATCAAAACGCATCAAATAATAGGTCATCACGGTTAAAAAATTTTAGTCAAAAAATGTTGGACAAACATATCACACAAAATTCATAGACTATAACACACGAAAAATTGAAAAATTGAAATATCATTTCGACTCAAAAATACCTATGTTTGTCCCTCCGAATCGACGCAACCATTTAGTAGATTGTCACGGACGCCCCCAAAAAAATTCGACCAAAAAACTGTCTGGCGCACATATCACACAAAATCCATTGACTATAACACACGAAAAAAAATCAAAAAACCGACATTTCCTGCTCCGGGCTTCATTTTGCCTCAAAAAAAATTATGTTTGCCCCTTCAAAACCAACGCGCACAATTTAATAGGTCGTCATGGATACCCCCAAAAAATTTCGGGCAAAAAATCACCGGGCGCACATATCACACAAAATTGATGGACTCGTTTTGAATTAATAAAATCTACTTTTGCCCCTCCAAATCAACACGCACTATATAATAGGTCATCACACGCCCCCAAAAAATTTCTGCCAAAAAATCACTGGGCGCACATATCACACAAAATTCATGGACTATAATACACAAAAAAATAATATTTCTTATTTCACACCTCGTTTCGACTCAAAAACCTATTTTTGCCCCTCCAAACTAACGCGCATCATTAATAGGTCGTCACGGATGTCCCCAAAAAATTTCGGCCAAAAAACCTTCGAGCGCATAAATCACACAAAATCCATGGACTATAAGACATGAAAAAATAAAAAAAATGATATTTCCTATTTCAGACCTCGTTTCGACTCAAAAATACCTATGTTTGTCACTCCGAATCAACGCACACCATTTAATAAATCGTTACGGACGATCACAAAAACTTTCGGTCAAAAAACCACCATGCGCACATATTACATAAAATCCATGGACTGTAACACACGAAAAATTAAAAAATCGACATTTTCTAATCTGGGCCTCATTTCGACTAAAAAAATCTATGTTTATCTCTCTGAACCAACGCACACCATTTGATAGGTCGTCACGGACGCCCCCAAAAAAATTTGGCCAAAAAATCGCCGGACGTACATATAACACAAAATTCATAGACTATAACACACGAATAATAGAAAAAATGACATTTTTAGTTCCGGACCTCATTTTGACTTAAAAAACCTACGCTTATCCCTCTAAACCAACACGAACTATTTAATAGGTCGTCACATACGCCCCCAAAAAATTTTGGCCAAAAAACCGCCGGACGCACATATCACACAAAATCTATGGACTATAATACACGAAAAAATAGAAAAATCAACATTCTTTATTTCGGGCCTCGTTTCAACTCAGAAAAACCTACGTTTGTCCCCACGAACCAACGCGCACAATTTAATAGGTCGGCAAGTACACCTTCAAAAAAATTCGGCCAAAAAATCATCGGGCGCACATATCACACAAAATCAATGGACTATAACACACGAAAATATTAAAAAATCAATATTTCTTGTTCTGGACCTCGTTTTGACTCAAAAAAATATATGTTTGCCCAAACAAACTAATGCGCACCATTTAATAGGTCGTCACGGATGCACCCAAAAAAATTTGACCAAAAAGCCATCGGGCACACATATCACACAAAATCTATGAACTATATCACACTAAAAAATTGAAAAAATCGACATTTCCTGGTCCGCGCCTCGTTTCGAGTCAGAAAAACCTATGTTTGCCCCTCCAAATCAACGCGGCAACGCCCACCATTTAATAGGTCGTCACGAATTCCCCCAAAAAATTTGACCAAAAAATCGTCGGGCGCACATATCACACAAAATCGATATTTTCAGTTTCGGACCTCATTTCGACTCAAAAAACCATTTCTTGTTGCATTGGAATTTCTCGATAACTTCATTGCCTAAAGAGTTTTCACATGATATATATTGAATGATTTACAAAAACTTGAAAAAACTGAGATATAGGATATCATATAGTACAGAGGTTGTTGCACTTCCTTCTTTCCCATCATAGCAGAGAGTCAGCAATCCCGGAAGTGCTCAATAAGCTCATCAATCCTATACTTTTAGTACCTCCATTCCCCTGGACAAATTCACTACTTTTAATAGTTTGTGGCATCAACTTTGGATCACAATTCAAACTCTTTGCACGCGAATATCCCACAGCTTGTTGCATCGGAATTTCTCAATAACTTCATTACCTGAAGAGTTTTCACATGTTTGTGATGATGGTATTTCTTGAAAGATTTTTTTTAAAAAAAGTGAACAAACTGAGATGTAGGATAACTTTCATATAGTACAGAGGTTGCCAACCTTTTGTTTCACTTCCTTCTCTTCCCAAATAGCAGAGAGAGTCAGCAATCCCATGTATGTTTCAAAGAGAGACTTACAGTTGAAGTCGCTGGCGTTCGGTGGCAGCAAACTCGCAGTGCGAGGCATAGCAGCGGTACGCTGACTAGGAGATGGACTAAGTATCGTGGAGGAGCTGGGGGCAGCAGGGAAGGTTTCTGCTTTTTGACGGGGACAGAGAAGGTTTGTGGGAAAGAAAGAAACTTTTATTATTTATGCTTCTGGTAATGAACTTTTGAATAACAATTCTTTAAACATATGTATAACATTTAATATGGATGACTATTGTATGACGTACCGATGAGTTGTTTGTTTCCTCCTTCACTTTCTTTTCCTCTTTCCATGATTGTACTTTTCACTAGTCATAGAAAGAAGCATTTTTGCAGATATAGTCAGACATATAAAAAGTCATTTTCTAGATATTGACATCAAATATTACAAGAGTAGTTTATAAGATAAAACATTATCCCACAATCTTAATTTGCAAACACAAAAAAGAGTAGTTTATAAGATAAAGAAGAAAACAGAAGACCCAAATATTCAAGAAAACAAAACCTATAACCACATAGCTATTCCCAACCTAGACCCAAAGAGTAGCTAGATTTGATGCTTCTATTTTTGAGTTATCGAGACATATTGTCGAGACATAAACCTATAACCACATAACTATTAAAAATGTGTTCTCTTTAACATGTCACTTTCCTTTTTAAGCAACTTTTTAATTCTAACTTTCCATGTTACAAGTTTAACTTTTAAGACTAGGGATGACAATGAGGCGAGGCGGGTTTAGCCTTAAACCCGCACAGCCTTAAAAAAATTCTCCTTTCCAATCTGCCCCGCCCCGCACCCGCTTCAGCTTCTTACTCGTTAAATGAGTATTCTTCTTAGTTAGCATTTAGTTTGTACCATTTTTTGCTCATTTATACTACTGAACAATATTTCTTTATGAATGATAATATTCTTTTCAGATAGGAGTACTGATTTGAACTCTACAAAAACTATCATTAACGTTCAATATATTAATGCTATTGCATCTCCATAACTAAGAAATTCCCGGTTCTATATGACATTGATGCTATTGCATCTCCATCAACGGTTCAAACGAATCAGGCATGTCGAACCTCCGTCCTGCCAATATCCTGTATCTGTAGAGCTACTCGACGGGGCAACTTTAACCCTTGGCAACTTCTGAGAGCTTACAAGCACCCTAACTTACTGAACCAGAAGACATCCAAAGATATCGCATCGTCTCCAGCCTTGCAGCATTGGCCAACAGAGCCTTGTCGCCGAAGGGGCAGTCTCTGATCTCAAATTTATAGAGGCTTTCACAACCGAAGAGCACGTAGTAGAGGCCTAGATCACTATTCCCCGCAAAAAGCTATGGAGAACATCTTTCGCTTCTTAGAGTGGGCCCCGATGTAATGAACGCAATCCGTAAAGAGGCCAGAAAGGGAAAGTCCCCGCAATCCCTTGTAGTGATGGACGATGGCCCCAAAACCAGTATCGAGCGGTCCAAGGGTTAGGTAATCAGGAGTTTGCGGCTTGATTAAACACCTGCAGTCACATTCAGATATAAAGATTAATTTTTTTTTCATCTGTAAGGACAGAAGTACTCAGAAAAGGGTAATCTATAAAGACAAATATACGCACTCCGTTTCTATTTATGTGTGTTACTTCCTTTTTAGCCTGTTTGAAAAAGAATGCATCATTTTAATTTCAACATTCCCATTTGACCTTTAATGGGAATGGCACAGCAGGTTTAAGACCACAGGATTGAAGGAACCGAGATATCAAGCCCACCTTGAGTTTGTCAATTTTGCTGAATTAGTGCTCTCAAATGAGAGTTCTTCCATTAAATAGAAAGAATTCTGATTTACATGCCTAAAAATCTGCTATATATCCCTAAATATATGCTATTCCTAATTGTAATATCTCTGAAAATATGATACATTAATCTATGGTATCTCCTATCATAATTACACAAATATTTAGAGTTATTACATATATATATGTACAACTATTTAGAATCTGTCCAATCATGCTAACATCCCCCCTCAAATTGATCCCGGTGGATCAAAAAGCATCAATTTGCCTACCAGAAACTGATGACGTTGTCGTGCCATAGACTTTGTAAACACATCAGCTATTTGAAGATCATTGGATACATGTGGAAGAGTAATGACTCTCTTATCTACAGCTTCTCTGATATAATGACAGTCCACTTCAATGTGTTTGGTCCTTTCATGATAAACTGGATTGGTAGCAATCTGAATAGCACTTGTGTTGTCAGCATGGAGAGGAGTGGGATTAGATTGAGGAAATCCAATTTCTGCAAGTAAACCACGAAGCCAAACAATCTCAGAGTAAGCAGTAGACATTGCTCGATATTCAAATTCGGTTGAAGATTTTGAAACACGGTCTTGCTTCTTGCTCTTCCAAGATATCAAGGAACTCCAAGAAACATGCACCAACCCGTGACGGAGCAACGAGTATCAGGAGATCCAGCCCAATCAGAATCACTAAATGCATTAAGCTGAATCGAAAAACCACTAGGAAAGAATAATCCACGAGTAGATGTTCCCAAGAGATATCGAATGATGCGGCGGACAACCACCAAATGTAGATGGCGGGGAGCCTGCATAAATTGACTCACTTGTTGAACTGCAAAATAGATATCAGGCCGAGTAATAGTAAGATAATTTAGGCTCCCAACTAATTGCCGATACAAAGTTGGATCAGGAAGAAGATCTCCTTCCGCACGACAATACTTTACATTCAATTTCAATGGAATATTTACAGAGGAAGATTCTTGAAGACCAGCCAAAGCAATCAAGTCATGAGTATATTTGTGTTGGTTCAAGAACACACCTAAAGAATCATAATGAACTTCCAACCCCAAAAAGTATGTAAGAGTACCAAGATCGTTCATATGAAAAGAATCCTTAAGCTGCTGCTGGAGGCTAGTGATTAGTGAAGAATCAGTTCCTGTGATAATAATGTCATCTACATACACCAAAAGAAGAACACAACCTATAGATGTTTTTCAAAGAAACAAAGACGAGTCATATTTGCTCTGCTCAAAAGAGAATTGAAGCAAAGTAGACCGAAACTTGTCAAACCAAGCTCTGGGAGCTTGTTTTAATCCATATAAAGACCGCTTCAACTTGCATACATTTGATGTTGGCGATGAGAACAAACCAGGTGGGGGTTTCATATAAATATCTTCTTTGAGATCACCATGGAGAAAAGCATTTTTGACATCCATTTGATGAAGAGGCCAATTTTGTGATGCAGCAATAGCAATAATAGTTCGCACCGTATTCATTTTTGCTACAGGTGCAAAAGTCTCCTCATAGTCTACACCATACTCCTGTTTGTTGCCAAGGACCACCAATTGAGCTTTGTACCGATCAAGAGTTCCATCAGAATGAAGTTTAATTGAATAAACCCATTTACGTCCAATTGGACGGGCATTTGGAGGACAAGGAACAATGTCCCATGTGTTATTTTCTTTAAGAGCCAAAAGTTCCTCCTCCATTGCTTTTTGGCAACATTCAAGCTTGGAGGCTTGTGAGTAACCTGTTGGAATAGAGATGGTGGATAAAGTAGAAGAAAAACCATACCATTTAGGAGTTTGAGACACTCTGGTAGATTGCCGAAGAGGCTCAAGAGGAGCAGGCCTTGAAGAAATCTCATATTCTGGTTGTGGAGCAGTCTCAGGTGGCGGATCTGTTTCGAGATGGGGTAAAGTTGACCGACGTCGTTCATACACAAATCCTGGTTTGAACTGCTTAGAAGACAATGACAAATCCTCAAAAGTAGGAAGAAGAGGAGAAACAGAATATGACTCAACATGAGTAGGAAAGAAATACTGATTCTCAAAGAAAATAACATTTCTAGAAACACGAAATTTGTTAGAACTTGGATCATAGCAAATAAAACCTTTTTGCGAAGTACTGTAACCCATAAAAGCACATTTAATAGACTGAACAGAGAGTTTATTGCATTGAGAAGGAGGCAGGTGCACAAAACAAACACAACCAAACGTATGAAAACTATGATAGCTAGGATGCTTGTGATAAAGACGATAATATGGAGACTCAAGAATTAACACTTTAGATGGAAGTCTATTAATCAAATAGACAGCAGTAGACAAAGCTTCAACCCAATATTTAGATGGAACAGAGGACTCAATCAATAAAGTACGAGTGACATCTAAAAGATGATGATTTTTACGCTCAGCAACTCCATTTTGTTGTGGCGTATATGGGCAAGAGCGTTGTGAGACAATTCCTTTCTCAAGCAAGAAATTATTGAATTCATGAGACATATATTCTCCACCAGAATCAGATCTTAATATTTTGATGCATGTGGAAAATTGAGTCTCAACGTAAGCCAAAAATTTCTTGAATATGGAAAACACTTCAGATTTAGAGCGAAGAAAATACACCCATGTAAACCGACTATAGTCATCTATAAATGTCACAAAATACTTGAAATGAGCATGAGAAATAACTGGTGAAATGCCCCAAACATCACTATGAATGACATCAAAACACTTTGCAGCACGACTACCAAAATTAGGAAAAGGAAGAGTTTTACTTTTGCCTAATTTACAAGTAGAACAACAAAAGAAGCAGCTGAAAATTGATTTTTATTTCCCAATAGATCAGAATTGACAAATGAGACAACACAATAGAATTTGGATGTCCTAGACGCTTATGCCAAACCTCATTCTTAGTAGTGGTAGAAGCAAAAGCTAGAACACGAGAAATAGAAAAGTGTATAGGAAACAATCTTCCAACTTTAGGCCCCTTCGCGATTATCGTCCCCGACACCTGATCCTGCACAAGGCAACCATTACGAGAAAAATTCACATCACAATTGTTATCTACCAATTGGCCAACTGAAATAAGACTAGTGGAGAGCTTTGGTGATACAAAAACATTCTTGAAAGTTTCAGTAATATCCCCAACCTTGGTAATGGGTAAATTACTACCATTGGCAACCTGAATTTGTGTTGGACCATTATACTCACGGATGTTTTTGAGTATATTAGTTGAGTTGGTCATATGATTGGAAGCGCCAGAATCAACAAGCCAAAATTTAGATATTATATCATTACCTTGCAGCCCCAAAGCTGAAAATGCTGACACGATCATTTGTTGTACCATTTCAGGAGTAAGAACTTGTCCTACTGAAGACGAGTTATTTGTAGTGGAACCATTTATCCCAACTTGAAAAGCATTTTCCCTACGGTTTTGAGGACGTGTGGGACACTCTTTGATAATGTGTCCTTGTTGTTTACAATAATTACAGAACTTCTTGCCACAATTGCTAGCAATATGACCATATTTCTTGCAACTGTAGCATTGAGTTCTGGTCATATCCATGCCCTTTCCTTTCCCTTGAGTTGCAAATGCAACAGTGACAGCATTTCCTTGATGAAAAACATTTTGTATGAAGAGACGCTTCTCTTCACGAAGTAATTCCCTAAAACAAACATCCAACGAAGGAGATAGATCACGGTTCATCAAGTTGGAGCAAACACTTTCAAAATCAGATCGCAATTTCATCAAAAACTGATCTCGCTTGCTTTGTTCATGAACTCCTTGAATGATGGAGAGAGATTCGAGAGGTATTTTAGAATAAACGATATCGGTAAATTCGGCCCATAAGTTCTGAAATCCAGAGAAATAATCTTGAACAGAGAGACCTCCTTGAGAGTACATAGCAATTTCATGCTCTAACTGAAAGCGCCTTGCGCTATGGTCTTGGTTATAGACTTTTTGTAAATAATCCCACATGGCATTTGCTGTCTTGTAAGGCTTGAGATTAAGAACAATAAGAGGGTCAATTGACCTTAAAATCCATGTCATCACCCGAGCATCTTTAACCTTCCATTGACCGAGCTTTGTAGGATCGGTCGGAGCAGGATCACTTCCATCTATATGTCCCCATAATTCTTTTCCGGTGACAAATAGTTGAAATTGAAATTCCCAGGCAGAGTAATTTTTTCCAGTGAAACGAACATGGAAGGACTCAAACTGATGTGATGCCATGTTCTTGACTAGCTAAGGAAGAAAAAAATGCAATGATATAAAATAACCAGAATGACCAAGACAAAATTCCGAAGATGCTTAGGACTGACTGTTGACTAACAGTAAGCCAAACCAAAACTTTCAAAAAAAATCTGAAAGGAACCACAGATGAAAGACGCTAAGAATCAAAGCTCTGGAAAAAAGGCTTTGATACCATGTGAAGATATGGCACCTGGGCCTAACTCAACCCTAAAAGCTAGCTCATGAGGGGAGGATTGCTCAAGTTCATATAAGAAGACCGCCAATCCATTCCCAACCAATGTGGGACTTTCACCCACTCTAACACCCCCCTTCACGCCCAGGGCCCAACTGGGGCTTGGACCGGGAGCCCAAACGGGAATGGACCTGGCTCTGATACCATGTCAATTTTGCTGAATGAGTGCTCTCAAATGAGAGTTCTTCCATTAAATAGAAAGAATTCTGATTTACATGCCTAAAAATCTGCTATATATCCCTAAATATATGCTATTCCTAATTGTAATATCTCTGAAAATATGCTACATTAATCTATGCTATCTCCTATCATAATTACACAAATATTTAGAGTTATTACATAGATATGTACAACTATTAGAATTTGTCCGATCATGCTAACAGAGTTGCACATGGTCATTGTCACAATCTGTTGGATCTTGTGGAAGTTGCACCATTGGCAACTAGCCTCGCAGGAAGGGCTGTTGGAGTAATATCAAATCTCCAAAGAGTCAATACACCTACACGTCTTGCTTTTACTGTATATCGGGAGTTTGCTTGACGTAAAACAGATAGAGGATTCCTCTTGGATGATTTAGGAAGATACTGGGGTGGTATATCCTTGCTGCTCGTCCCCGTCTTGCATTAGAGTTTTAAAATATTCTTGTCTGTTGTTTCACAGCTAAGAGAGCAAGAGTAGCAGCTAAAGTTTTTACAAATGTAGGAGCTACAGCAACTACAGCAGCACTTTTCTTTCATCAACTTGTTGCTCACAGTTAAAATTCTTTGCAACGCGCAGCCACTAAAAGATCTCACTTCTTGATCACCTGAAGAGTTTTCACAAATTTCTTGATGGTATTTCTTGAAAGATTCACAAAACCATAAAAGAAAAACAGAGATTTTTCATATAGTACAGAGGTTGCGAACCTGTTGTTTCACTTCCTTCTTTCCCGTCACAGCAGAGAGTCAGCAATCCCATGTATGTTTCTTGATTTGCAATGTTGTACTATATATTACTCATGTATCCAGACTTGAGGAGTAACGCATGATATGCAACAATTTGATAGAACAAATCTTGGAATAAAAGAGAATGCAATATAGGTCGGCATTCCTTACATGTCCTCTGAAAAGTAACTGGAAAAAAAGAAGAAAAGTTAATCCATTTTATGCTTAAAAAGAATGATTGCTCAAATATTTGGAAACAATTTATTTTTAAACTTGACATGTTTAAGACTAGAAATTCCAAAAGTATTCCTTCCTTCCTCAAACTCCGCCACATACAATAATACAGAGGCCATGGACCCGAAGCTTGTCTTCTCCAGTCATATATTCAACATATTGCTTAATCATAATAGCAGAATCTTTAAGTTGATGGCTCTTACAAGTTTGATAATTTTCAATGAACAAATATGGCCAAAACTAGGCAGAATCTCTCAAGAACGGGAAAGGATTCCTCTCCAACCTTCCAACTTAGCAAGAGTCACTTCATGCAGTCTCAAAAATTTGAGATTCTCAAAAATGTCTTCCTCCCTCATGTTCCATGTTTCCTCCTGGATGCTTGTATTCTCAAGGAACAACTCTTCAAGGTTGGCAGTCTCGTTATTGATAATGAATCGGATGTCAGAGGAAACTCACCCATCGACAACACTTTCAAACTCGAAGGGAAGTGAAAACCCCATGACCGATTTGTCTTCCTCTGTTATGTTACAAAGTAAATCCACATTGTCAAATTTGTACTTACTAAAGAATTAACCATATATAACAGTTCTATATTCAACATCAAGACTCCAACATGATTAGTCCACATTATGAAACTGAAGATAAATTTAGCAAAGGGAATAGGAGACAGAAACGGGGAAAACAAAAGTTTAAGATGATCATTTATTGATCGAAGTCACTGAGCAATAACATACTTACACATAATACTTATTGACAACACAGATAACAAAGGGCAGGGTTCTGAAGGAGATACGCTTCCACTACTTTTTTCCTAGAGCTTTAAATCACCATCCACATAGTATGTGCTTGTCACCTTAGAGTTGGAACCACCATCTGGTGACTGCTTATACTTCACCTCATTAAGTTATTTTTTCGAGTTTGTCTACCAAAAGCTCGTCAATCCTCTACTTAATGGACTTAAAGGTGCCACCTGCAGAAAAGAAACCACGGTTAGAAGATATTAGTGATGAAAATGAGAGTATCCAAAATTGGAAAAGAATTAACCTTCAGGAAAGGTGATACTCTTAGAACCTCATTACCCTGGACTCATTCAATTCCCATCAATCGATGTATTAATAGGCACAAGAGGATTATTAATAACACTTGCTGTTGCACATGAAGGCCAAATGCTGTACAACAACACCTATTTAAACATCTTGATCATTAAATACAGAAGCCCTCAACTCCATAAGCCAGCATGACAATTAAAACTCTTTGCACATGAATATCCCACTTCTTATTGCATTGGAATTTCTCGATAACTTCACTACCTGAAGAATTTTCACATGTCTGTGATGATGGTATTTCTTGAAAGATTTACAAAAAATTGAGAAAAACTGAGATATAGGATAACCTTCATATAATAGAGAGGTTGCCGACCTTCTGTTTTACTTCCTTCTGTCCCATATAGCAGAGAGTCGGCCACTCCATGTATGTTGCAATGAGAGACTTACAGTTGAAGTTGCCGGCGCTCGGTGGCAGCAACTTTGGCATCAGATTGTGAGAATCAACAATGGAGGCCTTGAAGATTCTTGACGAAGGAACAAGAGAAGTGTGCTCATCAGTGAAGGAGGCCAATAGCCATGTTCAATCTGTAGAAGATATTTAAAGCACAATGTATCAGTGAAGGAGGTGATAGTCATTTAGCTAGTGGTACCTGCACATTTTTATTAATTCCTTCAGTAGCAGTAGTGGTAGTACTCAAATTGAACTTCTTTTTCTCAGAAACAGGAGGAAAATGATGTACTAATAGGAACAACACTTACTGTTGAACATGAGGCCAAATGTTGTACAGAAGCACCTATTTGAACATCTTGATCATTAGAAACAGCAGCCTCTCATCTCCAAATGCTTATCGGTGGCTGATTTTTGGTGCACGTGAATTCCACCACCCTGCATCACAATTCAAACTCTTTGCACGAGAATATCCCACTTCTTGTTGCATTGGAATTTCTCAATGACTTCATTACCTGAAGAGTTTTCACATGTTTGTGACGATGATGATATTTCTTGAAAGAACTGAGATATAGGATAACTTGCAAAGGGTACAGAGGTTGCCAACCTTTTGTTTGACTTCCTTCTCTTCCCAAATAGCAGAGAGTCAGCAATCCCATGTATGTTTCTTGATTTGCAATGATGTACTATATATTATTCAAGTCATACCAAAGAAGAGAAGAGTGTATACAAGAAGAACAATTTGAAAGAACAAATCTTGGAATACATAACTAGACTACTTGTTTTTAACTATAGGCACACAAAATGAAGAAAAAAGGGAGAAAATTGATAAAGTCACTGAGCAACATTTGATACTTAATGACAGACTAGAGGCAACACTTGCAGAACAACACAGATAACAAACTTGGAAACAACATAACAAGGGCCAGATAGGTTTCTCGGAACACTAACCATATGTGATACTCTTAGCACCTCATTACCCTGGACTCATTCAATTCCCATCAATCGATGTATTAATAACACTTGCTGTTGCACATGAGGCCAAATGCTGTACAACAACACCTATTTAAACATCTTGATCATTAAATACAGAAGCCCTTAACTCCAAATGCTTATCGATGGTTGATTCCACCAGCCTGCATGAATATTATAACTCCTTGCAGGCAGAGATCCCACTTCTTTTTGCATTGGAATTTCTCAATGACTTCAGTACCTGAAGAGTTTTCACATGTTTGTGATGATGGTATTTCTTGAAAGATTTTTTAAAATAAATTGAAAAAACTGAGATATAGGATAACTTTCATATAGTACAGAGGTTGCCAACCTTTTGTTTCACTTCCTTCTCTTCCCAAATAGCAGAGAGTCAGCAATCCCATGTATGTTTCAAAGAGAGACTTCCAGTTGAAGTCGCTGCCGTTCGGTGGCAGCAAATTCGGCATAGCGCGGCACACCGACTAGGAGGTGAACTTAGCATGGCGGAGGAGCTGGGGGAAGCAGGGAAGGGTTCTGCTTTTTGACGGGGACTGAGAAGGTCTGTGGGCAAGAAAGAAACTATTATTATTTATGCTTCAGATTAAGAACTTTTGAATAACAATTCTTTAAACATATCTTAATGTTTAGTTTTATTATGGATGACTATTGTATGACGTACCAATGAGTTGTTTGCCTCCTCCTTCTCTCTGTCTCCTTCATTTTCTTTCCTCTTTCCATGATTGTACTTTTGAATAGTCAAAACCAAAGTAACTTCTTCAAGAAACTGAAGAAGGAAGCATAAAAAGTCATTGAAGGAAACAATTCTGCAGACATAGTCAGACATATACAAAGTCATTTTCTAAATCTTGATCAAGGTCAAACATCAAATGGTGTTTACAATGTTAATAATTACACACACAAAAAAAAGAGTATTCTATTTGCACGTCTCTTGTCTTGACAATATACCAGAAGCCAATTAGAAGCAGAGCTAGATGAAACAAAACAACAAACGCTTGCCATTTAATGTGATGAAACATCTGCTCATTTTCTACTAAGTATTCAGAAACAGTTCAGTTGAGACTTTCATCAAATACATTGTAACATCTTTTAACATTGGCAAGAATCAGAACAACGCGTGTATATTTGGTTTCTAAACAGAGAAAGAATAGAGAAGAACCTGTTCTGGTGGTGCTCAAGCCAATTACTTAAATAACGGGATATTATTCCGGCCAAGGATCTGAAGCTTGTCTTCTCCCGTCATATCTTCAACATACTGCTTAATGTTCTTAGCAGAATCTTCAAGTTGAGGGCTCTCTACAAGTTTGATAATTTTCAATGAATAAATATCCCCGAAACTAGGCGGAATCTCCTCAAGCTTACGACATCCCCACAGTACTAATTTCTCAAGCACGGGAAAGGATTCCTCTCCAACATCCCACTTAGCTAGAGTCACTACATACAACTGCAATAATATGAGTTTCTCAAATGTGTCTTCCTCCCCCATGTTCCATTCTTCCCCGTGGATGATTATTTTCTCAATGAACAACTCTTCAAGGTTGGGCAGTCTTGCTATTGTTGATAGTGAATCGGATGCCAGAGGAAAGTCATGCAAGACCAATTTTTTCAAATTCGATGGGAAGTGAAAATCCCATGACCAATTTGTCGCTACAGAAGGCCCACAGTCATTTGTGTTTGAACTTTCAAACTCTACTCTGAGGAGTTCTAGTTCAGTTAGGAAATCCAATTTTGGAAACCAATATCGCTCTGTTGAATAATCCCATGATTCCTTGAGAACAAAAAAAAGCTGTTGAAGATTGGGAAACCTATTGAAAATAAGCTCTGAATCTTTCGAATAGGAAAGCACGGGATTCTGTAAATGTCTCAAGTTCTCTAACTTTGTGTCCTCTGCTATCAGTATTGGTTCATCTGTATCCATATCAAAGAAAGAACAAGCACTCATGATCAGCACTCGCAACTTTACAAGATCCCAAATTCTTGGTAATAGTACCAGGGGTGGTCTTTTGTTTTTAAACACCAGGGTTTCTAGATTCCAGAGGTTTGAGAAAGACGAAGGCAGAGATTTAATTTCTGTCTCAATGGTTAAGAACCTCAAATGATTCAACATGCATATTTCATTCAGCAAAGAATCTTTCACCATGATAAATGAGGGATTCAGGTGCAACACTCTAAGAAGCCTCAAGTCTCTTATGTGACATGTATCAGAAAGACTATTGTTCAACTTATCTCCAGTTATGCTCAAAGAATAGAGGTGTTTACCAGAATGCCTTTTCTTATTTGAACCGAGCAGGACAAAATTGTTAAGCCCAAAGAACTTGCTGTTATAATGAATGCTCACTATACGTGGCATCAAATCTGAAGAAGAAGATGAAACATCAAAAAACTGTTCCTCTCTTGCCTTTTTAAAACAAAAGTCATGCACAAGATCATGAAGTTGGCAAATCGGGATATCACCTATCTCATTGAAAAGAATTACCAAGCTACTGGATATCAAGTTATCCAAATAAACCTCCATCACTTCTTCCACAAGTCCTTCAGCATGCCAATAAGCTTTCAACACATTGATTTTTATTTCTCTGTCCTTCGGAAAACATGCAAGGTAAATCAAGCATGGCTTCAGATGATCTGGTAAACGGTCATAACTTAATTCTATAACCTTCATCACATCAACTTCACTGTTCAAAATAAAGGAACTCAAATTATTTCGAACTTCAAGCCACACAGTCTTTTTCTTTTCCCTCCCTGCAATGACTCCAGCAATCAGATCAGCCACCAAAGGAAGCCCTTTACAATTTTGGCCTATTTCTTTACCAACATCCAATAGGTCATCAGGGCAACTCTCTTTTCCAAATGCCCGTTTCTCTAATAACTCCCAACTTTCTTCGGGTCTTAGCAATCGGAGGTTAAGAGGATCACTGTGGTGTTTTCCATGCAAAGCCACTTCCTTTTGTCGAGTAGTCAAAATAATTCTACTTCCTTTCTCAACTTCAGGGAAAGGTCTTGTTAAATCATCCCATGTATCAGTATCCCACAAATCATCTAAGACAATAAGGTACCTCTTTCCGTACAGTTGTTTCCGTAGCATATCAGCAACATCAATATCCTCACTGAACTTCAAATCCGAGTCAGTAACTTGATTAAAAAGCTTAACCAACAACTTGTTCTTGTCAGATTCTTGGTCGACTGTGCACCATGCACGAAAATCGAAATGACTAGAAACTGATTTATCATTGTATACTTTGTATGCCAAAGTAGTTTTACCCGAACCTGGCATTCCAGTGATTGAAATGACATCTAGATCTTTGTGTCCACCGATCAGCTTCCTAATTATCCAGTCTGTCTCCTCCACAAAACCTACAATTATTTTACCAGCTGTCAATGACTTGCTTCCAACTGGTTTCTTTGGAGAGTTTACAACAATGAGGCTCCTGTTCTTGGGTATCTTCTTAGGTAAATTGGAGACGTCTTCTTTGATAAGCTTGATCTTTTTTATGGTAATGGGAAGTGAGAAAATAAGATGTAAGAGACCATTATCTCTGACAATAATTGAATCAATGACATCTTTTGCCTCATAAGCCACATCTAAAACACGTGCCCAGAGATCTTTATACCATTCTTGCTCAATGTTCACGAAGAAAGATCTTATGAGTTCTAGGTCTTCTTTCACCAGTCCAATTTCTTCCTTTATCAAAGCAATTGAATAAGAATTGGATTCTAGCAGACCATTTAAGTGGATGAGTAGAAGATGCATGAAGAGCGGTCCATCACTCATGGGGAAGCAACATTGAGATGAGTCCGGCGTTTTCAGATAAACATGTCGGAGATCTTCCTTGAGAATTTCAATATTTTTCCGCAAGTCTAGAGTTGCACGGCTTGTTTCATCGGTACTCTCCTCATTCCTTGATTTCTCTTCTAAGTCGTGAACAAGAGTTGATACCTTCCAAGTAAGTGCTCCAACACGTGCCAAAAGATCAAATAATTTGTCATGATGAATAAAGTCCTTGGGCACATCGGTAAGAATAATTAAAAGGAACTCTATCACGACATGAATGTTTCGAGCCCCTGAAGTGCTTGGGGTAATGACATTTATCATGTGCTCTTGTAGATGAATCAGATATTCTCTAAGAATGTCTGGAGAGGTTTCTAGGAGCTGCTGAATGAAGCGTCCAACTTCTGCTGAAGTTGAATCTTTCAAATTTGTAAAACATATGTGCATCACCTCCAGTTCAATTGGAATTATCTTCAAGAATAGATGAGCTAGCTTGAAGAGTCGAAAGTCTCCAGCAGTTTGATTATTCCAAAGGAAGAGTCCTACTCTCTCAGCCATGAGTTGAAACTGAGGTAAGACATATTCAGCATTCTCTTGCTCAATGCAACCATTCACTATCAACCCATGGAAATCTCTTACATTTCCACATATATTCTGAAGAATCTCATATTCAATCACTAATGGAAAAACGTGTTCAGCACGATACTTTGATAGATGATGGATATTCAGAAGGAGGAAGTTCAACTGTTCCTCAGTAATGGTGGCACTTGATTTAGAATGATGACATGAGCTGACACAATCATCGATGTTATCCATGAGGCTAGCAAGGGCATGATGCATGTCGTATTTATACCCGATGTTGTTGTCAACATCATCCAAAATTGGTCGAAGCAGATTCTCAACCTCTTTTCTTTTGCCGGTCATTACATCTTCAAACTGCTCCAAGTCTGAAAAAGACAGCTGGACGTACATACAAATAAATGCCAGCTCCGATTTCAGCTTTTCAACTTGATCCACGTCAAGAGCTTTTTGATTTTCCTCGTTCTTTAATCTCTCTAGGAAAGCCAGAACATCCGCAATGTCCTTGCGAAGAGCAGAAAATAACACCTGCCAAAAGATGAAATGTCATATCAAAGTTTCAAAGCCACATATCTAAGATTCAATACTTTACTCTATAAAATAACATACCGATGAGTTGTTTGCTTCTTCTTTCTCTATTTCTCCTTCATTATCTTTTCGTTTTTCCATTATTGTGATTTTCCTTTCAAGTTCTCGAGACCTGATTCATAAAACTTTATCAGGAAAAAGAAGAGGAGGTGGTAAGAGTTCAAGAAACTCAAGAAAGAAGCATCAAAAGTCATAGCAAGAAACAATATTGTAGTTATAGCCAGACATAACAAGTAATTGTACTAAACATAGTGAACGGGCTCCAAACATTAGAATGTGCACCCTCGTATGCAAAATTGGGATATATGACAAAAAATATCCCGCGTTAGATCTAAAAGAGTCCCTTAAATAAACTTTGAATAGTTTGACAAAATTGGGACACAGTCAATTCTAAACTTGAGGGAGAGCATAGAAATATCGATAGCTGAAAGGAGTTGTACACTTGGCTATTTAAGTTATACATACTGACTGCCAACTTAGAGACTAACCTGTTTACCTGATGAAAATATCCTCTTCTTGCTTTGTTATTTGATCCAACAGCTCAAAATTCTGGTAATTTCAGTATCAAATAAATTATAGGAAAAAAATGATGCATAGTATTCCAAAAAGTGTAGAAAGCAAAAGCATGAATATTCAATTTCAATTGTGGCCTCACTTGTCTGCCACAAAGTCTAAAAGGAAAAGAAAGTCATTCAAACTCTCAAGTGGGAACAATACTCTGCTCACTTTATATTATTTGTTTCATTTTTATTTTGTTTGACACCATTTTCTTATTACCTTGTCCAAATAATATTAACATTTTTATAGTTTCTTAATTAAAATCTTTTTATATTCACACAAATATTATGATACATTCATTGTTAGGACCGAAATAATCAGGTGTCATGCCAAAACTAACCAAGCAAACCTTGAAAGACCCTAAATAAGAAGACAAACGAGAAATATATCAAAAGAGATACAATACTTTAACGTGGTTTGGTCAATCGATTTACATCCACAAAAGGAGATGAGCAATCCACTACATAAAAAAAAGTACAACATATCGAGAAAAATAACCTCACAAGCAATGCTCCTAAATAACCTTGTTTAGTAACACCTTGTAAGGCATAACTTGTACCTTGAGAATCTTTTTTGCCTAACTATTTTTTTTTTGGTTTTTCGATGTCAGGGGTATTTTCAGTTACTTTTTGTTACTTAGAGTGCTAAAGGCAAAAATTAAATATCACAAATTTGAGGGGCAAAAATAAAGACCATCCCATATATAATATGGGCATTCGTGCGAATGACCTAAAAGTAATTGTACTAATCGTAGTGGACGGGCTCCAAACATTAGAAATAATCAAGTTTCTTATATTTTGATTTAACAACAAGATGCGTAAAGGGCAGCCCGGTGCACTAAAGCTCCCTCTATACGTAGGGTCCGGGGAAGGGTCCGACCACAAGGGTCTATTGTACGCAGCCTTACCTTACATTTCTGCCAGAGTACAAATAAATTTTATCATCAAGGCTATAAACCCAAATTAGCTGTTGAATTAGAAGGCAAAAAAATCATGTGTGAGAAAGATTAAATATACCCCTGAACTTCGCAAAAATGATCAAATATATGCCTGAACTTTGCGAGAAGGATCAAATATACCCCTATGTGGCTTTTATTTAAAAAATAATAATTTAAAACTATATCTACGCCATTTGTGTAACGGCAGGGTATAAATGAGCCACTTTTTCAACGAGGGTATATCAGCTTTAAATCGCAAAGTTGAGGGGTATATTTGTAATTTTTCCCTTAATTTTTTAACCATGTGCAAAAATACAATTCCACCAGAATTCATTTTGTTTCTTCTTCCCTTTTATTCTCTCATCCTTCTTCCTCCTTCAAATAAATTATGATCACACATCTAAAAACTGAAAAAACATAAGGGATCATTTTTATCATTTTCTCGATCACCCCCATCATGTTCTTATGTTGTCAATAAAATCAAATGAAAAATCTTTCTATTATGTTTTTGAGTCGTAATGAAAAATGAAATCCCTGGTGGATTTCCACTAGAAGATACAAAAAACTAGAAAAAGAAAACATGAGACTTTCAACATGATCTTACATCTGAAGTTTAGCAACAGAACCTCTTGTCCCTTAAATATACTTTGAGCATTTTTTATCCTTTTAAGTTTGCTAATTGCTAAAAGTAAGAAGTTCTGATCTTCACTAAATATTTTACAAATTGTACTTGTTATATTTAACGGTAAATGTGAAAAAAGAAAGATTTAACAGGAACTCAAACTTGGAGTTGTAGTTTTTGCGATCTCCACTATATTTTGGTCTATTTGTGGTGCCTGGTGCAGTTTTTTGAGGTTGTCTATGCAATCTTTGGTGTCTGGTGCAGTTTTGGCATTGTGGTTTTTGAGATTTGATGAGACTTTTATGGTATTTCTTGTTATATTCTTTTTCCTTTTCTTCATAGTTCCCCTTAGATCTAACAGTTAGAGAGTTCGTTAAATATTTGACGAAGATTAAAGTGCTCACTTTTAATTATGAAAAGTGAAAACCCTGGTAAATTTCCACTAGAAAAAGATAAGAAGAGACATTCAATATGATCTTACGTCTAAAGTTTAGCAGCAGAACCCCTTGTTAGAGAAATAATGTTGAACATTTGCAAAGAGAGTAAGCTAGTCGATCAGAAAGAACAGTAGTTGAAGTAATTTGCTAAAACAAGAATCAAATAGCTAGATCTAGATTTTTAATGTCCGCTTATTCAACTTTCACAATCCTACTTCAATAGAGATCAGAGTACCAAAGATTAAACACAATATTAGAGACTAACCTTTCAACTTGATGAAAATATCCTCTGTTGGCGTTTGTTATTTGATCCAACAGCTTCAAAAATTTTGGGAGATGTTTGGTTTGGAGGTAGTGAAGAAAACAATTTCAGTATTAACAAAATTATAGAAAAAGTCATGCATAGTATTTCCAAAAAGTTTATAAAGCAAAAGCATGAATCAATGGGGCCTCACAGCTTGTCTGCCACAATGTATAAAAGGAAAAAAGAAAAGAAAGTTAATCAAACTTCCAAGTGGGAACAATAATCTACTCACTTTATACTATTTCCTCCATTTCATTTTAGAAACTTATACTTGACATTGGTGTGTCTCTTGGTCACCCCAACATAATGTACCTCATCCGTGACTTGCAGTCGCAGACGACATGTCAAACAGACAAATCAACATATGAAATGTGTACAACAACAACATACCCAGTGTATTTCCACAATGTGGGGTCTGGGTAGGGTAGAGTATACGCAGTCCGTACCTCTACCTCAGAGGTGAGGTAGAGAGGCTGTTTCCGGTAGACCCCTGGCTCAAGACAAAAAACAGTCTAGAAAAAGACGTACAAGAGACAATAGGTAGTAATAAACAACAGATAGAAACAGAGCAACACTACCACAAAATAAGAATACGAGAAATCCAAGAACAAGAAACTACAAGCGTAGCACTACGTCTACTAATCGGGACAACAAGGCAAAAACACTCCTACCTACTAGCAAAAACACTCTTACCTACTTACATTGGTAAGAATCCAGTTTTTGGAAGATTTGAAATGTTTTTTAAGACACAGAGTTAGTAGTCAAAAACACACTTGAAGTATTCCGATTTTTAAAGTTTTCTACCTGAACTATTACCAAATGTTTATCGAAATACACCTCAACTGCCCGTTGTTTTCTTTTTCTATTTGAAATATCACCATCGTTAGTTGGGAAAAAGGAACAACTGATAGGTAAGATATGTTTTTGACCCTATCACACTAAAACATATGTGCATACCTCCAATTCAATTGGAGTAATCTTCATAGTCTTCATTCCAATGGAAGAGTCCTACTCTCTCAACCATTCACATCAACCCATGAAAATCTCTTAGGTTGCGAAAGACACGGAGTCAAGATTTTAACTTTATGGATTCTAAATTTTAAAATGACGACTTCAAGTGATAATAATTGGATTCTAAATCTAGTATTGTACTCTCTCTAAATTACTTTTGTTCAAATGTCACAGAATGTCACTAAATTACTTTTACAACAAAAAATTTATTCCATCTCCACTTAAGTATCATATTGAGTCACTATCCTATCAAAAGCATGACACAATGGAGCCTCCACTTGTCTGCCACAAAGTCAAAAAGGAAAAAGGAAGGAAAATTAATCAAACTTTCAATACTATATTGGACGCGTATTGAAAATTTAGGATAAGAGTCCCACATCGATAAAATATAGAAGAGATTAGCAAAATGATGCATTTTAAAGCCTACCGGGTCTAGATCCAGAGCGGACAATGTTAAGCAAAATGAGAAGAAGAAACAAAACAACAAATGCTTGCCATTTTAATGTGATGAAACGGGATAACATTATGATCATCTGCTCATTTTCTACTTAATATTCACAAGCAGTTAACTGACATTTTGGTGCACCACAAGATTCAAAAATCTTCTTTTAACTTCTTAAACTTCATGTCGAGTCAAAATCAAACAAATAAATTCAAACAAAGGGAGTACTACTTCTAGTCAAACTACGGATAAGGGGTTGTCTATATTAAATTACTAGTGAATTTGAATATTAAGATGTGCATTATGATTAACATATTAAAATCTATATACACATTTGAATATCAAGATGTATTAAAGTCTGAATACTAAATAATTAAGACTGATTATTTTATTAACATTAGAATATATAAAACTTGTCTTTCTTTAAAAAAATAAGTAATAAATATAAAATTTATGTAAAATACTAATAAATAATACTATATAAACAAAATGTTTTAAAAGATTATATGGTGTAAGTGGCGGCGATGGCTAATCTGTGGTATTGTTGTGTGTCGATCGGAGCTGGCGGTGGTATTGGCCGATGGTGGTCCTTGTGAGTATGTAATAGCTAGTGATCATGATGGTCGACAATAGTGGTTAATGATGGTGGAAATTGATGCATTTCTCAGGCTGCCACTGTCCTATATATGTATAGTTTCTCGACGGGGTAACTTTCTGGTCTCGTATCTGGATGACCCCTCTCATCTATAACTTCAACATTAACCCTTGGCAACTTCTGAATAGAACCAAGTGGAGCTTAGGGCAGCCAGCTGAGACTGCTACAAGACCTCGCTCAGTCAAGGATACATTCGGTTCTTGCGCATATGGATTGGAAGGAAATACCCTAAGTTCTTCAAGTTCCTTACAATAGTCGGCAATCTCCTCAAGACCGGTATCTTCAATATAATCTCGCACCTGCAGTCACGATCAGATGTAAAGATTAAAACTTTTTTAACCTGTAAGAACACAAGTACTCAGAAAAGGGTAATCTACTACAAGGAAAAATATCAGTTTCTATTTATGTGTGTTACTTCCTTTTTAGCCTGTTTGAAAAAGAATGCATCATCAACCAACTGGGAAGCGTGACGGCCTCCCAAAACCTGCTCAACCCCTCGATCTGGTAGCAGTCTGAAAAAGCATTACTCACGTTTTCTTCAAGTTCGCTAGGATCAACCTGTCTGCCAGCAAAGTAGGCTCCAGTACCAAATTCAACCAACTGGGAAGCGTGACAAAGAATGTCTGGAAGTTTCTCAAGGGTCACGGCACGGCTAAGCCAAAGAATCCTCAAATTAGGAGAACGGTAAACTAGAAGCTCCAAAGCGATAATGCGACCTTAGACACCATACAAGAAATGTTAAGCGAGACAAGTGACATGTCGCTATCAGGAAAGTGACTAAGCCAATCGCCAATCAGGTTTTCCACTTTACTTTCTCCCAAGTCCAGTTTTCTCAGATTCCTGCAGTAAAGTCCGAATTACGTAAGTATGCAAATCCAAAGAACTATCCCCCGTGCACGCACCAGGAAATGGAAGAAAAAGGCAGATAATTTTATAAGAAATCCTATAGGAAGAGATTTTGAAATGCAAAATTTAACAAGAAATATTGGGAAATAATCATGAATTCCTGCTCATTCAATAAAATATCACATTCATGCAACTACAGTGTATAGCAAAAAAAGGGTGGATTTTGATCATTACAAGTTTCTATGAGTAAATTAAGCAAATATCTCAGACTAGTTTCTTTTCACTAGATAAATATGAATTCCTCTAGATATGAAACTAGTTCCTTTTCTGTGTTTTCGCCACTTTTTTTCATAGATGTTTTTTTTTTTTGATAAGGTATATAATGTTATTAACAATTGAGGGAAACCCTGGATGCAAGCCATATACCAAAAGGAGAGAGCCTGCATCAATCCTCTATACAAATAGGGACCTCTATAAAGGCCCTCCTATTTCTCTCTATACAAATAACCCACATGATTGCTAATGGGGCAACGCACCATACCCTTGAGCTTCTCTTCCCCTTTCTATAGGTCCAACTTTGCAAAGCTTCCTTCATTGTACCCGGCATCACCCATTGCATCCCAAACAAATCAAGGGCCACCCTCAATAACCGACTAGCTACCTTACCATGCAAAAGATGATCTACATTTTTGCCTTCACTCTTACACATAAAGCACCAACCAACATTGGTAATCCTCCTCTTTCTCAGATACTCCGTTGTTAAGATCACATCCCTAGCCGCAAACCATACAAAAAAACTAACCTTCTTTGGAGCTCTAGGATCCAAATGGAGTCACGGGGGGAAGAACATTCCTCTTTCTCACTCGTAACATCTTATAAAAAGAGCTAATAGTGAATAAACTGTCTCCAGTCTCCCACAAACTCCATACATCTGATGAGTTGTTTCGTGTATCAAGCCCATAAAACAACTCAATCAAATTAAAATATGACCACAAAAGTCCTCCCACCCCTTCATGATACTCATCCACAAATCAATTATTTTCTAGACGCAAAGATAAAATATTTTCTAGAACCAATTAGTCTGTATCCAACATCCATGTATTCAATAACACTTACTGGTGCACATGAGGCCAAATGTTGTACAGCAGCACCTATTTGAATGTAATGCACTTGAATTGAAATAAGAAAATTTCGAGACAAGAATTGGGAATTTTAATAGAATTCAATGGTCCAAACTGAATCTGGCATGTCGAACCGGCCTCCATCCTGCCACTGTCCTATATATGTAGAGTTTCTCGACGGGGTAACTTTCTGGTCTCGTATCTGGATGACCCCTCTCATCTATAACTTCAACATTAACCCTTGGCAACTTCTGAGCTAGAAGCTTACACTCTCCATAACTTACTGAACAAGAAGACACCCAAAGGTATCGCATCGTCTTCGGCTTTACAGCATTGACCAACTTGTTGCCGAAGACGCGGTCTCTGATCTCCAACTTACAGAGGGTTTCACAACTGGAGAGCACGTAGTGGAGGCCTAGATCGCTATTCCCCGCAAAAGCTACGGAGGGAATCTCTAGCTTCTTAGCATGGGCCCCGATGTAATGGAACAAGCGATCCAAAAAGGAGGCCAGAAAGGGAAAGTCGCTGCAATCCCTTGCAGTGATGGGCGATGGCCCCAAAACCAGTATCGAGCGTTCCAAGGTTTAGGTAATCAGGAGGTTGAGGCTTGACTAAACACAAAAGAAATCGGATCAAGTTAGGACGGTTCCTTGCAATAGTAACCAAGGCGGCATCTGTCATTTGGCGGCAGAATTATAGAACCGAGTGGAGCTTAGGGCAGCTAGCTGAGACTGCTACAAGGCCTCGCTCACTCAAGGATACATTCGGCATCTTCAGTATAATCTACACCTGCAGTCAGATTCAGATGTAAAGAATAAAACTTTTCTCACCAGTAAGGACGGAAGTACTCAGAAAAGGGTAAACTACAAAGAAAAATATATGCACTCCGATTCTATTTATGTGTGTTACTTCCTTCTTTGCCTGTTTTAAAAAGAATGCATCATTTTAATTTCAACATTCCCATTTGACCTTTAGAGGGAATGGCACAGAAGGTTTAAGACCACAGGATTTAAGGAACCGAGATATCAAGCCCACCTTGAGTTGCACATGGTCATTGTCACAATCTGTTGGATCTTGTGGAAGTTGCACCATTGGCAACTAGCCTCGCAGGAAGGGATGTTGGAGAAATATCAAATCTCTTAAGAGTCAATACACCGACACATCTTGCTTTTACTGTATATCGGGAGTTTGCTTGACGTAAAACAGATAGTGGATTCCTCTTGGATGATTTAGGCAGATACCCGGGTGGTATATCCTTGCTTCTCTAGCCACACTTGAATAATGTCTTCCTTAGCTTTTGCGGGGGATAGCAATCTAGGCCTCCATTACGTGCTATCTGGTTGTGAGAGCTTCCGTAAGTTGGAGATTAGGACTGTCCCTTTGGCGGTGAGGCTCTGCTGGCTAATGCTGCAAAGCTGGAGACAATGCGATCCCTTTGGATGTCTAACTGTTCTGTAAGTTTTGAAACATGTAAGCTGCTAGCTCAGAAGTTGCCAGGGCTTACTGTCGAAGTTATAGACGAGAGGGGTCATCCAGATACAAGACCAGAAAGTTGCCCTGTTGAGAAACTTTACATATACAGGACAGTGTCAGGAAGGAGGTTCGACACTCCTGGTTTTGTTTGGATAATTGATGAAGATGCAGCGTTGACTCCATCTAGCAACGGGAATTGCTCTCTGGCTTCTGCTTAGAAAAGACTTCAGGTATTAGTTCTATGCTAATCTTTCTCCTTGTGTAGTTGCAGTGCGTGTTATGGTGGGGTTGAAGCTCGTGAGCCATCGATCTTACCCTTTATTGAGCGACTTCACAGCAATTAGTTACAAATAAAGAGTTCAAACTCTTCGTATTAACTTGATGTTGTTGTAGGAACATAAACTTCAAGTCCTGGATCCATCTCTGTGGACAGTTTATAAGTAGGTCTACAAGAAAACTGTAGGATAGAATAAGAGATACCTATTGGCAGAAAGTAACAAAATACTGCTATGCTACTGTACTATTGTGTAAGAAAAGCAAAAGCATGAATCAATGTATCTGCTCATTTTTTTTCTGCCAAAAAGTCTATAATGTAAAAGTAAAGGAAGCAGTGATAGAAATAGTGCTTTGGTGTACAAGATTAATGTTCAAAATACCAAACTAAATTATCCTCTCAAAAAGTCATTTATACATTTAAACTTTGCGGGAGGTATAACCAAGTAGAAACTTATACTTGACATCGGTGTGTCTCATGATCACCCAAATACAACATACGTCATGCGTAACTTGCAATCACAGATGACGTGTCAAATGGACAAATCAACAAATGACATGTATATTTAATAAAAATATAATGTTTATTAAAAATTTGTAAGTTTTCTAAAAGAAAAACAGAAAAGTCCTCTCTTAGAGTCAATACACTTGCACGTAAAACGGATACTGGATTCCTCTTGGATGATTTAGGCAGATGCCAGGGTGATATATCCGCGCAACTCTAACCACTTGAATAACTCCGAGCAACAGATTCTTCATCTCCATCCGAACCTTCCTGCATTAGACTTTGTGATGCAATCCCTCTAGGTGATAGTTTCCATGATGTGTATCCAAGGAAAAGTTGCTGGCACAGCTATCCAAAGACGTGAGTCTATATAAGCGAAAAGTAGGCTGGCACAGCATCCCAAACCCGCTCAAGTCTTCGAGTTGGTAGCTGTCTTGAAAAGCATAATGCACGTTAATCTGAACTCCGTCAGGATCAGCCTGTATGCCAGCAAAGTAGACCAAATTCAACCAACATAGTTTTGAACTGACTGCAACAGCAACTATATTCCAACATAGTTTTTTCCTCTGTTAATTTTGTACTCCCGAAGCACTAAAAGATTTACCATAACAGTTGTATATATGTATTCAACATCAAGACTCCAACATGATTAATTAGTCCACATCATGAAACTGAAGATAAATTTAGCAAAGGGAATAGGAGACAGAAACTGGGGAAAACAAAAGTTTAAGATGATCATTTATCAATCAAAGTTACTTCCAGTTACTTACTGACAAACCAGAGGCAATACTTCCGGAACAACACAGATACCAAACACAAAACAACACAACAAAGGGCAGATAGCATTTCTCGGAACACTAACCATATGCATCAGGGTTCTGAAGGAGATAGGCTTCCACTACTTTTTACATTGAGCTTAAAATCGCCCTCCGCATAGTATGTGCTTGCCACCTTAGAGTTGGAACCACCATCTGGTGACTGTTCAAACTTCACCTTAGAAAAGAAACCACGGTTAGGAGATAACAAAATGAGAATCTATCCAAAAATGAAAAGGAATTAACTAGGATGAAGAAAGTTGATATTCTTAGCACCTCCATTACCCTGGACAAATTCAATACTTCTGTAGCTTGTGGCTCTTGCACATTTGGATTAATTCTTTCAGCTTCCCTTAAATTATCGCAACAACCAGTAGTGTTAGTACTCAAATTAAACTTCTTTTTCTTAATGGAAATATTGCTCGAGTGCAAAGCTGCATCTTATTCATTCACATTAAGACTAGTACATTTTTGTCTAAAGTTTAAGATGGGCATATCCTGCATTGATGTATTAATAGGGATACGCGTAGTTTTATTAACACTTACTGTTGCAAACGAAGCCAAATGGTGTACATCAGCACCTATTTGAACATCTTGATCATTAGAAACAGCAGCCTCTTAACTCCAAATGCTTATCGGTAGCTGATTCTTGGTGCACCTGAATTCCACCACACCCTGCATCACAATTCAAACTCTTTGCACGAGAATATCCCACTTCTTGTTTGATGATGCATAGTTACTATTGTACTATGTTTTGTTTTGATGATTTGACAAACCTACCGAGGGACCAGATAAGGAACTAGACATGCACCAGACCGATCTCAGGAGAACATGGGAATCAAGATCTCAGAGAAAACGAAGGAACAAGTGGTATAATTGAAATGATCATTCAATGGGTAATGCTCATTCAAGAGGAACTATCTTCAGAGGGATCTTGTGATCTTATTCTCACAGGGACCAGATGAGGGACAAGGTACGCGTACCAGAGTCAACTCTCACAACTGTCCACAGTTGTAAAGATGCTGCCAACCGTGACAGAGCTACAGAAAAGCTGCTAAGGTCTCTTATTTGGTAAGGACCAAATGAGGGACCAGATACATGCACCAGGATAATCCATTTATCCGAGTCAACTCTCACGGTTGTAAAGATATAAGAAAAAGTATTCATTCAAAGAGAATTGATGAAACTCTGTGGTTCTGTTCTGATGATTGACAAACCTAATGAGGGACCAAATATAGGGACCAGATGAGGGACCAGGTCCATCGAACGTTGAACTTTCTGGCAGTCAACAGTACAGCTGGCAGCTGTACTTTTTGCAGAAAAGTTGGTGCACAGCAGCAGAGGAGCAGCAGCTATCCAATCTCGATCAATGAGAAACTTTCTAGGTTTTCCCTCCCATTTGCTTCATATATATAGATCATTATGTGGGAGGAAAACCTAGCTTTTGCACATTCTAAAATTCACATTCTCTCAGCAAAAGTCTCCATTGTTCTTCAGTTCAAAGCTTCTACAACAAGGGACATGGTCTTAGACGACGACAGTTGCTTTTAGTTCATTGTTGTTTAAGTCTTTGTACTTTGGGCTAAATTGTAAATCTACTCCTATGTTATAAAGGAAAGTAGATATTGTGTTGCATTAACTAGAGTTAGTTAGTCACATCAACTAAGTTTAGTCAAGTTTGGTCTTCACCTCTTGTTTGGTGTTTTCTTGGGTAGAGTTACCTAGGAGTGTCAACTAGAGGTAGTTGATAAAGAGGGCTAGAGTTAGCCAAGTTGTGGTCAACTAGAGTTAGTTGACATTGAAGACTACAATAGAGTTATTGTAGTGTTTCTCGTGTTGAAGCTATCACAAGGGAATGGGGTTAAGAGGTTAACCATAGGATTACGAGAATGTGTCTGTAATCAAACCATTGCTCTTGTTTTAGTGAATTGTTGTTGGTGAAAATCCTACGAGGTAGGTCGTGGTTTTACTCCTTTGAGCAAGGAGGTTTCCACGTAAATATCTGGTGTTCTTTACTGCTTTCACTTAGCCTTATTTGCACTCTCTTCTCTAGTGAAGTTTGCATTGTCCAGTTGATAGTCAGATTCAGTCAAGGACCTGGTCCCTTGACTGGTGGTGGACGCATACAAGCCAACATTGTTGCATTGGAATTTCTCAATGACTTCATTACCTGAAGAGTTTTCACATGTTTGTGATGATGGTATTTCTTAAATGATTTACAAAAACTTGAAATAACTGAGATATAGGATAACTTTCATATGGTGCAGAGGTTGCCAACCTTTTGTTTGACTTCCTTCTTGCCCATCATATCAGAGAGTCAGCAATCCCATGTATGTTTCAAAGAGAGACTTACAGTTGAAGTTGCCGACATACGGTGGCAGCAAACTCGGCATAGCAGTAGCACGTCGACTAGGAGGTGAACTGAGAATGGCAAAGGAGCTGGGGCAGCAGGGAAGGGTTCTGCTTTTTGACGGGGACAGAGAATGTTTGTGGGAAAGACAGAAACTTTTATTATTTATGCTTTCAGATTATGAACTTTTGAATATGTATCACATTCTGTATGACATACCGATGAGTTGTTTGCTTTCCTCCTTCTATCCTTGATTGTACTTTTCCTCTTATGTATGTATTCAATGGCATAGTCTGATGTATAAAATGTGCATAAAACTTTATCAGGTGGAAGTAGTAAGAATACAAGAAACTGAAGAAAGAAGCATAAAAAATCATTGAAAGAAGAGATATAGTCAGACATATAAAAAAGAGTAGTTTATAAGATATTCCTAAAAATTCAAACAAACAAAACCTATTGCCGAGCCCTGCTAGATTTGATGCTTCTAGTTTTGAGCTACCAAGGTCAGGGGCAGATGTATATTGTCGAGACATAATATGATTAAGTAATTAAAAGTGTGTTCTCTTTCACAATTTAAGTTTTTGGATGAGATGGTCACACACTTCAACAAGGTATCAAAGTGCACATAAGGGGGGCGTGTCGAGACATTTAAGTAATTAAAAGTCTGACTTCTCTAACGGTTTAAGTTTTTGGATAAGATGGTCACACATTGAGCACATATACATCAAACTTTGGATCCACCCGAACCCAATAGTTTTGTCTTAGCCACTGTATATGCATTAAAAAATCCACTAAATAAATATCTTTTTTTTAATGCACATTATCGTCTTAAGTCTTCTTAAACAATTGTGAAAATTATTTGCACGTCTCGTCTTGACAATATACCAGATGGAATCTAGCAAGTTTTAATACAAGTAAAATTTTGAAAATGCTTGCCATTTTAATTTGTTTTTTTCCTAATTACCTTAGTATTCAGAATTCACAAACAGTTCAGTTGAGACTTTCATCAAACACATTGTAGACATCTTTTAACATTGGCAATTGCCACTACAAGAATCAGAACAATACGCATATATTTGGTTTCTAAGCAGCAAAAGAATAGAGAAGAACCTGTTCTGGTGGTGCTCAAGACAATTGCTTAAATAACGGGATATTATTCCGGCCAAGGATCTGAAGCTTGTCTTCTCCCGTCATATCTTCAACATATTGCTTAATGTTCTTAGCGGAATCTTCAAGTTGAGGACTGTCTACAAGTTTGATAATTTTCAATGAATAAATATCACCGAAACTAGACGGAATCTCCTCAAGCTTACGACATTCCCGCAGTACTAATTTCTCAAGAACGGGAAAGGATTCCTCTTCAACCTCCCACTTAGCAAGAGTCACTTCACTCAACTCCAAATATTTGAGATTCTCAAATGTGTCTTCCTCCCGCATGTTCCATTCTTCACCTTGGATGATTGTTCTAATAAGGAACAACTCTTCAAGGTTGGGCAGTCTCGCTATTGTTGATAGTGAATCAGATGTCAGAGGAAAGTCATACAACTCCAATATTTTCAAATTCGAAGGGAAGTGAAAATCCCACGACCAATTTGTCGCTACAGAGGGCCCACTGTTATTTGTGTTTGAACTTTCAAAATCTACTCTGAGGAGTTCTAGTTCAGTTAGGAAATCCAATTTTGGAAACCAATATCGCTTTGTTGAATAATCCAATGATTCCTTGAGAACAAATGCAAGCCGTTGAAGATTGGGAAACCTTTTGAAAATATGCTCTGTATCTTCCGAATGGGAAAGCACGAGATTCTGTAATAATCTCAAGTTCTCTAACTTTGAGTCCTCTGCTATCAGTATTGGTTCATCTGTATCCATATCAAAGAAAGAACAAGCATTCATGAACAGCACTCGCAACTTTACAAAATCCCAAATTCTCGGTAACAGAACCAAGGTTGATCCTCTGTTATTTAGCACCAGGATTTCTAGATTCCAGAGGTTTGAGAAAGACAAAGGCAGAGATTTAACTTCTGTCCCAATTTGTAAGAACCTCAAATGATTCAACATGCATATTTCTTTCAGCAAAGAATCTTTCACCATGAGAAAAGAGTCATTCAGGATCAACACTCTAAGAAGCCTCAAGTGTCTTAAGTGACATGTATCAGAAAGACTGTCGTCCAACTTGTCTCCATATATCATCAAAGAATAGAGGTGTTTACTAGAATGCCTCTTCTTTTTTGAACTGAACAGGACAAAATTGTTAGGCCCAAAGAGATTGCTGTGATACTCAATCTTCCCTATACGTGGCATCAAATCTGAAGAAGAAGATGGAGCACTTGAACTTATCCGGTCAAAAAACTGTTCCTCTCTTGCCTTTTTATAACAAAAGTCATACACAAGATCATGAAGTTGGCAAGTCCGGAGATACCCTATCTCATTGAAATGAATTACCAAGCTACTGGAAATTAAGTTATCCAAATAAACCTCCATCACTTCTTCCACAAGTCCTTCAGCACGCCAAAAAGATTTCAACGCATGGATTTGTATTGTTGTGTCCTTCAGAAAACATGCAAGGTAAATCAAGCATGGCTTCAGGTGATGTGGTAAATGGTCATAACTTAATTCTATAACCCTCATCACATCAACTTCACTGTTCAAAATAAAGGAACTCAAATTATTTCGAACTTCAAGCCACACAGTCTTTTTCTTTTCCCTCCCTGCAATGACTCCAGCAATCAGATCAGCCACCAAAGGAAGCCCTTTACAGTTTTCGGCTATTTCTTTTCCAACATCCAATAGTTCATCAGGGCAACTAGCGTTTCCAAATGTTCTTTTCTCTACTAACTCCCAACTTTCTTCTGGTCTTAGCAATCGAAGGTTAAGAGGATCAGTGTTGCGCTTTCCATGTAAAGCCACTTCCTTTTCTCGAGTTGTCAATATAATTCTACTTCCTTTCTCAACTAAAGGAAAAGGTCTTGTTAACTCATCCCATGTAGTAGTATCCCACACGTCATCTAACACAATTAGGTACCTCTTTCCAAATAATTATTTCCGTAGCATATCAGCAACATCAATATCCTCACTGAACTTCAAATCTGCACCAGTAACTTGATTAAAAAGTTTCACCAACAACTTCTTCTCGTCATATTCTTGGTGGTGCACGAAGGTCGAAATGACTAGAAACTGATATATCATTGTACACTTTGTATGCCAATGTAGTTTTACCCGAACCCGGCATACCAGTGATCGAAATGATATCTAGATCTGACAGTCCACTGGTGAGCTTCCTAATTATCCAGTCTGTCTCCTCCTCAAAACCTACAATTATTTTACCAGCTGGTGATGACTTGCTTTCAACTGGTTTCGTGGGAGAGTTTGCAACAATGAGTCCCCTGTTCTTGGGAATCTTCTCATGTATATCAGAGACCTCTTCTTTGATAACCTTGATCTTTCTCATGGTATTAGGAAGTGAGAAAATAAGATATAGGAGACCATTATCTCTTACGATAATTGAATCAATGACATCTTTTGCCTCATAAGCCACATCTAAAACATGTGCCCAGAGATCTTTATACCATCCTTGCTCAATGTTCACAAAGAAAGATCTTATGAGTTCTAGGTCTTGAATAAGAATTGGACTCTAGCAGACCATTTAAGTGGATGAGTAGAAGATGCATGAAGAGCGGTCCATCACTCATGGGGAAGCAACATTGAGATGAGTCCGGGGCTTTCAGATAAACATGTCGGAGATCTTCCTTGAGGAGTTCAATATTTTCGAGCAAGTCTAGAGTAGCGCGGTTTGTTCCATTGGTACTCTCTTCATTCCTTGATTTCTCTTCTAAGTCGCGAACAAGAGTTGATACCTCCCTGGTAAGTGCTCCAACACGTGCCAAAAGATCAAATAATTTGTCATGATTAATAAAGTCCTTGGGCACATCAGTGAGAATAATTAATAGGAACTCTATCATGACATGAATGTTTCGAGCCCCTGAAGTGCTAGCTGTAATAACATTTACCATGTGCTCTTGTAGATGAATCAGATATTCCCTAAGAATGTCCGGAGAGGTTTCCAGGAGCTGCTTAATGAAGCGTCCCACTTCTGCTGAAGTTGAAGCTTTCAAATTTGTAAAACATATGTGCAATACCTCCAATTCAATTGGAATACCATTTATCATATGAGCTAGCTTGGAGTGACGAGAATTTCCATCAATATGATTATCCCAAATGAAGCGTCCAACTCTCTCAGCCATAGGTTGTAGCTGTGGAGGAGAAGATAGAGATAGAGAGAGAGAAAGGGTATATAGAAAATTTACAAAGTATATAGGTCATAAATTATGAAATTTTTGACTTCGCCACTATCAACATGTAGCATTGATTGTCAAGTTGGGAATGAAAAACATTTACGGAGTGTTTAGTTGTCAATTGAAATTAAGTTGGTGACGGTGTTTAGATGTGCACTTTCAAAGTTAGAATATTTTTTTTTTAATTCAAAGTTAACCAAATAAATGTCTCTATTTTGGGTGGTCTATAATTTTTGCTCCTAAAATTTCGTTCTTTAATATTTCTTTTTCTCTTTAAGTAATAAAAACGCGAACAAAAATACCCCAAATATTAAAAAAACAAACATTATTTTTGTCTATCATACATAAATTCTCACTCAATGGAATATGAAAAAAGAGCTAGTTAAAAGTAACAAGCTAACTCTTTTTCTTTTTTATATTGAGCAAATGATCAAAACTTTATTTTAATAAAAGTAATATTATTTTATAAAATATATACTACATGACTCAATAAACACATGCGACGCACGTGAGGAGAAACTAGTAAATTAAATAGAAGTACATTATTTGTAGAGAAAATATCTAATAATAATTAGGCTCTATATATAATGGTTCATGATTGCTAATCAAAATGACTAATTAATTAAGATCAACTAATATCTCACAAAATACATACTCCCTCTGTTTCAATTTGTTTGACCTACTTTCTATTTTAGTTTGTTTCAAAAAGAATGACTCTTTCCCTTTTTAGCAACTCTTTAATTTCAACTTTTCACATGGCATGTTTAAGGCAATAAGATTAAAGGGCATTTTGGTACATTTAACATATCTTTAATTTAAGGCTACAAAATTTAAAAGTCTTCCTTATTTTCTTAAACTCTGTGCCAAATCAAAATAGGTCAATCAATTTGAAACAGAGGAAGTATAAATTATAATCACAACTACTAGCTATTACAACACTCATATACTACAAAATGACCTTGATCTACATGATTAGTGTCCATCGATCGAACCACTAACTTTTATTTGTTTGTAAGCTTTTATTTTAACTTTTTAATTTCTTTTCCTTCTAATTCATAGACTTTCTTTTCTTAATTTTCTTGGAAGGCGAATAATTTCGCACTTTAATTCTCGAATTATTTATTTTAATCAGGAAGATAAGGCTTGAGAAGTTGAATTAGGGATCCTTTAGGTGAAGAGACATAACTTCATTTGTTGATCCTACTAATTTTCCCCCTATGAACTAGTCAGTTGAGTACAACCAACATCAACATGTAGCATTGATTGTCAAGTTGGAAATGAAAAATATTTACGGAGTGTTTAATTGTCAATTGAGATTAAGTTAAGGTATCCAGATGCAAAAACTCAAAGTTTGAATTCTTTCTTCTTCTTCTTCTTTTTTTGTAACAATTTAACTTTAAAATGTCTATTTTACCCTTAATAAAATGATTTATAGTCACACCAACATCTATGACTTATTTTAGATCACAAATTTTAAAAGTTTTTTTTTTCTTAAATTTCGTATCAAGTCAAACTAACTCACATAAATTGAGACGAATATAATACGTTAATAAAATTTGCGTGGAGGGCGAGAGTGTCACGTATGGTTCCTTTGAGAAGGGTGTGATACCACCACCTATCAGGCGAGAAGATAGACAGGAGGGGGGGGGGGGGGGAAACAGGGCAGCAGTGATTGTATACTGCTAACTAGATACAGAATCCCGTGCTAGCACGGGCCCAATATATGTTACTCTTTCTGTTTCAATTTATTTGATACAGATAGAATTTGGGGTGAATTATTTTTTCTTATATTTTTTAAATATTTTAAACTATTAATTATTGTGATTTATAGTATTGTTTACATAAAACATAATATATATGTTGATTACTTTGTTTCAATTTATGTGACATCGATGAAATTTTGAGAGTCGACCATATTTTCTATACGTTTTTTTTAGATATTCTAAGTTGTTACTTATTGTGATTTATAGTACTTTTTACGTAATTTTCACATAAGTATATGTTACTCTCTTTGTCCCAATTATGTGGTACAAATAAAATTTATTGTGATTTATAGTATTTCTTATATAATTTATAAATATATAACAGTTTAAAAGAAGTAAGACAAATAAATTGAGACAGAGAGATTCTAAAAATATAATTATATTTTTTTTAGAATTCTGGATTGGTAATATAAAATTAACAACTATTATAATTTTAAATTTTAAATTTTAAATTTAAAATGATTAATTATTTTTAAACTACACACACACACACACACACACACACACATATATATATATATATATATATATATATATATATATATATATCTTTTTTGTCCCAATTTATGTGATACAGATGAAATTTTGAGAGTCAACCCTATTTATATATATATATATATATATATATTTAAATATTTAAAATTGTTACTTATAGTATTTTATAGTACTTTTTACGCCATTTTCAAATTGAAGTTTTAAAATTTGAAGTTGTTAAATATTATGATTGATAGCACTTTCTACGTAATTTACTACTATTTAAACAAAACATATTAAGTTTTTAACTATTTTAATTTATAGTACTTTTAATGTAACTTTAAAATATATAAAAATTAAAAAAAAAAGGTAAGATAAATAAATTAAAGCGGAGAGAATGGTAAATATTATTACTATTTATAATTAATAGTAAAAAAAAGAAACCATTTACAGTAGATTGAAATGGAATAAATTAGAGTAATAGTAAATAATAGTTTATCACAATATAAAACTCAATGATATGTGGAAAATATTTAAGTGGAGCCCACAATAAAAAAGTGATTACATAATGTAAGATGGAGTAATATGAATGTTGAGGGCTTTTCAACATTCGCTCTTATTAATAAGAGTAATGTTAGTTGGACATATTTAACTCTCTGCCTAATTTCTCCCTTTAGCTCCAACTCCACATAGCTCATTAATGGAGGTTGAATTTAACAAATTACTCCCTCCGTCTATTTTTAATTGTCCAGTATATTAAAAATAGTTATTCAATTTTACTTGTTCAATTTAAGAAAAATCAAGGGATAATTTACTATATTTTGTCTATTTTTTCGTTGTTATTAACTATAGTCATTATCCAAAGCATTAAATTTATTATAAGATGATATGGTAAAATTATTATATTATTTATTATTTCTTAAGAGGTGTGTAAGTCAAACATGGACAAGTAAAGATTGACGGAGGGAGTACATTTTTTCTCATATTCATATGATGAAAAAATAAATCTGAAAATGTTGATCGAAGTTAATCATATCGTTTGACTCTTAAAAAGAAAATTATGACAAGTATTTTAGAACGACAGGAGTAACGGTAGTAGAGAGTGTTGCTTAGTAAAAATTTGGAAATATCTTCTCAAAATTCGGAATTACATTTGAACTAGTCAACACATGCAGCATTAATTGTATACTCCTAATGTTAGTTGGGCACCTGTATTTTCATTCAATTCAAGCATTTCACATATTTAACTCAAAGGCTGATACGATAAAATTATCATATTATTTATTATTTTCTAAAAGGTATGTTAAGTTAAACATGTACAAGTAAAAGTGGACAGAGGAAGTACAATTTTTGGAATGGAGGGAGTAACAGTAGTAGAGAGTGTTGCTTAGTAAGAATTTGGAATTTACTATTTATCTGAGCTCTCAGGTAACATAAAATGAAGATACAGTAATTACCCAAATAATTCATGTTAGGAAGAAAATGACAAAAAAATTACATTTGAACTAGTCAAACATGCAGCAGTAGTAATAATATCATAATCATAAACTGATCCCATGTCTTCTTGTAGCTGAAAAAATGAAAAAATTATGACAACTATATGGAGGGAGTACAATTTTCCTAACACGATCTCTTAAAAATCATTACTGATAAAGCTTATAAAAGTATATCGTGTTCAGTGAAAAGAGAACTCCAAAAGGGAAATTGTAAAATGACATAATGCTTTCTTGTGATAATAGTATTAACTATAGTTTGCTCGTCAACTTGTTGTCACGGAATATATGAAGGTACATAGCGGTGCACTCATCCTTTCGAAATGCTGGATTCGCCTCTGCCTGCATCGAAGTCCACTCCATCATATGTATACTCACAGTACTTCCTTGTCCATATGCTATTACTTGTTGCTTCAAAGTAGCTTGATGTTCTTGCTCTTTGCTGCAGATTTGTTAAATATGAAGCCCACCTTGAGTTGCATGTGGTCATGGATCTTGTGGAAGTTGCAAGGGCTCTCGAAGCAATACCAAATCTCATATTCCGCTTGGATGAATGTCCGGGTGAAATATCCACGCTAGTCTAGCCACACTTGAATAATTCCGAACAACAGATTCTTCATCCCCGTCCCAACCTTCCTGCATTAGATTTTTAATGAGCTTCTTGTCTGTTATTTCACAGCTACCGTAGAGCAAGAGTAGCTGCCAAATGATCTCCGCACGTAGAGTTAACTGCAACAGCAACTATATTTCAACATAGGTTTTTCCTCTGTTATGTTAAAATGAATCCACATTGTCAAATTTGTACTTCAGAAGTAGTACTAACGAATTAACCATAACAGTTGTATATATGTATTCAACATCAAGACTCTTAACATGATTAGTCCACATCATGAAACTGAAGATAAATTTAGCAAAGGGAATAAGAGACAGAAACTGGGGAAAACAAAAGTTTAAGATGATCATTTATCAATCAAAGTTACTAACCAGTTACTTACTGACAAACCAGAGGCAACACTTCCGGAACAACACAGATACCAAACACATAACAACACAACAAAGGGCAGATAGCATTTCTCGGAACACTAACCATATGCATTCAGGGTTCTGAAGGAGATAGGCTTTCACTACATTTTACATTGAGCTTAAAATCGCCCTCCGCATAGTATGTGCTTGCCACCTGAGAGTTGGAACCACCATCTGGTGACTGTTCAAACTTCACCTCATTAAGTTATTTTTTCGAGTTTGTCTGCCAAAGATCATCAATCCTATCCTTAATGGACTTAAAGGTGCCACCTGCAGAAAAGAAACCACGGTTAGAAGATATAAAAATGAGAATCTATCCAAAAATGAAAAGGAATTAACTAGGATGAAGAAAGTTGATATTCTTAGCACCTCCATTACCCTGGACAAATTCAACACTTCTGTAGCTTGTGGCTCTTTGCACATTTGGATTAATTCTTTCAGCTTCCCTTAAATTATCGCAACAACCAGTAGTGTTAGTACTCAAAATAAACTTCTTTTTCTTAATGGAAATATTGCTTGAGTGCAAAGCTGCATCTTATTCATTTACATTAAGACTAGTACATTTTTGTCTAAAGTTTAAGATGGGCATATCCTGCATTGATGTATTAATAGGGATACACGTAATTTTATTAACACATACTGTTGTAAATGAGGCTAAATGGTGTACATCAGCACCTATTTGAACATCTTGATCATTAGAAACAGCAGCCTCTCAACTCCAAATGCTTATCGGTAGCTGATTCTTGGTGCACGCGAATTCCACCACACCCTGCATCACAATTCAAACGCTTTGCACGAGATTATCCCACTTCTTGTTGCATTGGAATTTCTCAATGACTTCATTACCTGAAGAGTTTTCACATGTTTGTGATGATGGTATTTCTTAAAAGATTTACAAAAACTTGAAAAAACTGAGATATAGGATAACTTTCATATGGTGCAGAGGTTGCCAACCTTTTGTTTGACTTCCTTCTTGGCCATCATATCAGAGTCAGCAATCCCATGTATGTTTCAAAGAGAGACTTACAGTTGAAGCTGCCGACATACGGTGGCAGTAAACTCGGCATAGCAGCGGCACGTCGACTAGGAGGTGAACTGAGCATGGCAAAGGAGCTGGGGCAGCAGGGAAGGGTTCTGCTTTTTGACGGGGACAGAGAATGTTTGTGGGAAAGACAGAAACTTTTATTATTTATGCTTCAGATTATGAACTTTTGAATACGTATCACATTCTGTATGACATACCGATGAGTTGTTTGCTTTCCTCCTTCTATCCTTGATTGTACTTTTCCTCTTATGTATGTATTCAATGGCATAGTCTGATGTATAAAATGTGCATAAAACTTTATCAGGTGGAAGTAGTAAGAATACAAGAAACTGAAGAAAGAAGCATAAAAAATCATTGAAAGAAGAGATATAGTCAGACATATAAAAAAGAGTAGTTTATAAGATATTCCTAAAAATTCAAACAAACAAAACCTATTGCCGAGCCCTGCTAGATTTGATGCTTCTAGTTTTGAGCTACCAAGGTCAGGGGCAGATGTATATTGTCGAGACATAATATGATTAAGTAATTAAAAGTGTGTTCTCTTTCACCACTTAAGTTTTTGGATGAGATGGTCACACACTTCAACAAGGTATCAAAGTGCACATAAGGGGGGCGTGTCGAGACATTTAAGTAATTAAAAGTCTGACTTCTCTAACGGCTTAAGTTTTTGGATAAGATGGTCACACATTGAGCACATATACATCATAACTTTGGATCCACCCGAACCCAATAGTTTTGTCTTAGCCACTGTATATGCATTAAAAAATCCACTAAATAAATATCTCTTTTTTTAATACACTTTATCGTCTTAAGTCTTCTTAAACAATTGTGAAAATTATCTGCACGTCTCGTCTTGACAATATACCAAATGGTATCTAGCAAGTTTTTATACAAGTAAAATTTTGAAAATGCTTGCCATTTTAATTTGTTTTTTTCCTAATTACCTTAGTATTCAGAATTCACAAACAGTTCAGTTGAGACTTTCATCAAACACATTGTAGACATCTTTTATCATTGGCAATTGCCACTACAAGAATCAGAACAATACGCATATATTTGGTTTCTAAGCAGGAAAAGAATAGAGAAGAACCTGTTCTGGTGGTGCTCAAGACAATTGCTTAAATAACGGGATATCATTCCGGCCAAGGATCTGAAGCTTGTCTTCTCCTGTCATATCTTCAGCATATTGCTTAATGTTCTTAGCAGAATCTTCAAGTTGAGGGCTCTCTACAAGTTTGATTATTTTCAATGAATAAATATCACCGAAACTAGACGGAATCTCCTCAAGCTTACGACATTCCAACAGTTCTAATTTCTCAAGCACGGGAAAGGATTCCTCTCCAACCTCCCACTTAGCAAGAGTCACTCCATACAACCGCAAATATTTGAGTTTCTCAAAGGTGTCTTCCTCCCCCATGTTCCATTCTCCCCCCTGGAAGATTGTTCTATTAAGGATCAACTCTTCAAGGTTGGGCAGTCTCGCTATTGTTGATAGTGAATCCGATGTCAGAGGAAAGTCACGCAACGACAATATTTTCAAATTCGATGGGAAGTGAAAATCCCATGACCAATTTGTTGCTACAGAGGGCCCACTGTCATTTGTGTTCGAACTTTCAAAATCTATTCTGAGGAGTTCTAGTTCAGTTAGGAAATCCAATTTTGGGAACCAATATATCTCTGTTGAATAATCCCATGATTCCTTGAGAACAAATTCAAGCCTTTGAAGATTGGGAAACCTTTTGAAAATATGTTCTGTATCTTTCGAATAGGAAAGCACGAGTTTCTGTAATAATCTCAAGTTCTCTAACTTTGAGTCCTCTGCTATCAGTATTGGTTCATCTGTATCCATATCAAAGAAAGAACAAGAATTCATGAACAACACTCGCAACTTTACAAAATCCCAAATTCTCGGTAACAGAACCAAGGTTGATCCTCTGTTTTCCACCAACAGGGTATCTAGATTGCAGAGGTTTGAGAAAGACAAAGGCAGAGATTTAACTTCAGTCCCAATGTATAAGAACCTCAAATGATTCAACATGCATATTTCATTCAGCAAAGAATCTTTCACCCTGATTTCCAGGTACAACACTCTAAGAAGCCTCAAGTGTCGTAAGTGACATATATCAGAAAGATTATCGTCCAGCTCGTCTCCAAATATCGTCAAAGAATAGAGGTGTTTAACAGAATGCCTTTTCTTATTTGCACCGAACAGAACAAAATTGTTAAGCCCAAAGAACTCGCTGTTATACTCAATATTCACTATACGTGGCATCAAATCTGAAGAAGAAGATGAAGCACTTGAACTTATCCGGTCAAAAAACTGTTCCTCTCTGGCCTTTTTGAAACAAAAGTCATGCACAAGATCATGAAGTTGGCAAGTCGGGTAACGACCTATCTCATTGAAATGAATTAGCAAGCTACTGGAAATTAAGTTATCCAAATAAACCTCCATCAATTCTTCCACAAGTCCTTCAGCACGCCAATAAGCTTTCAACACGTGGATTTGTATTGTTGTGTCCTTCTTAGAACTTGCAAGGTAAATCAAGCATGGCTTCAGGTGATCTGCTAAATGGTTATAACTTAATTCTATAACCTTCATCACATCAACTTCACTGTTCAAAATAAAAGAACTCAAATTATTTCGAACATCAAGCCACATAGTCTTTTTCTTTTCCATCCCTGCAATGACTCCAGCAATCAGATCAGCCACCAACGGAAGCCCTTTACAGTTTTGGGCTATTTCTTTTCCAACATCCAATAGTTCATCAGGGCAACTAGCGTTCCCAAATGTTCGTTTCTCTACTAACTCCCAACTTTCTTCGGGTCTTAGCAATCGGAGGTTAAGAGGATCACTGTGGTGTTTTCCATGCAAAGCCACTTCCTTTTGTCGAGTCGTCAAAATAATTCTACTTCCTTTCTCAACTTTAGGAAAAGGTCTTGTTAACTCATCCCATGTTTTGGTATCCCACAAGTCATCTAAGACAATAAGATACCTCTTTACATATAGGTGTCTCCGTAGCATATCAGCAACATTAATATTCTCACTGAACTTCAAATCCGAGCCAGTAACTTGATTAAAAAGTTTCATCAACAACTTCTTCTCGTCATACTCTTGGTCGACTGTGCACCATGCACGAACGTCGAAATATCCAGAAACTGACTCATCATTGTATACTTTGTACGCCAAAGTAGTTTTGCCCGAACCCGGCATACCAGTGATTGAAATGACATCTAGATCTTTCGGTCCACTGGTGAGCTCACTAATTATCCTGCGTGTCTCCTCCTCAAAGCCTACAATTATTTTACTAGCTGTCAGTGACTTGCTTTCAACTGGCATCGTGGGAGAGTTTGCAACAATGAGTCCCCTGTTCTTGGGAATCTTCTCATGTAAATCGGAGACCTCTTCTTTGATAAGCTTGATCTTCTTTATGGTGATGGGAAGTGAGAAAATAAGATGTAAGACACCATTATCTCGAACAATAATTGAATCAATGACATCTTTTGCCTCATAAGCCACATCTAAAACACGTGCCCAGAGATCTTTATACCATTCTTGCTCAATGTTCACGAAGAAAGATCTTATGAGTTCTAGGTCTTCTTTCACCAGTCCAATCTCTTCCTTTATCAAAGCAATTGAATAAGAATTGGACTCTAGCAGACCATTTAAGTGGATTAGCAGAAGATGCATGAAGAGCGGTCCATCACTCATGGGGAAGAAACATTGAGATGAGTCCGGGGCTTTCAGATAAACATGTCGGAGATCTTCCTTGAGGAGTTCAATATTTTTCAGCAAGTCTAGAGTTGCATGGCTTGTTTCATTGGTACTCTCTTTATTCCTTGATTTTTCTTCAAATTCGCGAACAAGAGTTGATACCTCCCTGGTAAGTGTTCCAACACGTGCCAAAAGATCAAAAAATTGGTCATGATGAATAAAGTCCTTGGGCACATCAGTGAGAATAATTAATAGGAACTCTATCATGACATGAATGTTTTGAGCCCCTGAAGTGCTAGGGGTAATAACAGTTACCATGTGCTCTTATAGATGAATCAGATATTCTCTAACAACGTCTGGAAAGGTTTAAAGGAGTTGCTTAATGAAACGTCCAACTTCTGCTGAAGTTGAAGCTTTCAAATTTGTAAAACATATGTGCATCACCTCAAGTTCAATTGGAATTATCTTCAAGAATAGATGAGCTAGCTTGAAGAGTCGAAAGTCTCCAGCAGTTTGATCATTCCAAAGGAAGAGTCCTACTCTCTCAGCCATGAGTTGAAACTGAGGTAAGACATATTGAACAATCTTGTGCTCAACGCCACCATTCACTATCAACCCATGGAAATCTCTTACATTTCCACATATGTTCTGAAGAATCTCATATTCAATCACTAATGGAAAAACCTGTTCAGCACGATACTTTGATAGATGATGGATATTCAGAAGGAGGAAGTTCAACTGTTCCTCAGTCATGGTGGCACTTGATTTAGAATGATGACATGAGCTGACACAATCATCGATGTTATCCATGAGGCTAGCAAGGGCATGATGCATGTCGTATTTATACCCGATGTTGTCAACATCATCTAAAATTGGTCGAAGCAGATTCTCAACCTCTTTTCTTTTGCCGGTCATTACATCTTCAAACTGCTCCAAGTCGGAATAAGACAGCTGGACGTATGTACAAATAAATGCCACCTCCGGTTTCAGCTTTTCAACTTGATCCACATCAAGAGCTTTTTGATTTTCCTCGTTCTTTAATCTCTCTAGGAAATCCAGAACATCCGCAATGTCCTTGCGAAGAGCAGAAAATAACACCTGCCAAAAGATGAATGTCATATCAAATTTTCAAAGCCACATATCAGTGATTCCATACTTTACTCTATCAAATAACATACCGATGAGTTGTTTGCTTCTTCTTTCTCTATTTCTCCATCATTATCTTTTCGTTTTTCCATTATTGTGATTTTCCTTTCAAGTTCTCAAGACCTGATGCATAAAAAGAACATAAAACTTTATCAGGAAAAAGAAGAGGAGGCGGTAGGAGTACAAGAAACTCAAGAAAGAAGCATAAAAAGTCATATAAAGAAACAATATTGTAGTTATAGCCAGACATAAAAAGTAATTGTACTAAACATAGTGGATGGGCTCCAAACATTAGAAATAGTCAAGTTTCTTCTTTTTATTTGATAATTCTGCTGTCTGGGCCAGCTTGCACGCACATCGACTAATTCCACGAGATACCTTTCACATCTCTCCAGGAACAGGTACCATTAGGTAACTCTATCCAGTAGGCATAGAACATATGAGAAGAAATCACCTAGAAATAATCGAGAATTATCACGGGAGAGACTTTTCAAGGACCAACATTGTTAGGCTTTATTGAGACCACTTCCTGTTTTATTTAAATATCTGCTTCTATATTCACTACGCTCTCTCCACCCCTATATCTCTCTATCCCAGTAAAAATTTACTTGCATCGAGTGTTTATACCAAACTAATACAACTTATTATGGTACTTCAGTTATCAAATGAAGTGAAAATATACATTAACTAACCACGATTAAGTGATAGTAATTGCTTATGCTCAAGCACATGTTATGTATCCATTGACTCGGTTTAAACAACCGGTGCGGGTAAGTATTTAGCCCTCTCTCTTTCTCCTGCATATTGTTTCCCTTTCTCCAACTAATCCACCAAAAGTGTTTTTGTTTTTCCCCCAAATCTTTCATTTTCTTTACATCACATTTACTTAATTTTCTGATAATTTTTCCAAATTCAACAATTGTAGTTCAATAGAGATGAGAGTACCAAAAATTAAACACATTATTCATCCAACAGCTCAAAATTCTTGAATTAAACACAAGATTATGGGTGAAATTACATATGTGAGTACCAAAACTAAACACACTTTATTAAAATTATTATTAGAGACTAACCTTTTTAGTTGATGAAAAATGTGAGATGGCTGCTATGCTCCTCTCTATTTTTGTTTATGACTATAATTCTTCTTCCCTTTCCAACAAACTTATTATTATCTTGATAAAATTTGTGTGGAGGAGAACATAGAGAGAGAGAGAAAGGGTAATGGGAGTACAAATCATTGATGTTAGGAGGGAAAATGACAAAAAATATCTTTGAACTAGTCAGCTGAACACAGCCAGTAGCCACATGCAGTGAATGGCGGTCAGTTGAATATCCTTCGTCGAAAATTTTTAGTATATAAAATTTTTACGAAGTATATAGGTCAAAAATTATGAAATTTTTAACTTCGCCACTATCAACATGTAGCATTGATTGTCAAGTTGGGAATGAAAAACATTTACGGAGTGTTTAGCTGTCAGTTGAAATTAAGTTGGGGACGGTGTTTAGATGTGCACTTTCAGAGTTAGAATGTTTTTTTTTAATCCAAAGTTAACCAAATAAATGTCCCTATTTTGGGTGGTCTTTAATTTTTGTCTCTAAAATTTCGTTCTTTAATATTTCTTTTTCTCTTTTTCTCTTTAAGTAATAAAAACGCGAACAAAAATACCCCAAATATTTAAAAAACAAACATTGTTTTTGCCCATCATACATAAATTCTCACTCAATGGAATATGAAAAAAGAGCTAGTTAAAAGTAACAAGCTAACTCTTTTTCTTTTTTATATTGAGCAAATAAATTAAATAGAAGTACACTATTTGTAGAGAAAATATCTAATAATAATTAGGCTCTATATATAATGGTTCATGATTGCTAATCAAAATAACTAATTAATTAAGATCAATGAATATCTCACAAAATACATATAAATTATAATCATAACTACTAGCTATTACAATATTCATATACTACAAAATGACCTTGATCTACATGACTAATGTCCATCGATCGAACCACTAACTTTTATACGTTTGTAAGCTTTTATTTTAACCTTTTTAATTTCTTTTCCTTCTAATTCATAGACTTTCTTTTCTTAATTTTCTTCGAATAATTTCGCTCTTTAATTTTCAAATTATTTATTTTAATCAGGAAGACAAGGCTTGAAGAGTTGAATTAGGGATCCTTTGAGGTGAAGAGACATAACTTCATTTGTTGATTCTACTAATTTCCCCCCTATGAACTAGTCAGCTGAGTACAGCCAACATCAACATGTAGCATTGATTGTCAAGCTGCAAATGAAAAACATTTACGGAGTGCTTAGTTGTCAATTGAGATTAAGTTAATGTGTCTAGATGCACACCCTCAAAGTTCGAATTCTTTCTTCTTCTTCTTCTTCTTCTTCTTTTGTAACAATTTAACTTTAAAATGCCTATTTTACCCTTAATGAAATGATTTATAGTCACACAAACATCTATGACTTATTTTAGATCAGTAATAATAATATCATACAAAGAAAGATATCATAGACTGATCTCATATCGAATCTCGATCCATTCCTTGAAGTGAATGTTGTAGTAAATGTTCTTAAAAAATAACCCTTCAAAAGGTGAAGGCAATAATATTTGTCATCAACATGGTATGCAAGGCCATTGGACACGTGACTGTCCTAACATTTTGTCAAGCTTTATCAAGCCTCCATAAACAATTTTTCTTTTTAAAAGCTGACCATTAGTACTTTCATGCCATTACTTATTCTTACTTAAATGAAGTAACTAATTTGATCTGTGTACCATTTTGATTAGAAGAGTAAGTTGAACATGCTCATATTACCCAGAAATAGAAACTAAAGCAGTAATGAAGTGATAATTGTGTATGTTCAAACACATGTCATGCATCTATTGATTTGTATAAGTATTTAGCCCTCTCTCTTTCTCCTGTTCCCTTTCCTTACATCACATTTACTTTTCTGATAATTTTTCCCAATTCCAACAAACTTATTATCTTGATAAACTTGATGAAATGACTATTTTGATAAAAGGTATAAAAGCTGATATAGCTAAGACTAATATTACTTCAACTAGTAAAGCAGAAGCTTCAACTAGTAAAGCAGAAGTGGTCTCTACTTTTATTCAAAGACCTCCTGAGATTCAGGATTTTAAGATAAAATCATTAACTGATTTAGAAGAACTTCTTGATAAAAAATTTTCAGGTTTAAATATAAAACCTATCGATCTGTCACAAGATTTTTCTGAAAAAATTGAGAAAACTGGTAATTATAAAAATCAGGTTTCTTCGGAGCTTAATAAGCTCAAAGGTTATCCCCGAAAGAATAGTGGCTATGCTACTAAACCAGCAATGCATACGTTCTACTACCCTCGTCCTACCCCTCAAGATGTCTTGATAGAGGAACGAGATTGGAACCAGACTAATACGTCTTACAGCGGTTACGAGATTTACGAATGGAATCTCGACGGGTTAACAGATAGGCAGTTGGCCATTCTCGTTCATAGGATGCTTATGTATGCAACCATTTGCAAAAGCGTCAAAAATAAATATAGGACTATCTGCAAAATGATTGTAGCAGGTTTTACAGGTCAGCTCAGAGGCTGGTGGGAAAACTACCTAAACATAGAGGAGAAAGCCTCTATCATTAACGCCGTTGCCGAAAACGAAGGAATTGATAACTTAGGCATGGCTCTCACTGCCCACAGAGAGGACGCGGTTTATACACTGGTTCTCACCATTTTAGAACACTTTAATGGTAGATTTACCTCTCAGCATGAAATGATTCGCACCCTTCTCAATGGTCTTAAGTGCCCCACTTTGACCAAATGGAGGTGGTATAAAGATACGTTTCTCAGTCGGGTTATGAAATTACCCGAAAACAAATATGAATATTGGAAAGCTAAGTTTATAGACGGCCTTCCTTCTTTATTCGCAGAAAGGGTTAGAAAAACCCTAAGAGGCAGCCATAGTGAAATTCCCTATAAGGATTACACCTACGGCAAGTTAATAGGAGTCTGCACTCAAGAAGGACTAAACTTGTGCAACGAGCTCCTTATGTCACGACAGCTTAAGATGAATAAGCATAAAGAAAGATCTCAGCTTGGAGACTTTTGCACACAGTTCGGTTTACCTGAACCAGCAACCTATGGTAGCAAAAAGGAGTATCACCGGTCCCCTAGAACTGAAGGTTCTAACAGGAGACGAAGATCTAGACGAAGATCTAAAGAAGAAAGAGACGCTAGAAAAAGCTCTCGTAAATCTAAAAGATTTACTAAAGATCGGTCAGGAAGAGACCTTTCTAAAATCAAGTGTTACAAATGTGGAAAGCGAGGGCATATTTCTCCAAATTGCAAACTGAATAAACTCAAAGCCTTAGAACTTGATGCAGAATTGCATGATAAGGTTTATAGTTTGTTATACACCTCCGGTTCAGATGATGACTATGAATCATATTCAGAAGCAGGTCCAGATATTGATCTTATTGATTTGTCTGACCATGAAGAACAGGCTGATAGCTCATGTACCACTTGCAAAGGTAATACATGCAATTGTGAAGGAGATGAGATCTACAAACTGCAATCGCAATTTCAAGATTTCAATCTTAAAATGTTCACTTCTGATAATGTGATAGAATTATTAAAAGAAGTTACTGATAACAAACTTCGAGAAAAGATTATTAATCTTGCCACTGCTAATAATTCTAGCTCTTCAAAACCACTTGTTGATAACAAGGAAAATGATTTTAAATATTATGCCCCTTATTCATTAAAAGAGATAACAGTTTAATGATAAAAAATACTTTTGTTGAAAAAGATGCTTCTTTTGATGATCTAAAAGAAGAGGTTGAAAATCTCAAGAGAGAAATAAAAGCTCTCAAGCATAATCAGGCTGTTTGCGACAAAAGGATTTCCCAGATTGAGGACAATAATCCTATGCATATCAGTCCAGTTCAAGCCAGCTCTTCCAAAGGTAAAGAGGTTTGCCATGATGAACCTACTACCAGTGACCCTGAAACTAATATGTTTTTGGGAATGATGCAAGTTGCCACTGCCCACAAATGGTGTGTTAAATGCACCATTTTAATTGATAATAGTTTCTCTATTTCTAACATTGCTATGATCGACAGCGGTGCAGATGTTAGTTGCATTCAAGAGGGTCTTGTCCCCTCAAAATATTTTCAAAAAACTGCGCATATGGTAAAATTCGCATCAGGACATGCTTTAGATATAAAGTATAAACTCTCAAATACGAAAATCTGCCAGAATAAGGTTTGCATACCACATTTCTTCTTTCTGGTAAAAACTCAGTTGCATCCTCCAATTATATTGGGAACGCCTTTTATAAATGCAATCTACCCTTTTACTCATATTGATTCAAAGGGATTTTTAACTTCGTACAAAGACGATGAAATAAGTTATACTTTTATCACGGAGCCTATAACTCGTGAAATTAATGCTTTAATTGATATGAAGCAAAAACAAGTCGATTCATTACAATATGAACTCTTTAGCATGAACATATTTGAGTCCCTCAAATCTGCTAAAATAAAGGAAAAAATTAAATTAATTTCCGAACAAATCGCCATTGATATATGTGCAGATCACCCCAGTGCTTTTTGGAATCGAAAAAAGCATATTGTCACCCTTCCATATGAGAAAGACTTCTCTGAGGATAATATCTCGACCAAGTCCCGTTCCCTGCCAAATGAATTCTGAATTAGTAGAATTCTGCAAAAGGAAAATTGATAACTTGTTACAAAAGGGTTTGATAAAACCTTCCAAGTCTCCTTGGTCATGCACAACATTCTATGTCAATAATGCTGCAGAAAAGGAACGTGGAGCTCCCAGGTTAGTAATAAATTACAAGCCTTTAAACAAATGTTTAAAATGGGTAAGGTATCCTATTCCCAATAAAAAGGACTTATTATCAAGGTTATACGACGCTAATATATTTTCAAAATTTGATTTAAAATCAGGTTATTGGCAAATTCAGATATTTAAAGAGCATTCTTATAGAACTGCTTTTAATGTTCCTTTTGGGCAATACGAGTGGAACGTCATGCCATTCGGTTTAAAAAATGCCCCATCTGAATTTCAAAAAATTATGAATGACATCTTTAATCCATATATGGATTTTATTATTGTTTACATTGACGATATTCTAGTGTTTTCTAAAACCCTTGAAATGCATGTGAAGCACCTTGATATCTTCAAGAAAATTATTATACAAAATAGTTTGGTTATCTCTAAACCAAAAATGAGTTTGTTCCAGACTGAAGTCCGTTTTCTGAGACACCTAATTTGTCAAGGAAGAGTCACTCCCATTCAGAGGGCCATCGACTTTGCATCAAAGTTTCCTGACATTATTACTGATAGAACTCAGTTACAAAGATTCTTGGGAAGTTTAAATTATATCTCCCCTTTTTATAAGAATCTTTCTCGTGATTTAGCCCCGTTATATGACAGGTTAAAAAAGGATTATAAATCCCCGTGGACTAATAGTCACACCACTCTGGTAAAGAACATCAAACTTCGAGTTCAGTCTTTACCATGTTTAACTCTTGCTAACCTTGCTTGGCAAAAGATTATTGAAACAGATGCTTCCAATATTGGATACGGTGGGATTCTCAAACAGATTAATCCCAATGACAAAAATGAGTATCTTATAAGATTTCATTCAGGCAAATGGACAGAAGCCCAGAAAAAATATGCAACTGTGGCTCATGAAATGCTTACTATTGTTAAGTGTGTCCTTAAGTTTCAAGATGATTTGTATAATCAAAAGTTTTTGATAAAAACTGATGCCCAATCGGTCAAATACATGTTTGATAAAGATTTTAAACATGATGCCTCTAAACTTATATTTGCAAGGTGGCAAGCACAGTTAGCCCCTTTTGACTTTGATATCCAGTATAAAAAGGGAGTTGATAATTCCCTACCGGATTTTCTATCCAGCGAATATATTCAGTAATATGTATTTCTTAAAGACAAGACTCTTGTTACTATTTTAAAGGTAATTATATTGCCGCATGATTTAAAGGAAACAATTGTCCAGATTATTATAAATAATTTGGTAGAAGAAGATTTCTCTATTCATGATTACTCGAAAATGGTCCAAGAAGATTTAACAGATTGTTATTCAGAATAATCAAGCTATTTGCTTTCTTATATACAGGATGGACCCGCCTTGAAAACAAGTTAGAGGAAGAGGACGGGGAAGATCTGCCCCGGGAAGATCTTCCCATTCCAGTTCTCAGGGATCATCATATCGATCCAATTACCCTGTTATACAAATGGGTAATAGAAGCCTGTTTAATAAAAAGGTTTCTGGTGAAGGTGAATCTTCATCTGCTGCCACTGCTGCCCCTGAGCAGATCGTTAATTTGGAAGATATTCCAACGGATAGCCCGTTATACGAGCATATGCAGGCATTTATACATGCGCAAAAGCAAAAAGATACTTTTGCTTCAGTTATGAAAGAGGATAATGATAATATCATATCCTATGAGCAACTCCAAAAAAGGAAAATTATATTTCTCTTGAAAAACTCTGATATTCAGAGAAAAAACGAACCATGGAAAATATTCCAGAGGTACTTGATCAAAAGATTATATTACCCGGGAGAGTCATACAAAACCCGGTCATACTATGAAACCATATTGACGAGTACTGGAAGTGCAGAAATTCAGCATTTTTGCCCTACGGGTTATACCCCAGAAGAGAATGTTTATAACTTCTCAAAAATAGTAATCAAACAGATTATATCTGTTGAGGATTGGGGGATGTCAACCATGAAAGAAAGGCAGATAAGCCTCAAGGGTGTTGCTATGAGCTTTACTTATTGGGATTATATCCAAACTTTCAGTAAAGTACTATTTTATAACAATGATAAAAACAAACACACATGGTTTGTAAAAATTTGCGCAAAGATATTTGCAGAACCAATCCCAAATTGGTTCATTAACTGGTGGTCATATCACGGTCCTACAGTCCAGATTTTGCCGGAAAAATTCCTCCAGTTATATAAGGAATGGAAGAAGGTATCTCCTTTTCTCGGTGAATTATATCATGAAGATCATATCTGCTGGTTGGACAAGATTGATCAAATGTATCTTTTTTATAGAATTCTCAATACCCTGGATCCATAAATGGGCTCCTGAAATAGGATTCACGGAGGAAAATATTCCTTGCTTGTACCGAGTATGTTATAACAACTTCTGGGAAAAATTATTAAAAAAAGATCCCAGGTCCAAACAATTAAATGGACAAGAACTTATTGACACAATTATTAACACAGTTAATACTTATAAAGAGCTTCCTCAAAAGGGAATTAGATCCTTCTGTCAGGCATATTGCCCGAAGAATCTCCACTCAAGATGGAGATAAGGAAGCAATGATCGACTAGTATCTCGAGGAAATGAAAAGAAGCTTGCTTCAAAATATCACTCAGATTGATAAATCTGATACTTCAATGCGAAGCGAAACCAGTAACGAGGAAGCGCAACGCCATGAAGAAGACATTATATTGTCCACAGAAGATATACAGGGAGCAGAAGATTTGCTGCAATCACTAAAAGCCATGGAGAAAAAGAGTGGCAAAGAAAAAATCTAAAGGCAAAAGTCATATAAAGAAACAATATTGTAGTTATAGCCAGACATAAAAAGTACTCTGTTGCCTTTAAATTTTAATCTTTGCATCTGGGGTTAACTGTAGTTGTTTGTAATTGAGGGGTTGAGGAAAGTTTTAATCTTGGCATAATACTCTGCTGACATACAGGCTGATGTTTCTCAAGTTTTCGTAAACGTATCTCAAGCTTTTACATACAGCCTACTTTCCAACTATTTATCCAGTCCACTCTTGTAAGGAACTTCAAGAGCTTAGGGTGTTTCCTTCTGATCCATTTGCTAACCTTGACAGAGCAAGGCCTTGTTGCTGTCTCAGTGGGTTGCCCTAAGCTTCAGTCACTTTTATACTTGTGCCCCTTTGGCGATGAGGCTCTGTTGGCTAATGCTGCAAAGCTGGAGACAATGCGATCCCTTTGGATGTCTAATTGTTCTGTAAGTTTTGAAACATGTAAGCTGCTAGCTCAGAAGTTGACAGGGCTTAATGTTGAAATTATAGACGAGAGGGGTCATCAGGACACGAGACCAGAAAGTTGCCCTGTTGAGAAACTTTACATATACAGGACAGTGTCAGGAAGGAGGTTTGACACTCCTGGTTTTGTTTGGATAATTGATGAAGATGCAGCGTTGACTCCATATAGCAACGGGAATTGCTCTCTGGCTTCTGCTTAGAAAAGACTTCAGGTATTAGTTCTATGCTAATCTTTCTCCTTGTGTAGTTGCAGCGCTGGTTATGGTGGGGTTGAAGCTCGTGTGCCATCAATTTCACAGCATTTAGTTACAAATAAAGAGTTCAAACTCTTCGTGTTGTGCTGTATCAGTAAGGACTACTATTGTATTTTCGGGTTGGAGGGTGGCATGTTCAACTGTGTATCCTGTTTTGTATCATTATGTATCAGTTTAACTTTCTGTAGTGACTTTTTCTTCTGGTGAAACGGTGTTGTAATGTACTTCTGGTCATGAACTTTAGTTGTAATTCTCTTTGAAGATTAATGTGAACCTTTCATTCATTTGAGTACTGGAATCCCATTTGTTGAAGAAGGTATTTAGTATTCTACTACGAGGTTAGTTTGATAAATAAACACTTATTTTCGTTCAGAGTGGGATTTCGGCCTAAGTTGGTCGAATGCTCCAGTAGAGTGTCTACAACCTTTGTGATAAAAGTTCGTTGCGTGTGTGATACTGTGGTGTCAGAGCTAGTCTCACCTCATTTTGAATCAGTACCCTGATCGAGGTTAAACGATCGTGCTTTGGCCACATAAGACGGGACTTCAGACCAAGTTGGACAGAGAGGGAAGTCTGGGCAGCATCTACAGTGTAATCATTCACGTGAATTCAGCTGCTTTGTCCGAACTATGTATATGTATTACGATGTCGTCTAAACATTTATAAATATGCTTTAGGAATTCATAAATTTCAAATCCTGGATCTGTCTTCGTGGACAACTTATAAGCAGTCTACAAGAAAATTGTATGGGAATGTTCCAAGATTCAAAAAAATAAAGAGAGAATGACAGATGGAAAACAACATAGCATAGAAAAAGAGAAAATACTGCTATGCTACTGTACTATTGTGTAAGAAAAGCAAAAGCATGAATCCAATAACTCTCTTAGAGTCTATACACTTGCACGTAAAACGGATACCGGATTCCTCTTGGATGAATTAGGCAGATGCCAGGGTGATATATCAGCGCTACTCTAACCACTTGAATAACTCCGAGCAACAGATTCTTCATCTCCATCCGAACCTTCCTGCATTAGACTTTGTGATACAATCCCTCTAGGTGATAGTTTCCATGATGTGTATCTGAGAAAAAGTTGCTGCATTTCTAATGAGCTTCTTGTCTGTTGCTTCACAGCTAATTAAGTAGCAGCTAGATAACAAACTTGGAAACAACAGAACAAAGTTGTATTTGTAAACAAACTTTTCTTCATTAAGGTGCCACCTGCAGACAAGAATCGACGGTTAGAAGATATAAGTGATTAAAATGAGAGTATCAAAAATTGGAAAAGAATTAACTAGGATGATTTAGCCTACAGGAAAGTTGATATTCTTAGAACCTCCATTACCACGGATATATTCAACACTTTTAATAATGGAGGCCTTGTGGCATCAACTTTGGCATCAGATTGCGAGAATCAACAATGGAGGCCTTGAAGATTCTTGACGAAGGAACAGGAGAAGTGTGCTCTCAGTGAAGGAGGCTGATAGCCATGTGTTCAGTCTGTATAGGATATTCAAAGCACAATTTATCAATGAAGGAGGTCATAGCCATCTACCTAGTGGTACTTGCACATATGGTAGTACTCAAATCAAACTTCTTTTTCTTAAAAGCAGGAGGGAAATAGGCACCAATTTTGTCTAAAACGACATAAGGAGTTTGAGCGAAAAATACGTGAGCCTTGCAATAACAAAAGGAAGAATAACACTGTTACAAATCCGTCACAATGCTCGTCCTCCACATTGATGAATTCTCTTAGAAAACTGTCACAGATTGCGATGAGTTGATGACCTAGTCCGTCATCATAAATATTCCATCACAAATTCATCTTTTTCTTGTCCCGATATATACACATGACTTATCCTTGTCTATATTATTGTTCCTTAATTTTGCTTTCATATAAAACTTTCACAAATCCGTCACAATGCTCGTCCTCCACATTGATGAATTGACTCATAAAACGGTCACATATTGCGATGACCTAGTCCGTCATCATACATATTCCATCACAAATTCTGTCTTTTTTTTTTCTTTTCGCGATATATATACACACTTATTATCCTTGTCTATTATTGTTCCCTAATTTTTCTTTCATATAAAATTGTCACAAATCCGTAACAATGCTCTTCCTCCACATTGATGAATTGAGTCATAAAATGGTCACACATATTGCGATGACCTAGTTCGTCATCATAAATATTTCATCACAAATTTGTCTTTTTTTTCTTGTCGCGATATATATACACACTTATTATCCTTGTCTATTATTGTTCCCTAATTTTGCTTTCATATAAAATTGTCACAAATCCGTCACAATGCTCGTCCTCCACATTGATGAATTGACTCACAAAAATGTCACATATTGCGATGACCTAGTTCATCGTCATAAATATTCCATCACAAGTTCGTCTTTTTTCTTGCTTGTTTATTATTGTTCCTTAGTTTTGCTTTCATATAAAACTGTCACAAATCCGTCACAATGCTCGTCCTCCACATTGATGAATTGACTCATAAAAATGTCACATATTGCGATGACCTAGTTCATCGTCATAAATATTCTGTCACAAATTCGTCTTTTTTCTTGCTAGTCTATTATTGTTTCTTAATTTTTGCTCTTCTACTAACTTTACACTATACTTTTTACTAGAGGTGGCAAAATTAAACTCGAACGAATGGTACTTCTTCAGCTTTCGAGATCGAAAATACGCAACCGGTTTTCGAACAAATAGGGCTACAATTTCTGGATATTGGAAAGCCACAGGCAAAGATAGAACAGTGTTTGATCCACAAACAGGTGCACTTATTGGCATGAGAAAAACTTTGGTATTTTACAAGAATAGAGCTCCTCATGGGATTAAAACTGGATGGATTATGCATGAATTTCGTCTCGAAAATCCTCATATACCTCCTAAGGTACGTAATCGATCTTATTATTCTCGTATTATATAACTAGCGATTGTAATTATTTTGGTCGACCAGCCATATATATATGTTTGGTATGATGGGAATTAATGTTTTACATCACAAAACTATTTGATGGATATTGGCTTGTGAAAAGGTCTAGTTATTTTATAAAATAATGGCATAGTACATAAACAAAAATTCAAATTCGGCCACAACTGACAAATAAGCACTTTGAGAGTACGTGCACATCTAGATTGACCTCAACTGACAACTAATTAAACACTCTAACTCATTCCCACTGTGTCTCGTGAACACTTGATGCTGACATGACATATAAATTTGGAGGTGTCTAGATGATTATTTTGTAAGTTGGACTAGTGTTCGACTGACACAATGGAGACGAGTTGAGGTGTCTATATGTGCATACTCAAAGTTAAAGTGTTTACGCTTGCTATCTGAAGCCAAATTTAAGTGTCTGTTTATGTATTACGCCTTAAATATTTGAACAAATATTGTCTAACATACACACTACACAGTCTATAAAAAGTCTTTTAGAATTGATACCTAAGAGAAATGATGAGACTTTTTAGTCACATATATAGAAAAAATAGAGTAAAAGTCAAGTGTGTTATGTGGCATGTTGAAAAATTGTCTCAAGACAAAGTGACAAATATATGGCTTTATAAGAAACTTCTTAGAAAGCTCCTAGTTTGAAAATAATGGATGGTGTCTAGCAACATTCTACATAGGTTGTATTAACAGCCTAGTCTATATTCACAGTTGACGTGACTTCGTACCGATACTGGTACGCCGTTCCCTTTATATAATACACGGTTAAGTGACTTTATAACCTTAACCTACTTTTTTTTACGGTAGCATAGACCTTCGTCGTGCTTTCGTCCCTTCGCCTATAGACGACGGCTTGACTTTGCTATTGCTCATGTGTAGTTATCGATTTTACCACCAGAATGCCTAGGATTTAAAATTTGAAGTCTATAGATTTTGACGACTCATTGTTTGCCACACCGAATAGCTTGAACCCCCAACTCGCTCTATATTTAGTAAATTTCTCAATATGCAATATATAGGGTATGAGTTAAAGTTATTGGGTTCTGCCGAATAATACAATAAATTATATATTCGCCCGTGATTATAATATATACAATTATAAAGATTTTTATGTAGTTTAACCTATAATAACAGGTTATATTATTATTTTTCTTATACTAGATTACTCTATAATTCTTATCATTAAAATTGACTTACAATTGCCTTACAAGTGACTTAATTATGTGATTATATATACTCTTCACTAGTGCATAGAACTTAAAGATGTCTACATTTGAGTTGATGGTCTTTTGAAAACAGTTTCTCTATCTTCACAAGATAGAAGTAAAATCTGCGTATACTCTACCCTTTTCAAAGTCACTTACATACGGGATTACACTAAATATGTTATTGTTGTTAGAAGTAAGTTCTAAGGATTTAACTTATATGCATTGACAACATGTTCGTAATCATATTTTTTTGTGGATGGTTACTTATATTATAAAGATCTTTTCATTGCACTGCCAATTTATAGAAGTTAAATCGTATTCGATAATATTTTCACATCATCAAATCAGACCTAACTATATGTTTTATTTTTATCATTTAACAGGAAGATTGGGTATTATGTAGAGTATTTCACAAAGGTACTAAAGATGAAAACATCAATGAGACTAGTGTCACAACACTCAATATTATGGACAACCATGAATCAACCATGCCTAAATTATTGCCCTATGGTGACGACGGCGGATATCGCGCATCGCCCATGCCTAATTTCTCGAATAACTCTATTCATCAAAGTCAGAACTCGAACAATAATCTTCAATTGTCACAAGAAATAAACAAAGTTCTAGCAAATGAAATGATTCATTCAAAATGTGGCAAGGAGGATGAGTTTGGATTCTTGTTTGACATGAATTATTTTGAAGAATCAAGTTTACAAGATATTGGAGGGGACATGAAATTTGAGGATGAAAATAGTTTGGTTTTTATTTAAAATTATTAGTCATGATAGTAATTATTAATTTGTTGGATTATTGTTTGTAGAAAAAAAGAAGAAGAAATACATTAAATATTATTATTTGTAGAACATGTGAATATATAAATATTAGTGTTTGCTTGTGTGACACCCTTCGTTGGTAACCGTATTGGGTTGGGCCTGATTCATAACAATACCCCCGTCCTAGAAAAGAACCTTGTCCTCAAGGTTCAGGTATAGCAATAGAAATGAAGAATAAATGTCTATGCTTGGTCGTATAAAGCTTGCATTACACATTTTTATCACTGTCCATCCCGTCTCTATTCCAAATCCACACCTGATTGCTTCCAATAAAACTAGCCAATTGATGTGGTAACCAAATGATAACAATTGCAAAGCAGTAACGATGTCACAACCAAAAACCAACCTTTTTTGATACATCACAACTCATGGACACTAAAAGCAATGCACCTAGTTTATCCTCAACTGTCTTACTCAATTGCTCACTCAGGGAACTTGGTGTTCTTTCTACTCAACTGATAGGATGGATTATAGATAGAGGTGAGGCACTCCTCCAGCAGAAGCCATAATGCTTTCGCAAATGGTATAAAGTAGAAAGATAAGTCCATAACACTTGGGTCTCTCCATCGAAATTCCCCTCAGAATAAGAAATCATGTTGTAGAGGAAGTGGCAACATCCCAGCAGCGTGGTATACGCTACAATGGCCTCTTAACCAATCCCAAGAGTTAGAAATATTGTTTGGAGTGACAACACTATATGCTGTCAACGTCAGGTTCACCAAGATAATCTCCTCAATAAAGCCTTGGTGGACAGAGTTACCTGGTACCTGTTGCTGGTGCGCGAAAGCTGGCCCGGACACCACGGTCATCAAAAAAAAAAGATATAACAATTGGCAAAATCCGCCCACAACGCCAGATAATTTCCTTGATTGAGTAGCCTCATATCTCTGTCCAGTATCAACATTACCTACTAAAAACACTTCGCAAATGTTATCGCTAGCGAGCTGAAATGCCTTTAACAAAAGTGGAATGTTCTGAGGCTTCTTCAGTTCAAGCACCTGGTTAACAAAGTTCGAATGGGCAGCTACTACAGAAGATGCAAAATCAGCAACAACCACCGGTGCGGCCGCTGGTTCAGTACCAAGACATTTGAGCTGATGTTGAATAGATCCTGTTAGTATCATTAGATATGGTGTCTGCCCAGTACCGAACCAGTTGCACGATAAACCAAATGTATATTGAATCCCCCCGATTGAATTACTTGTATACACAACGGCATCACATGTTATAGCACTGACCGAATTTTGTGTAGTTCTCTCAGATTCCAATTGGCATAACATGCCAGATTTATCTCTTCGGGGATTTTTACTAAGAACCTTGTCCTCCACCGAGACATTATCCTCCAAATCAGAGCACTTCTTACGTTTTGCAATTTCCCACAGCTGATCCACCTCCATTTCCAAAACCAACCTGCCACCGTTCTGCATAACTTGATCTTCCACCCTGAAAAATCCACCAAATAGCGAATACAATGGCAACTGCTCCGAATATCATGCAGCAAATGCCTCAAGCACCCCCTGTATTTTCTTCTCCCTACAACACTCTTTCGACTTAGACAGAAAGAAAGCAGGAAGATTTTGCTCCTGGACCGTATCAATCCAATTGCAAGAATGCCACAGGGATGACATAGTGAACTTATCATGATCCAAGTCGCCCCAAGCAGCACAAAATACATAATTTCTTGTAACTCCAAGGAACATAGTAAGAAAAGTAGAACCAGGATCAAATGGAAACTCTAACCCGAATTGAGTAGATGGGAATAGATGCAAAGTTAAGACAAGTTCAGCTTGACGAAGTCCACTAAAGTGATCAGGTATACCTCTGTGTATAAGTTGGTCGTATCTGCAAGGTGAAAGAATACCAGACATCTCCAAGCATGGGCCTATCACGAGTCCATGTTGCATATTAAACATGAGATGGTCACCGAAACTCGAAAAATGTAGAACAAATCCATGGTGAAGGTATCTCTACAATTGCAGGAACCAATTGCCGTATTACATTTTCAATGGTAACAATTTCTTCTTCCTCATTCTTGTCTTCATTTCCAACAACAATAGCATAGTCATTTGCTTCAGTAGTATCTGTAATCATCGTGCGCACCTTGTGTGGTTCCAGAATAGCATCTTTAGACCAATCGGAAAATTCATCGAACATCTTGTGGGCCTCGTTGTTGTTGTATACAGGTGACCCAATAAGGTATTGTGGCACAGGGAAGTTAGCATCCTCTTTGGTTTCATCCAAAACTGGGTGACAAATCTCCTCTTTTGCTCGAGTTGGCAACATTCCAGAACCGTCACGTTCCTCTAGTTTCATGGCAAGTGATGATGGTAACATCGTTTCAACATCCACAACAATATCAGGTTTCCTATCGAACTTTTCATCAAAGTTCACTTTGTTGTAGTCCGACTGTGCATTCCACGATTGAGGTAGTGATGGAATAGCTGCAGCTTGTGCCTGATAATTGGCCACTGTGGTAAACTGTTGGAGAAAGGATAATTTTTTGCATTCGAATTTCTCGGTAACTTTATTACCTGAAGAGTTTTCACATGTTTGTGATGATGGTATTTCTTGAAAGAACTGAGATATAGAATAACTTGCATATGGGGCAGCAGGGAAAGGTTCTGCTTTTTGACGGGGTCAGAAAATGTTTGCGTGAAAGAAAGAAATGTTTATTATTTATGCTTCAGATTATGAACTTTTGAATAACAATTCTTTAAACATATGTATAACATTTTGTATCTTAAGGTCAATAGTAGTTTTAATATGGATTACGTACTGATGATTTGTTTTCCTCCTCGGCCTCCTCTCTTGTCCTTCATTTCTGTCCTCTTTCCATGATTGTACAGAGGTTGCCAACCTTCTGTTTAACTTCTCCTTTCAAGTTTTCAGGTTCTGAAACATAAAACTTTATCAGGTCGAAGAAGTAAGAATACAAGAACCTGAAGAAAGTCATAGAAGGAAACGATTCGGCAGATATAGTCAGACATGTAAAAAGTCATTCTCTAGTTTACAAAACATCATCCCACAATGCTAATTTACACACACAGAGAAAAAAATACTTTCCATTTCAATAATTACCTCAAAATAGTAATATTGGCAATTACTACAACAAACAAAACAAAAGCTCATTTTTCTTCTCAGTATTCACAAACAGACAGTTCATTTGAGACTTTCATCAAACACATTGTAGACATCTTTTAACATTGGCAATTGCCACTACAAGAATCAGAACAATACGCATATATTTGGTTTCTAAGCAGCAAAAGAATAGAGAAGAACCTGTTCTGGTGGTGCTCAAGACAATTGCTTAAATAACGGGATATTATTCCGGCCAAGGATCTGAAGCTTTTCTTCTCCCGTCATATCTTCAACATATTGCTTAACGTTCTTAGCGGAATCTTCAAGTTGAGGACTGTCTACAAGTTGGATAATTTTCAATGAATAAATATCACCGAAACTATACGGAATCTCCTCAAGCTTACGACATTCCAACAGTACTAATTTCTCAAGAATGGGAAAGGATTCCTCTTCAACCTCCCAGTTAGCAAGAGTCACTCCATACAACCCCAAATATTTGAGATTCTCAAATGTGTCTTCCTCCCGCATGTTCCATTCTTCACCTTGGATGATTGTATTATAAAGGAACAACTCTTCAAGGTTGGGCAGTCTCGCTATTGTTGATAGTGAATCTGATGTCAGAGGAAAGTCACACAACTGCAATTTTTTCAAATTCGAAGGGAAGTGAAAATCCCATGACAAATTTGTCGCTACTGAGGGCCCACTGTCATTTGTGTTTGAACTTTTAAATGCTACTCTGAGGAGTTCTAGTTCTGTTAGGAAATCCAATTTTGGGAACCAATATTGCTCTGTTGAATAATCCCATGATTCCTTGAGATTAAATACAAGCTCTTGAAGATTGGGAAATCTTTTGAAAATATGCTCTGTATCTTTCGAATAGGAAAGCAAGAGTTTCTGTAATGATCTCAAGTTCTCTAACTTTGTGTCCTCTGCTATCAGTATTGGTTCATCTGTATCCATATCAAAGAAAGAACAAGCATTCATGAACAGCACTCGCAACTTTACAAGATCCAAAATTCTCGGTAACAGAACCAAGGTTGATCCTTTGTTTTGCACCAACAGGGTTTCTAGATTCCAGAGGTTTGAGAAAGACAAAGGCAGAGATTTAACTTCAGTCCCAATGTATAAGAACCTCAAATGATTCAACATGCATATTTCATTCAGCAAAGAATCTTTCACCATGATAAAAGAGGGATCCAGGTACAACACTCTAAGAAGCCTCAAGTCTCTTAGGTGACACGTATCAGAAAGACTATCGTCCAGCTTATCTCCAGCTATGTTCAAGGAATAGAGGTGTTTACCAGAATGCCTTTGTTTATTTGAACCGAACAGAACAAAATCGTTAAGCCCAAAGAGCTCGCTGTTATACTCAATCTTCACTATACGTGGCATCAAAGCTGAAGAAGATGATGGAGCACTTGAACTTATCCAGTCAAAAAACTGTTCTTCTCTTGCCATTTTGAAACAAAAGTCATGCACAAGATCATGAAGTTGGAAAGTCGGGTAACGACCTATCTCATTGAAATGAATAACCAAGCTACTGGAAATTAAGTTATCCAAATAAACCTCCATCACTTCTTCCACAAGTCCTTCAGCACGCCAATAATCTTTCAACGTAATGATTCTTATTGCTTTGTCCTTCTGAAAACGTGCAAGGTAAATCAAGCATGGCTTCAGGTGATCTGCTAAATGGTTATAACTTAATTCTATAACCTTCATCACATCAACTTCACTGTTCAAAATAAAGGAACTCAAATTATTTAGAACATCAAGCCACACAGTCTTTTTCTTTTCCTTTCCTGCAATGACTCCAGCAATCAGATCAGCCACCAAAGGAAGCCCTTTACAACTTTGGGCTATTTCTTTTCCAACATCCAATAGTTCATCAGGGCAACTCTCATTTCCAAATGTTCGTTTCTCCACTAACTCCCAACTTTCTTCTGATCTTAGCAACCGGAGCTTAAGAGGATCAGTGTTGCGCACTCCATACAAAGCCACTTCCATTTCTCGAGTTGTCAAAATGATTCTACTTCCTTTCTCAACTAGAGGAAAAGGTCTTGTTAACTCATCCCATGTAGTAGTATCCCACACGTCATCTAACACAATTAGGTACCTCTTTCCAAACAGTTGTTTCCGTAGCATATCAGCAACATCAATATTCTCACTGAACTTCAAATCCGAGCCAGTAACTTGATTAAAAAGTTCCACCAACAACTTCTTCTCATCATATACTTGGTCGACTGTGCACCATGCACGAAGGTCGAAATGACTAGAAACTGATTTATCATTGTATACTTTGTACGCCAAAGTAGTTTTACCCGAACCCGGCATACCAGTGATCGAAATGACATCTAGATCTGCCGGTCCACTGGTCAGCTTTCTAATTATCCAGTCAGTCTCCTCCTTAAAACCTACAATTATTTTACTAGCTGTCAGTGACTTGCTTTCAACTGGCTTCTTGGGAGAGCTTACAACAATGCGGCTCCTGTTGTTGGGAATCTTCTCAAGTAAATTGGAGACCTCTTCTTTGATAAGCTTGATCTTCTTTATGGTAAGGGGAAGTGAGAAAATAAGATGCAAGAGACCATTATCTCGAACAATAATTGAATCAATGACATCTTTTGCCTCATAAGCCACATCTAAAACACGTGCCCAGAGATCTTTATACCATTCTTGCTCAATCCTCACAAAGAAAGATCTTATGAGTTCTAGGTCTTCTTTCACCAGTCCAATTTCTTCCTTTATCAAAGCAATTGAATAAGAATTGGAATCTAGCAGACCATTTAAGTGTATGAGCAGCAGATGAATGAAGAGCGGTCCATCACTCATGGGGAAGCAACATTGAGATGAGTCCGGGGCTTTCAGATAAACATGTCGGAGATCTTCCTTGAGGAGTTCAATATTTTTCAGCAAGTCTAGAGTTGCACGGCTTGTTTCATCAATACTCTCTTCATTCCATGATTTCTCTTCTATGTCGTGAACAAGAGTTGATACCTCCCTGGTAAGTGCTCCAACACGTGCCAAAAGATCAAAAAATTGGTCATGATGAATAAAGTCCTTGGGCACATCGGTGAGAATAATTAAAAGGAACTCTATCACGACATGAATGTTTCGAGCCCCTGAAGTGCTAGCGGTAATGACATTTACCATGTGCTCTTGTAGATGAATCAAATACTCTCTAAGAATGCCCGGAGAGATTTCCAGGAGCTGCTTAATGAACTGTCTAACTTCTGCTGAAGTTGAAGCCTTTAAATTTGTAAAACATATGTGCATCACCTCCAGTTCAATTGGAATTATCTTCAAGAATAGATGAGCTAGCTTGGAGAGTCGAGAGTCTCCAGCAGTTTGATCATTCCAAATGAAGAGTCCAACTCTCTCAGCCATGAGTTGAAACTGAGGTAAGACATATTGAACAATCTCGTGCTCAACGCCACCAGTCACTACCAACCCATGGAAATCTCTTACATTTCCACATACATTCTGAAGAATCTCATATTCAATCACTAATGGAAAAATCTTCTCAGCACGATACTTGGATAGATGATGGAGATTCAAGAGGAGGAAGTCCAATTGTTCCTCAGTCATGGTGGCACTTGCTTTAGAATGATGAGTTGAGCTGATACAATCATCGAAGTTATCCATGAGGCTAGGAAGGACATGATGCATGTTGTATTTACACCCGAAGTTGTTGTCAACATCATCCAACATTGGTCGAAGCAGATTCTCAACCTCGTGTCTTTTGCCAGTCATTGTATCTTCAAACTGCTCCAAATCAAAATAAGAAAGCTGGACGTACGTACAAATAAATGCCAGCACAAATTTCAGCTTTTCAATTTGATCAGCCATGGCAACAACTTTTTGATCTTCTTCATTCTTTAGCCTCTCCATGAAATCCAGAATGTTGACAACGTCCTTGCGAAGAGCAGAAAATGACACCTGCCAAATGACCAAACCAATTTTTCTATATTTATCAGAATATCAAGGAAATAAGCAAACCCATTAAACTGAAGTCATTTATTGAATTTCATATCAAGGTATTTATTAAGGATAAGTTAGTAAAAACACACTCTGGTTTCTAGAAATGAGTAATTTCTTATTTTGTTTATTTTTTATCGAGGATACAGTGATACGAGCCTATAGAACAGATCATGTTCAAGTAAGATCGTAATGAGTAGTTTCTTAAGGGGTGTGTCCAAGCCGAAAACATCATTTATTTAGAAACAGAAGGAGTATGACATACCGCTAAGTTGCTTGCTCCCCCTTTCTCTCTTTCTCCTTCAATTTCCATGACTGTAAGTGCCTTTCAAGTTCCCTTACTTTCAAATTCGCAGGATCTGATGTATAAAAGAAGCAAAGCATAAAATTTCATAGCAAAAATTGTGCATTTTTTGCATATATAAATTAGAGACTAACCTTTTTTACTTGATGAAAAATCTGATATAGCTGCTTTGTTCCTCTTAGTTATCTTAGTTAGCCTTTTCTTTAGCTGTATTTAAAATATTGTATTTTTTGGATGATAGACAAGCAATTCTGCTAAATTACCTTGTTCAGTAACACCTTGTAAGACATAACTTGTATCTTGAGAATATTTTCTGCCTAACTATTTTTTGTTTTTCTATGTCAGGGATATTTTCGATCACTTTTTGTTACTTAAAGTGCTAAAGGCAAAAATGAAAGATCACAAATCTGAGGAGCAAAATAAAGACCAGCCCATAATAGGGGCATTTTTGCGAATGACCCAAAAGTAATTGTACTATACATAGTGGACGGGCTCCAAACATTAGAAATAGGGCTCCAAAAGTAACCCTAGTGTTTGTGCGAGCTTTCACGCACATCGACTCATTTCCACGAGATACCTTTCACCTCTCACCAGGAACATGTACCATCAGATAACTCTATCTACTCATGACTAGAACATATGAAAAGAAATCACCTGGAATGTTTATGTTTATGACCCAAAAGTAATTATCATGGTGCAGTAATCAAATGAAGTGAAAATATACATTTAACTAATCACGATTAAGAGATAATTGTTTATGTTCAAACACATGTCATGCATCTATTGATTCAGTATGAACATCCGGTGCAGGTAAGTATTTAGCCCTCTCTCTTTCTCCTGCATATTGTTCCCTTTCCTTACATCACTTTTACTTTTCTAATAATTATCCCAATTCAACAATTGTACTTCAATAGAGATGAGAGTACCAAAATTAAACACACTATCAGATGAGTTGACTAACCTTTTAACTTGATGAAAAATATCCTCTGCTTGCTTTGTTATTTGATCCAACTGGAAGCTCAAAATTCTGGACTTAAACACATAGTTTAGAGGAATAATTAATGACACCAAATCATTGTTGTTGGGTTCAATGCTTATAAAAAGACCAAAAAAATCTCTTTGATTGGGAGATGTTAAAGTTCAAAAGGTTACACTCGAGTGGCAAATGGGCCGGTCAAAATAGATAAAAATAATGGATAAAATATTCGATCCGCCTATATTTAATGCGGATAGAAACACTATTAAAAAATTATTATTTTTCCATTGAAATTTCCTACTGAAAAATGTTTAGTGGTTATTCCCACAAATATTTTGATTGAATCAGTGATAAAAGAAAAAATAGTAGTGTTTCCACACAAGAAAATTAGGAAGTTTCCCACTATTTCAATGAGAATATGTTTCCCACCATACGTTCTCCCAATGAGTTGATTTGGTGGGAATGCAGAGGAAAAATCATGTTTTTTAACACAAATTTTCCATTAAGAGTGTGTTTGGTATGGAGGAAAATGTTTTCTGGAAAATGTTTTCTAATTTTTTTGTGTTTGGTTGGTCAAAAAATTTGGAAAATATTTTCTTTAAGAAAACATTTTCCTCCAAAATAAGGAAAATTACTTCTCTAATGAAAATAGGGAAAACAAGTCCTCACCTTCATAACACCCCAATCTCTAATGAAAGTAGGGAAAAAAATATTATTTTTCCATTGAAATTTCCTACTGAAAAATGTTTAGTGGTTATTCCCACAAATATTTTGATTGAATCACTGATAAAAGAAAAAATAGTAGTGTTTTCAAACAGAAAAAATAGGAAGTTTTCCATTATTTCAATTACAATCTATTTCCCATCATGCGTTTTCCCAGTGAGCTGATTCGGGGGACATGCAGAGGAACAATCATGTTTTTTTAAAATAAATTTCTCATTGATTTACGGTGAAAAAAGCTTTTGTTTCTAATAGTGAAAATGTATTAACTGACAGATAATATGAATATTTATCTTATTCATGGTCAGATAAGACCACAAACTTAAAAGTCAAAATAAGTTTTTAGACTCTCGGAAAAACAAAAACTCATGAAAAATATCAAGTAGACAAATAAGTATTGATCTATATCAAACAGAGAGTAATGCTTAAGAAAAGACCAAAAAGCCTCTTTTGTTGGTTGGGAGAAATGGAGAAAACAAAAAGCCTCTTTTGTTGGTTGGGAGTAATGGAGAAAACAATCTCAATATTGTAAAGACAATCATGCATAGTATTCCCTCATAATAGTATATTAAAAAATTATAAAGGTAACTCACCGGTACTGCCACAAAGGTCTAAATCATAAACATAATATCCCAAAACTGTTGCATTTTTTAAAAAGGAGTTTATACGATAACAGAAAGTACAAGTCCCAGATATTCAAGAAAAAAAAACCGTCATAGGGAACTTTATGGCCTGGAAAATGCAAATTCTAGCCGCATAGGGCCTTTATTAAGGGAAGTGCTCCTTATCAAGAAATCGTCATCGAATCTGAGATCTTTAATTAAGAGTTAGGAATCTGATTCATCCCACTACACCCCTTGATGGCCCCATCATGTTATTATGCTTAAATAATAGTCAATAAAATCTGGAAAAAAGTAATCTTTTGGTCATATCTTTGATTCATAATGAAAAATGACAAGTTGAAGTAATAGGCTGAAGAAGCAGTTGAAAGGCCAACAACAGAAAGACGAATCAAATAGCTAGATCTAGATTTAGAATTCCAAGATTCTTAAACTAAAACTATATTAACTTCTCAAGTCTTTTAAACTCACTTTTAACAAATCTAAGTAAATCAAAACTGCTTAGAAGTATCTTTAAGAGATAATTTCAAGCATACCCCAAACATAAGGGATCATGTTATTATGTTGTCAATAAAATCAAAAGAAAAATCTTTCAGTTATATTTTTGAGCCGTGATGAAAAATGAAATCCCTGGTAGATTTCCACTAGCATATAGAGAAAACTAGAAACAAAAAAAAGAAGACTTTCAACATGATCTTACCTTTACCACGCTTGAAGTTTAGCAATAAAACCTCTTGTTTGAGAAAAAAGGTTGAATAGTGGCAAAGAAAGTAAGCTACTGGATCAAAAAAAGATTTTGTCAGAGTAGTTGAAGTAATTTGCTAAAACAAGAATCAAATAGCTAGATCTAGATTTTTAATGTCCGCTTATTCAACTTTCACAATCCTACTTCAATAGAGATCAGAGTACCAAAGATTAAACACAATATTAGAGACTAACCTTTTAACTTGATGAAAATATCCTCTGTTGGCGTTTGTTATTTGATCCAACAGCTTCAAAATTTTTGGGAGATGTTTGGTTTGGAGGTAGTGAAGAAAACAATTTCAGTATTAACAAAATTATAGAAAAAGTCATGCATAGTATTTCCAAAAAGTTTATAAAGCAAAAGCATGAATCAATGGGGCCTCACAGCTTGTCTGCCACAATGTATAAAAGGAAAAAAGAAAAGAAAGTTAATCAAACTTCCAAGTGGGAACAATAATCTACTCACTTTATACTATTTCCTGTTTGAAATATCACCATCGTTAGTTGGGAAAAAGGAACAACTGATAGGTAAGATATGTTTTTGACCCTATCACACTAAAACATATTCACTTTACTTTCTCCCAAGTCCAGTTCTCTCAGATTCCTGCAGCAAAGTCTGAATTACGCAAGTATGCAAATCCAAAGAACTATCCCCCGTGCACGCACCAGGAAATGGAAGAAAAAGGCAGATAGTTTTATAAGAAATCCTATAGGAAGAGATTTTGAAATGCAAAATTTAACAAGAAATATTGGGAAATAATCATGAATTCCTGCTCATTCAATAAAATATCACATTCATGCATCTACAGTGTATAGCAAAAAAAGGGTGGATTTTGATCATTACAAGTTTCTATGAGTAAATTAAGCAAATATCTCAAACTAGTTTCTTTTCACTAGATAAATATGAATTCCTCTAGATATGAAACAAGTTCCTTTTCTGTGTTTTCGCCAATTTTTTTCATAGAATTTTTTTTTTTTTTTTTTGATAAGGTATATAATGTTATTAACAATTGAGGGAAACCCTGGATGCAAGCCATATACCAAAAGGAGAGAACCTGCATCAATCCTCTATACAAATAGGGACCTCTATAAAGGCCCTCCTATTTCTCTCTATACAAATAACCCACATGATTGCTAATGGGGCAACGCACCATACCCTTGAGCTTCTCTTCCCCTTTCTATAGGTCCAACTTTGCAAAGCTTCCTTCATTGTACCCGGCATCACCCATTGCATCCCAAACAAATCAAGGGCCACCCTCAATAACCGACTAGCTACCTTACCATGCAAAAGATGATCTACATTTTTGCCTTCACTCTTACACATAAAGCACCAACCAACATTGGTAATCCTCCTCTTTCTCAGATACTCCGTTGTTAAGATCACATCCCTAGCCGCAAACCATACAAAAAACTAACCTTCTTTGGAGCTCTAGGATCCAAATGGAGTCACGGGGGGGAGAACATTCCTCTTTCTCACTCGTAACATCTTATAAAAAGAGCTAATAGTGAATAAACTGTCTCCAGTCTCCCGCAAACTCCATACATCTGATGAGTTGTTTCGTGTATCAAGCCCATAAAACAACTCAATCAAATTAAAATATGACCACAAAAGTCCTCCCACCCCTTCATGATACTCATCCACAAATCAAATCCTGAAAAGATTTGGAAATCAACTCCAATGACTGACTCATCACAAACAAGTACAGTTACACCTAGACGGAAAAAAAAAAAATTCTAGAACCAATTAGTCTGTATCCAACATCCATGTATTCAATAACACTTACTGGTACACATGAGGCCAAATGTTGTACAGCAGCACCTATTTGAATGTAATTCACTTGAATTGAAATAAGAAGAATTTCGAGACAAGAATTGGGAATTTTAATAGAATTCAATGGTCCAAACTGAATCTTGCATGTCGAACCGGCCTCCATCCTGCCACTGTCCTGTATATGTAGAGTTTCTTGACGGGGCAACTTTCTTGTCTCGTATCTGGATGACCCCTATCATTTATAACTTCAACATTAACCCTTGGCTACTTCTGAGCTAGCATCTTACAAGCACCATAGCTTACTGAACAAGAAGTCATCTAAAGGTATCGCATCGTCTTCGGCTTTACAGCATTGACCAATAGAGCCTTGTTGCCGAAGACGCGGTCTCTGATCTCCAACTTACAGAGGGTTTCACAACTGGAGAGCACGTAGTGGAGTCCTAGATCGCTATTCCCCGCAAAAGCTACGGAGGGAATCTCTAGCTTCTTAGCATGGGTCCCGATGTAATGGAACAAGCGATCCAAAAAGGAGGACAGAAAGGGAAAGTCGCTGCAATCCCTTGCAGTGATGGGCGATGGCCCCAAAACCAGTATCGAGCGTTCCAAGGGTTAGGTAATCAGGAGCTTGAGGCTTGACTAAACACAAAAGAAATCGGATCAAGTTAGGACGGTTCCTTGCAATAGTAACCAAGGCGGCATCTGTCATTTGGCGGCAGAATTATAGAACCGAGTGGAGCTTAGGGCAGCCAGCTGAGACTGCTACAAGGCCTCGCTCACTCAAGGATACATTCGGCATCTTCAGTATAATCTACACCTGCAGTCAGATTCCGATGTAAAGAATAAAACTTTTCTCACCAGTAAGCACGGAAGTACTCAGAAAAGGGTAAACTACAAAGAAAAATATATGCACTCCGATTCTATTTATGTGTGTTACTTCCTTCTTTGCCTGTTTTAAAAAGAATGCATCATTTTAATTTCAACATTCCCATTTGACCTTTAGAGGGAATGGCACAGAAGGTTTAAGACCACAGGATTTAAGGAACCGAGATATCAAGCCCACCTTGAGTTGCACATGGTCATTGTCACAATCTGTTGGATCTTGTGGAAGTTGCACCATTGGCAACTAGCCTCGCAGGAAGGGATGTTGGAGAAATATCAAATCTCTTAAGAGTCAATACACCGACACATCTTGCTTTTACTGTATATCGGGAGTTTGCTTGACGTAAAACAGATAGTGGATTCCTCTTGGATGATTTAGGCAGATACCCGGGTGGTATATCCTTGCTTCTCTAGCCACACTTGAATAATGCCTTCCTTAGCTTTTGCGGGGGATAGCGATCTAGGCCTCCATTACGTGCTCTCTGGTTGTGAGAGCTTCCATAAGTTGGAGATTAGAGACTGTCCCTTTGGCGGTGAGGCTCTGCTGGCTAATGCTGCAAAGCTGGAGACAATGCGATCCCTTTGGATGTCTAACTGTTCTGTAAGTTTTGAAACATGTAAGCTGCTAGCTCAGAAGTTGACAGGGCTTAATGTTGAAGTTATAGACCAGAGGGGTCATCCAGATACAAGACCAGAAAGTTGCCCTGTTGAGAAACTTTACATATACAGGACAGTGTCAGGAAGGAGGTTTGACACTCCTGGTTTTGTTTGGATAATTGATGAAGATGCAGCGTTGACTCCATATAGCAACGGGAATTGCTCTCTGGCTTCTGCTTAGAAAAGACTTCAGGTATTAGTTCTATGCTAATCTTTCTCCTTGTGTAGTTGCAGTGCGTGTTATGGTGGGGTTGAAGCTCGTGAGCCATCGATCTTACCCTTTATTGAGCGACTTCACAGCAATTAGTTACAAATAAAGAGTTCAAACTCTTCGTATTAACCTGATGTTGTTGTAGGAACATAAACTTCAAGTCCTGGATCCATCTCTGTGGACAGTTTATAAGTAGGTCTACAAGAAAACTGTAGGATAGAATAAGAGATACCTATTGGCAGAAAGTAACAAAATACTGCTATGCTACTGTACTATTGTGTAAGAAAAGCAAAAGCATGAATCAATGAATCTACTCATTTTTTTTCTGCCAAAAAAGTCTATAATGTAAAAGTAAAGGAAGCAGTGATAGAAATAGTGCTTTGGTGTACAAGATTAATGTTCAAAATACCAAACTAAATTATCCTCTCAAAAAGTCATTTATACATTTAAACTTTGCGGGAGGTATAACCAAGTAGAAACTTATACTTGACATCGGTGTGTCTCATGATCACCCCAATACAACATACGTCATGCGTAACTTGCAATCACAGATGACGTGTCAAATGGACAAATCAACAAATGACATGTATATTTAATAAAAATATAATGTTTATTAAAAATTTGTAAGTTTTCTAAAAGAAAAACAGAAAAGTCCTCTCTTAGAGTCAATACACTTGCACGTAAAACGGATACTGGATTCCTCTTGGATGATTTAGGCAGATGCCAGGGTGATATATCCGCGCAACTCTAACCACTTGAATAACTCCGAGCAACAGATTCTTCATCTCCATCCAAACCTTCCTGCATTAGACTTTGTAATGCAATCCCTCTAGGTGATAGTTTCCATGATGTGTATCCAAGGAAAAGTTGCTGGCACAGCAATCCAAAGACGTGAGTCTATATAAGCGAAAAGTAGGCTGGCACAGCATCCCAAACCTGCTCAAGTCTTCGAGTTGGTAGCTGTCTTGAAAAGCATAATGCACGTTAATCTGAACTCCGTCAGGATCAGCCTGTATGCCAGCAAAGTAGACCAAATTCAACCAACATAGTTTTGAACTGACTGCAACAGCAACTATATTCCAACATAGTTTTTTCCTCTGTTAATTTTGTACTCCCGAAGCACTAAAAGATTTACCATAACAGTTGTATATATGTATTCAACATCAAGACTACAACATGATTAATTAGTCCACATCATGAAACTGAAGATAAATTTAGCAAAGGGAATAGGAGACAGAAACTGGGGAAAACAAAAGTTTAAGATGATCAATTATCAATCAAAGTTACTTCCAGTTACTTACTGACAAACCAGAGGCAATACTTCCGGAACAACACAGATACCAAACACAAAACAACACAACAAAGGGCAGATAGCATTTCTCGGAACACTAACCATATGCATCAGGGTTCTGAAGGAGATAGGCTTCCACTACTTTTTACATTGAGCTTAAAATCGCCCTCCGCATAGTATGTGCTTGCCACCTTAGAGTTGGAACCACCATCTGGTGACTGTTCAAACTTCACCTTAGAAAAGAAACCACGGTTAGGAGATAACAAAATGAGAATCTATCCAAAAATGAAAAGGAATTAACTAGGATGAAGAAAGTTGATATTCTTAGCACCTCCATTACCCTGGACAAATTCAATACTTCTGTAGCTTGTGGCTCTTGCACATTTGGATTAATTCTTTCAGCTTCCCTTAAATTATCGCAACAACCAGTAGTGTTAGTACTCAAATTAAACTTCTTTTTCTTAATGGAAATATTGCTCGAGTGCAAAGCTGCATCTTATTCATTCACATTAAGACTAGTACATTTTTGTCTAAAGTTTAAGATGGGCATATCCTGCATTGATGTATTAATAGGGATACGCGTAGTTTTATTAACACTTACTGTTGCAAACGAAGCCAAATGGTGTACATCAGCACCTATTTGAACATCTTGATCATTAGAAACAGCAGCCTCTTAACTCCAAATGCTTATCGGTAGCTGATTCTTGGTGCACCTGAATTCCACCACACCCTGCATCACAATTCAAACTCTTTGCACGAGAATATCCCACTTCTTGTTTGATGATGCATAGTTACTATTGTACTATGTTTTGTTTTGATGATTTGACAAACCTACCGAGGGACCAGATAAGGAACTAGACATGCACCAGACCGATCTCAGGAGAACATGGGAATCAAGATCTCAGAGAAAACGAAGGAACAAGTGGTATAATTGAAATGATCATTCAATGGGTAATGCTCATTCAAGAGGAACTATCTTCAGAGGGATCTTATTCTCACAGGGACCAGATGAGGGACAAGGTACGCGTACCAGAGTCAACTCTCACAACTGTCCACAGTTGTAAAGATGCTGCCAACCGTGACAGAGCTACAGAAAAGCTGCTAAGGTCTCTTATTTGGTAAGGACCAAATGAGGGACCAGATACATGCACCAGGCTAATCCATTTATCCGAGTCAACTCTCACGGTTGTAAAGATATAAGAAAAAGTATTCATTCAAAGAGAATTGATGAAACTCTGTGGTTCTGTTCTGATGATTGACAAACCTAATGAGGGACCAAATATAGGGACCAGATGAGGGACCAGGTCCATCGGACGTTGAACTTTCTGGCAGTCAACAGTACAGCTGGCAGCTGTACTTTTTGCAGAAAAGTTGGTGCACAGCAGCAGAGGAGCAGCAGCTATCCAATCTCGATCAATGAGAAACTTTCTAGGTTTTCCCTCCCATTTGCTTCATATATATAGATCATTATGTGGGAGGAAAACCTAGCTTTTGCACATTCTAAAATTCACATTCTCTCAGCAAAAGTCTCCATTGTTCTTTAGTTCAAAGCTTCTACAACAAGGGACATGGTCTTAGACGACGACAGTTGCTTTTAGTTCATTGTTGTTTAAGTCTTTGTACTTTGGGCTAAATTGTAAATCTACTCCTATGTTATAAAGGAAAGTAGATATTTAACTTGTCTATGTTCTTAGGTTGTGTTGCATTAACTAGAGTTAGTTAGTCGCATCAACTAAGTTTAGTCAAGTTTGGTCTTCACCTCTTGTTTGGTGTTTTCTTGGGTAGAGTTACCTAGGAGTGTCAACTAGAGGTAGTTGATAAAGAGGGCTAGAGTTAGCCAAGTTGTGGTCAACTAGAGTTAGTTGACATTGAAGACTACAATAGAATTATTGTAGTGTTTCTCGTGTTGAAGCTATCACAAGGGAATGGGGTTAAGAGGTTAACCATAGGATTACGAGAATGTGTCTGTAATCAAACCATTGCTCTTGTTTTAGTGAATTGTTGTTGGTGAAAATCCTACGAGGTAGGTCGTGGTTTTACTCCTTTGAGCAAGGAGGTTTCCACGTAAATATCTGGTGTTCTTTACTGCTTTCAGTTAGCCTTATTTGCACTCTCTTCTCTAGTGAAGTTTGCATTGTCCAGTTGATAGTCAGATTCAGTCAAGGACCTGGTCCCTTGACTGGTGGTGGACGCATACAAGCCAACATTGTTGCATTGGAATTTCTCAATGACTTCATTACCTGAAGAGTTTTCACATGTTTGTGATGATGGTATTTCTTAAATGATTTACAAAAACTTGAAAAAACTGAGATATAGGATAACTTTCATATGGTGCAGAGGTTGCCAACCTTTTGTTTGACTTCCTTCTTGCCCATCATATCAGAGAGTCAGCAATCCCATGTATGTTTCAAAGAGAGACTTACAGTTGAAGTTGCCGACATACGGTGGCAGCAAACTCGGCATAGCAGTAGCACGTCGACTAGGAGGTGAACTGAGAATGGCAAAGGAGCTGGGGCAGCAGGGAAGGGTTCTGCTTTTTGACGGGGACAGAGAATGTTTGTGGGAAAGACAGAAACTTTTATTATTTATGCTTTCAGATTATGAACTTTTGAATATGTATCACATTCTGTATGACATACCGATGAGTTGTTTGCTTTCCTCCTTCTATCCTTGATTGTACTTTTCCTCTTATGTATGTATTCAATGGCATACAAGAAACTGAAGAAAGAAGCATAAAAAATCATTGAAAGAAGAGATATAGTCAGACATATAAAAAAGAGTAGTTTATAAGATATTCCTAAAAATTCAAACAAACAAAACCTATTGCCGAGCCTGCTAGATTTGATGCTTCTAGTTTTGAGCTACCAAGGTCAGGGGCAGATGTATATTGTCCAGACATAATATGATTAAGTAATTAAAAGTGTGTTCTCTTTCACAACTTAAGTTTTTGGATGAGATGGTCACACACTTCAACAAGGTATCAAAGTACACATAAGGGGGGCGTGTCGAGACATTTAAGTAATTAAAAGTCTGACTTCTCTAACGGCTTAAGTTTTTGGATAAGATGGTCACACATTGAGCACATATACATCAAACTTTGGATCCACCCGAACCCAATAGTTTTGTCTTAGCCACTGTATATGCATTAAAAAATCCACTAAATAAATATCTTTTTCTTAATGCACATTATCGTCTTAAGTCTTCTTAAACAATTGTGAAAATTATCTGCACGTCTCGTCTTGACAATATACCAGATGGAATCTAGCAAGTTTTAATACAAGTAAAATTTTGAAAATGCTTGCCATTTTAATTTGGTTTTTTCCTAATTACCTTAGTATTCAGAATTCACAAACAGTTCAGTTGAGACTTTCATCAAACACATTGTAGACATCTTTTAACATTGGCAATTGCCACTACAAGAATCAGAACAATACACATATATTTGGTTTCTAAGCAGCAAAAGAATAGAGAAGAACCTGTTCTGGTGGTGCTCAAGACAATTGCTTAAATAACGGGATATTATTCCGGCCAAGGATCTGAAGCTTGTCTTCTCCCGTCATATCTTCAACATATTGCTTAACGTTCTTAGCGGAATCTTCCAGTTGAGGAATGTCTACAAGTTTGATAATTTTCAATGAATAAATATCACCGAAACTAGACGGAATCTCCTCAAGCTTACGACATTCCCGCAGTACTAATTTCTCAAGAACGGGAAAGGATTCCTCTTCAACCTCCCACTTAGCAAGAGTCACTTCACTCAACTCCAAATATTTGAGATTCTCAAATGTGTCTTCCTCCCGCATGTTCCATTCTTCACCTTGGATGATTGTTCTAATAAGGAACAACTCTTCAAGGTTGGGCAGTCTCGCTATAGTTGATAGTGAATCAGATGTCAGAGGAAAGTCATACAACTCCAATATTTTCAAATTCGAAGGGAAGTGAAAATCCCACGACCAATTTGTCGCTACAGAGGGCCCACTGTTATTTGTGTTTGAACTTTTAAATGCTACTCTGAGGAGTTCTAGTTCTGTTAGGAAATCCAATTTTGGGATCCAATATCTCTCTGTTGAATAATCCCATGATTCCTTGAGAACACAAATAAGTTGTTGAAGATTGGGAAATCTTTTGAAAATATGCTCTGTATCTTTCGAATAGGAAAGCACGAGTTCCCCTAACAATTCCATGTTCTCTAACTTTGAGTCCTCTGCCATCTGTATCCATATCAAAGAAAGAACAAGCATTCATGAACAGCACTCGCAACTTTACAAGATCCGTAACAATGCTCTTCCTCCACATTGATGAATTGAGTCATAAAATGGTCACACATATTGCGATGACCTAGTCCGTCATCATAAATATTCCATTGCGATGAACTAGCTTCCCAGAAAGGTTTGCACGTCTTGCTTTTACTGGCATATCGGGAGTTCCTCCACGTATTGCTCGACATGAAACATATAATGGATTCCTCTTGGATGATCTAGGCCGATGCCAGGGTGATATATCGTGCTGCTCTAACCACATTTGAATAACTCCGAGCAACAGATTCTTCATCCCCATCCGAACCTTCCTGCATTAGACTTTGTGTATGCAATCCCTCTAGGTGATAGTTTCCATGATGTGAATATGAGAAAAAGTTGCTGCATTTCTAATGAGCTTCTTGTCTTTTGCTTCACAGCTAATTAAGAATCAAGAGTAGCAGCTAGATAACAAACTTCTCTTCATTAAGCTCATCAATCCTATACTTAATGGACTCAAAGGTGCCGCCTGCAGAAAAGAAGCCACGGTTAGAATTAACTAGGATGATTTAACCTACAGGAAAGTTGGTATTCAAATTGTGAGAATCGATAATGGAAGACTTGGAAGATTGTTGACGAAGGAACAGTAGAAGTGTACTCATCAGTGAAGGAGGCTGATAGCCATGTTCAGTCTGTATAAGATATTCAAAGCACAATGTATCAGTGAAGGAGGTGATAGCCATCTACCTAGTGACTCTTTTCACAACAGTGCATCATTTCTGTGTTCACATTAAAACTAGTACATATTTCTTGAACCAATTTGTCTGAAGTTTGAGGACAAATGTTGTACAGCAGCACCTATTTGAACAAGTTGATCATTTGATCACAGCAGCGTCTCAACTCCAAATGCTTATCGAAGGCGATTCTTGGTGCACGTGAATTTCCACCACTCGGCATCACAATTCAAACGCTTTGCACGCGAAAATCCCACTTCTTGTCGCATTGGGATTTCTCGATAACTTGATTGCCTGAAGAGTTTTCACATGTTAGTTGTGATGGTATCTCTTGAAAGATTAACAAAAACTTGAAAAAACTGAGATATAGGATATCATATAGTACAGAGGTTGCCAACCTTTTGTCTCACTTCCTTCTTGCCCGTCATAGCAGAAAGTCACCAATCCCATGCATGTATCAAAGAGAGACTTACAGTTGAAGTCGCCGGAGTTCGGTGGCAGCAAACTCGTCATAGCAGCGGCACGCCGACTAGGAGGTGAACTGAGCATGGCGGAGGAGCTGGGGACAGAAGGGAAGGGTTCTGCTTTTTGACGGGGACAGAGAAGGTTTGTGGGAAAGAAAGAAACTTTTATTATTTATGCTTCTGGTAATGAACTTTTGAATAACAATTCTTTAAACATTCTGTTAGTTTTGATACGGATGACTATTGTATGACGTACCGATGAGTTGTTTGCTTCCTCCATTTTCTTTTCCTCTTTCCATGATTGTACTTTCCAATAGTCAAAACCAAAGTAACTTCTCCAAGAAACAGAAGAAAAAAGCATAAAAAGTCATTGACTGAAACAATTCTGCAGATATAGTCAGACATATACAAACTCATTTTCGAAATATTGATCAAGGTCAAACATCCAATGGTGTTTACAATGTTAATAATTACATACACACAAAAAAAGAGTAGTCTATTTGCACGTCTCTTGTCTTGACAATATACCAGAAGCCAATTAGAAGCAACTCATTTTCTATTTAGTATTCAGAAACAGTTAGCTGAGACTTTCATCAAACACATTGTAGACATCTTTTAACATTGCGGCAATTGCCACTACAAGAATCAGAACAACACATGTTTATTTTGTTTCTAAACAGAAAAAGAATAGAGAAGAACCTGTTCCGGTGGTGCTCAAGAGCTACTTAAATAACGGGATATCATTCGGGCCAAGGATCTGAAGCTTGTCTTCTCCCGTCATATCTTCAGCATATTGCTTAATGTTCTTAGCGGAATCTTCAAGTTGAGGGCTCTCTGCAAGTTTGATAATTTTCAATGAATAAATATCACCGAAACTAGACGGAATCTCCTCAAGCTTACGACATTCCAACAGTACTAATTTCTCAAGCACGGGAAAGGATTCCTCTCCAACCTCCCACTTAGCAAGAGTCACTCCATACAACCGCAAATATTTGAGTTTCTCAAATGTGTCTTCCTCCCGCATGTTCCATTCTTCACCTTGGATGATTGTTCTATTAAGGATCAACTCTTCAAGGTTGGGCAGTCTCGCTATTGTTGATAGTGAATCCGATGTCAGAGGAAAGTCACGCAACGACAATATTTTCAAATTCGATGGGAAGTGAAAATCCCATGACAAATTTGTCGCTACAGAGGGCCCACTGTCATTTGTGTTTGAACTTTTAAATGCTAATCTGAGGGATTCTAGTTCTGTTAGGAAATCCAATTTTGGGATCCAATATCTCTCTGTTGAATAATCCCATGATTCCTTGAGAACAAATTCAAGCCTTTGAAGATTGGGAAACCTTTTGAAAATATGCTCTGTATCTTTCGAATGGGAAAGCACGAGTCCATCTAATACTCTCAAGTTCTCTAACTTTGTGTCCTCTGCTATCAGTATTGGTTCATCTGTATCCATATCAAAGAAAGAACAAGCATTCATGGACAGCACTCGCAACTTTACAAGATCCCAAATTCTCGGTAACAGAACCAAGGTTGATCCTCTGTTATTCACCAACAGGGTTTCTAGATTCGAGAGGTTTGAGAAAGACAAAGACAGAGATTTAACTTCAGTCCCAATGTATAAGAACCTCAAATGATTCAACATGCATATTTCATTCAGCAAAGAATCTTTCACCATGATAGGCAGGCGCAACACTCTAAGAAGCCTCAAGTCTCTTAGGTGACACGTATCAGAAAGACTATCGTCCAGCTTATCTCCAGTTATGTTCAAGGAATAGAGGTGTTTACCAGAATGCCTTTGTTTATTTGAACCGAACAGAACAAAATCTTTAAGCCCAAAGAACTTGCTGTTATACTCAATATTCACTATACGTGGCATCAAATCTGAAGAAGAAGATGGAGCACTTGAACTTATCCGGTCAAAAAACTGTTCTTCTCTTGCAATTTTGGAACAAAAGTCATGCACAAGATCATGCAGTTGGCAAGTCGGGTAACGACCTATCTCATTGAAATGAATAAACAAGCTACTGGAAATTAAGTTATCCAAATAAACCTCCATCACTTCTTCCACAAGTCCTTCAGCACGCCAATAATCTTTCAACGCAATGATTTCTGTTTCTTTGTCCTTCTTAAAACGTGCAAGGTAAATCAAGCATGGCTTCAGGTGATCTGCCAAATGGTCATAACTTAATTGTATAACCTTCATTACCTCCACTTCACTGTTCAAAATAAAGGAACTCAAATTATTTTGAACATCAAGCCACACAGTCCTTTTCTTTTCCCTCCCTGCAATGACTCCAGCAATCAGATCAGCCACCAAAGGAAGCCCATTACAGTTTTGGGCTATTTCTTTTCCAACATCCAATAGTTCATCAGGGCGTGTGGCTCGAGATTGATTCTTGAGCTCCCGAGAATCATTATGAACGTTTTCACTTATAAGGCGATCTTCCCTGGGTGAAGCCTCTTCAGAATGCCCGGTCATATGACAGTTTTACACGGACAGGCATCCAAGCATTTCATGACATACTGGAAAACAGTCTCTCTCATTCTCCCCGGGTCGTAACAGACATTCCTTTATTTTTTCATGTGTCATGGTCTGACTCATTCCTTTTACAATACCCGATTTTTTCCCATAAAGACGTGGTATCTCTTTTCTTTTGATTTCCCATCCTGGTATTTGATACTTGCATTTAGGGGCGGATGGGATGGATTGATGTGAACCCCTATTCTCATTTTTTTTCATTCTTTCTTTGATATTCTTTTGATTTGAGTTTTAAAATTTCCAAAAATTCTAATGCCTCCTAGGTTTATTTTTATTTGTCTTTTTTTTTTTCATGTATCTTAAAAATTATAAAAAAGTAGTACTTTTTGACTAATTTATTTTATCTCTTTAAAATAAACAATCATTCAGTTTATGTGTTTTACGTTATGTAATCAATATTGTTTACTTTATGATAAAGCTTATAAAAGTATATCGTGTTCCATGAAAAGAGAACTTCAAAAGGGCAATTGTAAAATGAAATAATGGTTTCTTGTGATAATATTATTAACTATAGTTTGCTCGTCAACTTGTTGTCCCGGTAAAAAAAATTTGTATAATCAAATCAAATATCTATCTTGAAGGAATATATGAAGGTACGTAGCGGTGCACTCATCCTTTCGAAATGCTGGATTCGCCTCTGCCTGCATCGAAGTCCACTCCATCATATGTATACTCACAGTACTTCCTTGTCCATATGCTATTACTTGTTGCTTCAAAGTAGCTGGATGTTCTTGCTCTTTGCTGCAGATTTGTTAAATACGAAGCCCACCTTGAGTTGCATGTGGTCATTGTCACACCCTGTTGGATCTTGTGGAAGTTGCAAGGGCTCTCGAAGCAATACCAAATCTCATATTCCTCTTGGATGAATGTCCGGGTGAAATATCCACGCTACTCTAGCCACACTTGAATAATTCCGAACAACAGATTCTTCATCCCCGTCCAAACGTTCCTGCATTAGATTTTTAATGAGCTTCTTGTCTGTTATTTCAAAGCTACCGGAGAGCAAGAGTAGCTTCCAAATGATCTCCGCACGTAGAGTTAACTGCAACAGCAACTATATTCCAACATAGGTTTTTCCTCTGTTATGTTAAAAGGAATCCACATTGTCAAATTTGTACTTCAGAAGTAGTACTAACGAATTATATGTGTTCAACATCAAGACTCCAACATGATTAGTCCACATCACGAAACTGAAGATATATTTGGCAAAGGGAATAGGAGACGAAAACTGGGGAAAACAAAAGTTTAAGCAGATCATTTATCCATCAATGTTACTAAGCAATAACATACTTAGACAAGATACTTACTGACAAACCAGAGGCAACACTTCCGGAACAACACAGATACCAAACATGGAAACAACACAACAAAGGGCAGATAGCATTTCCCGGAAGACTAACCATATGCATCAGGGTTCTGAAGGAGATAGGCTTCCCCCTCGCATAGTATGTGCTTGCCACCTTAGAATTGGAACCACTATCTGGTGACTTCTGAAACTTCACCTCATTAAGTTATTTTTCGAGTTTGTCTACCAAAGCACATCAATCTTGTACTTAATGGACTTAAGGTTGTCACCTGCAGAAAAGAAGCCACGGTTAGAAGAATATTAGTGATTAAAATGAGAGTCTATCCAAAATTGAAAAGAACTAACTAGGATGTTTTCACCTTCAGGAAAGTTGATATTCTTCACACCTCCATTACCCTAGATAAATTTGATACTTTTATCAAATTTGGATCAATTCTTTCAGCTTCCCTTGTATTATCACAACTACTAGCAGTGGAAATTCTTGTTTGAGTGAAACATTGCATCTTTCCCATCCAAATTAAGACTAGTACATTTTTCTTGAACCAATTTGTCTGAAGTTTGAGATGGGGTATTCAGCATCGATGTATTAATTATAGGCACAAGAGGAATTTTAATAAAACTTACTGTTGCACATGAGGCTAAATGTTGTACAGCAACAGCTATTTAAACATCTTGATCATTAAATACAGCAGCCCTCAACTCTAAATGCTTATCTATGGCTGATTCCACAACCCTGCATCACAATTCAAACTCTTTGCACGCGAATATCCCACTTCTTGTTGCATTGGAATTTCTCGGTAACTTTACTACCTGAGGAGTTTTCACATGTTTGTGATGATGGTATGTCTTGAATGATTTACAATAACTTGAAAAAACTGAGATATAGGATAACTTGCATATGGTGCAGAGGTTGCCAACCTTTTGTTTGACTTCCTTCTTGCCCATCATATCAGAGTCAGCAATCCCATGTATGTTTCAAAGAGAGACTTACAGTTGAAGTCGCTGGCGTTAGGTTGCAGCAAACTCGCAGTGCGAGGCATAGCAGCGGTACGCCGACTAGGAGGTGAACTGAGTATGGCGGAGGAGCTGGGGGAAGCAGGGAAGGGTTCTGCTTTTTGACGGGGACAAAGAATGCTTGTGGTGAAACAAAGAAACTTTTATTATTTATGCTTCAGATTATGAACTTTTGGATATGCATAACAGTCTGTATGACATACCGATGAGTTGTTTGCTTCCTCCTCCTCTCTTTCTCCTTCATTTTCTTTTCCTCTTTCCATGATTGTACTTTCCAAAGTAACTTCTCCACGAAACTGAAAAAAGAAGCATAAAAAATCATAGAAGGTCAAACATCAAATGGTGTTTACAAAAGTTTATCCCAAAAACGTTTCGAGATAGTCTTGACAATATACCAGGTGCCAATTAGAAGCAGAGCTAGATGGAATCTAGCAAATTAGTTAAATTATAAGAAGAAACAAAACCACAAATACTTGCCATTTTAACTTGTTTTTCCTAAATGTGATGAAATGGGATCATTTCACAAACCATTCAGTTGAGACTTTCATCAAACACATTGTAGAATCAGAACAATACGCGTATATTTGGTTTCTAAGCAACAAAAGAATAGAGAAGAACCTGTTCTGGTGGTGCTCAAGACAATTGCTTAAATAACGGGATATTATTCTGACCAAGGATCTGAAGCTTGTCTTCTCCCGTCATATCTTCAACATATTGCTTAATCTTCAAAGCGGAATCTTCAAGTTGAGGGCTCTCTACAAGTTGGATAATTTTTAATGAATAAATATCTCCGAAACTAGACGGAATCTCCTCAAGCTTATGACATCCCCACAGTTGTAATTTCTCAAGCACGGGAAAGGATTTCTCTTCAACCAGCTCCCACTTAACAACAGTGACTTCATACAAACACAAATATTTGAGATTCTCAAAGGCGTCTTCCTCCCCCATGTTCCATTCTTCCCCCCGGATGTTTGTTTTCATAAGGAACAACTCTTCAAGGTTGGGCAGTCTCGCTATTGTTGATAGTGAATCGGATGTCATAGGAAACTCACACAACTGCAATTTTTTCAAATTCGAAGGGAAGTGAAAATCCCACGACCAATTTGTCGCTACAGAGGGCCCACTGTCATTTGAATTTGAACTTTCAAATTTTACATTGAGGAGTTCTAGTTCAGTTAGGAAATCCAATTTTGGGAAACAATATCTCTCTGTTGAATAATCCCATGGTTCCTTGAGAACACAAAAAAGTTGTTGAAGATTGGGAAATCTTTTGAAAATATGCTCTGTATCTTTCGAATGAGAAAGCACGAGTCCCTGTAATACTCTCAAGTTCTCTAACTTTGTGTCCTCTGCCATCAGTATTGTCTCATCTGTATCCATATCAAAGAAAGAACAAGCATTCATGGACAGCACTCGCAATTTTACAAGAGCCCAAATTCTCGGTAACAGAACCAAGGTTGATCCTCTGTTATGCACCAACAGGGTTTCTAGATTCCAGAGGTTTGAGAAAGAGAAAGGCAGAGATTTAACTTCTGTCCCAATTTGTAAGAACCTCAAATGATTCAACATGCATATTTCATTCAGCAAAGAATCTTTCACCATGATAAATGAGGGATTCAGGTGCAACACTCTAAGAAGCCTCAAGTCTCTTAGGTGACATATATCAAAAAGATTGTCGTCCAACTTATCTCCAGTTATTTGCAAAGAATAGAGGTGTTTACCCAGATGCCTTTGCTTATTTGCACCGAACAGGACAAAATTGTTAGGCCCAAAGAACTCGCTGTTATACTTAATCTTCACTATATGTGGCATCAAATCTGAAGAAGATGATGGAGCACTTGGACTAATAGAGTCAAAAAACTGTTCTTCTCTTGCCTTTTTGAAACAAAAGTCATGCACAAGATCATGAAGTTGGAAAGTCGGGTAACGACCTATCTCATTGAAATGAATTACCAAGCTACTGGAAATTAAGTTATCCAAATAAACCTCCATCACTTCTTCCACAAGTCCTTCAGAACGCCAATAATCTTTCAACGCAATGATTTCTGTTTCTTTGTCCTTCTTAAAACGTGCAAGGTAAATCAAGCATGGCTTCAGGTGATCTGCCAAATGGTCATAACTTAATTGTATAACCTTCATTACCTCCACTTCACTGTTCAAAATAAAGGAACTCAAATTATTTTGAACATCAAGCCACACAGTCCTTTTCTTTTCCCTCCCTGCAATGACTCCAGCAATCAGATCAGCCACCAAAGGAAGCCCATTACAGTTTTGGGCTATTTCTTTTCCAACATCCAATAGTTCATCAGGGCAACTCTCGTTTCCAAATGTTCGTTTCTCTACTAACTCCCAACTTTCTTCTGTTCTTAGCAACCGGAGCTTAAGAGGATCAGTGTTGTGCATTCCATACAAAGCCACTTCCATTTCTCGAGTTGTCAAAATGATTCTACTTCCTTTCTTAACTACAGGTAAAGGTCTTGTTAACTCATCCCATGTAGTAGTATCCCACACGTCATCTAACACAATTAGGTACCTCTTTCCAAACAGTTGTTTCCGTAGCATATCAGCAACATCAATATCCTCAATGAACTTCAAATCTGAGCCAGTAACTTGATTAAAAAGTTTCACCAACAACTTCTTCTCGTCATATACTTGGTCGACTGTGCACCATGCACGAAGGTCAAAATGACCAGAAACTGATTCATCATTGTATACTTTATACGCCAAAGTAGTTTTACCTGAACCCGGCATACCAGTGATCGAAATGACATCTAGATCTGCCGGTCCACTGGTGAGCTTTCTAATTATCCAGTCAGTCTCCTCCTTAAAACCTACAATTATTTTACTAGCTGTCAGTGACTTGCTTTCAACTGGCTTCTTGGGAGAGTCTACAACAGCGCGGCTCCTGTTCTCGGGAATCTTCTCAAGTAAATTGGAGATGTCTTCTTTGATAAGCTTGATCTTTCTTATGGTGATGGGAAGTGAGAAAATAAGATTTAAGAGACCATTATCTCTTATGATAATTGAATCAATGACGTATTTTGCCTCATAAGCCACATCTAAAACACGTGCCCAGAGATCTTTATAACATTCTTGCTCAATGTTCATGAAGAAAGATTTTATGAGTTCTAGGTCTTCTTTCACCAGTCCAATTTCTTCCTTTATCAAAGCAATTGAATAAGAATTGGACTCAAGCAGACCATTTAAGTGGATGAGTAGAAGATGCATGAAGAGCGGTCCATCACTCATGGGGAAGCAACATTGAGAAGAGTCCGGGGCTTTCAGATAAACATGTCGGAGATCTTCCTTGAGGAGTTCAATATTTTTCAGCAAGTCTAGAGTTGCATGGCTTGTTTCATTGGTACTCTCTTCATTCCTTGATTTCTCTTCAAAGTCGCGAACAAGATTTGATACCTCCCTGGTAAGTGCTCCACCACGTTCCAAAAGATCAAATAATTTGTCATGATGAATAAAGTCCTTGGGCATATCAGTAAGAATAATTAAAAGGAACTCTATCATGACATGGATGTTTCGAGCACCTGAAGTTCTAGGGGTAATAACAGTTACCATGTGCTCTTGTAGATGAATCAAATATTCCCTTAGAAAGTCCGGAGAGGTTTCCAGTAGCTGCTTAATGAAGCGTCCAACATCTGCTGAAGTTGAAGCTTTCAAATTTGTATAACATATGTGCATAGCCTCCAATTCAATTGGAACAATCTTCATGAGTAGATGAGCTAGCTCGGAGAGTCGAGAGTCTCTATCAATTTGATCATTCCAAAGGAAGAGCCCTACTCTCTCAGCCATGATTTGAAACTGAGGTAAGACATATTCAACAATCTCATGCTCAACGCAACCATTCACTACCAACCCATGGAAATCTCTTACGTTGCCACAGATATTCTGAAGAATCTCATATTGAGTCACTAATGGAAAAATCTTTTCAGCACGATACTTGGATAGATGATGGAGATTCAAGAGGAGGAAGTTCAACTGCTCCTCAGTCATGGTGGCACTTGATGTAGAATGATGACATGAGTTGATACAATCATCGATGTTATCCATGAGGTTAGAAAGGAGATGATGCATGTTGTATCTACACCTGAATTTGTCGTCAACATCATCCAAAATTGATCGAAGCAGATTCTCAACCTCTTGTCTTTTGCCGGTCATTACATCTTCAAACTGCTCCAAATCGGAATAAGAAAACTGAACGTATGTACAAATAAATGCCAACTCCAATTGCAGCTTTTCAACATGATCCATGTCAAGAGCTTTTTGAGTTTCCTCGTTCTTTAATCTCTCTATGAAATCCAGAACATCCGCAATGTCCTTGCGAAGAGCAGAAAATAACACCTGCCAAAAGATGAAATGTCATGTCAAATTTTCAAAGCCACATATCTAAGATTCAATACCTTACTCTATAAAATGACATACCGATGAGTTGTTTGCTTCTTCTTTCTCTATTTCTCCTTCATTATCTTTTTGTTTTTCCATTGTTGTGATTTTCCTTTCAAGTTCTCGAGACCTGATTCATAAAAAAAACATAAAACTTTATCAGGAAAAAGAAGAGGAGGTGGTAAGAGTACAAGAAACTCAAGAAAGAAGCATCAAAAGTCATAGCAAGAAACAATATTGTAGTTATAGCCAGACATAAAAATTAATTGTACTAAACATAGTGAACGGGCTCCAAACATTAGAAATAGTCAAGTTTCTTTTTTTTTTTTGGATAACCCTAGTGTTTGTGCGAGCTTTCACGCACATCGACTCATTCCACGAGATACCTTTCACCTCTCACCAGGAACATGTACCATCAGATAACTCTATCTACTCAAGACTAGAACATATGAGAAGAAATCACCTAGAAATAATCGAGAATTTTCACGGGAGAGACTTTTCAAGGACCAACTTGAATTTTCGAAAATCATGTGCAGTCTCTTGTCTTGAAATCTGACTCTACTCCTCTCCAGACAACTTCCTGTTTTCTTTAACTATCTGCATCTGTTCACTCCGCTCTCTCCACCCCCATCTCTCTCTCCCAGTAAAAATTTACTCCCATCGGGTATTTATACCAAATTAATAAAACTTATCATGGTTCAGTAATCAAATGAAGTGAAAATATACATTTAACAAATCACGATTAAGTGATAATTGTTTATGTTCAAACACATGTCATGCATCTATTGATTCGGTGTGAACATCCGGTGCGGGTAAGTATTTAGCCCTCTCTCTTTCTCCTGCATATTGTTCCCTTTCCTTACATCACTTTTACTTTTCTGATAATTTTCCCAATTCAACAATTGTACTTCAATAGAGATGAGAGTACCAAAAATTAAACACACTATTAGATGAGTTGACTAACCTTTTAACTTGATGAAAAATATCCTCTGCTTGCTTTGTTATTTGATCCAACTGGAAGCTCAAAATTCTGGACTTAAACACATAGTTTAGAGGAATAATTAATGACACCAAATCATTGTTGTTGGGTTCAATGCTTATAAAAAGACCAATGAGTTCCATTAATGCGTTCTCCCAATGAGTTGATTCGGTGGGAATGCAGAGGAAAAATCATGTTTTTTAACACAAATTTTCCATTAATTCGCGGTGAAAAAGCTTTTATTTCTAGTGGTGAAAATGTGTTAACTGACTGATAATATGAATATTCATGTTATTCACGGTCAGGTAAGACCACAAACTTAAAATTCAAAATAAGCTCTTAGACTCCCAAAAAAAGACCAAAAAGCCTCTTTTGTTGGTTGGGGATAGTGAAGAAAATAATCTCAATATTAAAAAAATTATAGAAAAAATCATGCATAGTTTTCCCTCATAATTGTATATTAAAATCTATAAAGGTAAGTTAGTGCTACTGCCACAAAGGTCTAAAAAGTAAAAGCATCAATCACTTGTCCAAAAGGTTAGATTAATTTAATTAGAAAGCTAATCAAAATTTCTCATAAGAACAATACTTTACTCACTTTATATTACTTTTTCCGTTTCGTTTTTATCTGACATTATTTTTTTATTACTCCGTCGTTCAGATATAATTTTAAAATTCTTATAATTTCTTAATAAAAAGCTTTTACACCCACACAAATACTACAACACGTTTACGATCACAAGTTTCAATATATTTTTTTGGGTTAAGTTTTGGGTCAACTCAATATATAACAAACAAAATGAAACGGCGAGAGTACTTATTTTGACCACGTATACTTGTGTGCGGGTGAGACGACAAGAATGAGAATCCCTTCAAAAGAAAGGAAAATGTATTTCTACAAAATATAAGTAAAACAAGGAAGCATACCGTATGCGTTTGGTACGAAGGAAAATGTATTAGGTGATTCTTCCCATCTGTTCTAGCTTTGATGGATAGAGTTACCTAGTACCTGTTGTTGGTGGGAGGTGGCAGGTATCCCGTGGATTTAGTCGATGTGCGCGAAAGCTGGCGCAGACACCACAATCATAAAAAAAATGGTAGTAGGTTCAAAATGGTCCCTTGTGATTATTAAATTTAACTAGAATTGTGCAAAGAAGTTAACCCAAAAACAGGAGAAAAGTCATAGCAGGAAACAATTTTGGTATAGCCAGACATAAGAAGTCATTGTACTCCCAGACTTTTTATCAAAAGAGTATCCATCAAACATAGTGAAAGGCCACCAACAGCAATATCATTAAAATATACAATATCATTAGTCTTTTTAATCAATTGTTAATTCTGCTGCTTTGTGTGAATGATTTTAGATACTTAGTAATTAGCTAAAGATGAACTTGAAAGGCCACCAACAGCAAGATGAATGAAATATTAAATACAAGTCATTGTCTTCTCAAGTCTTTTTTAATCAATTGTGAAAACTATTAGCACGTCTCTTGTCTTGACAATATGTGACCTGTAAATTGTAATATAATAGAAGCAGTTGTTGGATCGAAATCTAGCCCATTGTTGAAAAAGATGAAGAAAAAAACAAATGCTCATCTACTCTATTGAAAATGAGAAGACGGGAAAAAAATATCATCTACTCAATTTCTACTTAATATTGACAAACAGTTCATTTGAGACTTTGATCAAACACATTGTAGACAGTTTTTTAACTACAACAATTAGGTGTTGTGGAGAAGTTGCAAATACGTATTCAGCCAATAATCTAATTGTTTCGGAAGGAATCTAGCCAATTTTTATACAAGTAAAATGTTGAAAATGACAAGAACAAAAACAACACATGATCATCATCAACAACATACCCAGTATAATCCCACGAGTGGTCGAAATAGTTCAGTTAGGACTTTTATCAAACACATTGTAGACATCTTTTTAATTACAACAATCACAACAGCAAAAAAGGTGTAAGAATGAAGAAGAACCTGTACGTTCTGTTACTACTCTTCTTCTCTTACCAATTTGGTATATTTCCATTTTTGGGTTTCTGTGCTGGTGGGTCCCACTTGAAATTTTCTTAAATTTGTTCCTCAGCTCACTCTCCCCTTTAAAGTTTTTACTGTGTTTTGACTTTATGAGTTACAACAGCAATGTTATATGTAATGTCATATTTGGAAAAGAAAATCAAGTGCAGATAAATGTCATCCAACTATTAGAAATGACTTATCTATATCATCTGTTAAAAGTGTCACTATGTTGAAGTTTGGCTCATTTATGCAACTGTTGTTACAGAAAAAGTTCATTTGTGTCATTAGTCTTTAACGGTGGTTTTGCAAATATCATTTTTGCTACATAGTCTCTTATTAGAAGTCAACGTTACCAAATCTAAATCAATCAATATTACTTAAAATCAAAATTAAAAATTTAACCCATTAAAATAAAATTCGACCCACACCGTTAAAATAAATTAGTTGGGTAAGGTGTAGGTCACGTTTTATTTTAATTGGTCCAATTTTTAGTTTTGATTTTAAGTAATATTGATTGATTTGGATTTGATGAAGTGGACCTCTAATAAGAGGCCATTTGGCAAAAATAATTTTGCAAAATCACTGTTAAAATATAATGGCACGAATAAACCTTTTATGTAACGGCAGAGGCATAGATGAACCAAACTTTTAACGGATGGTATAGATGAGCCATTTCTAATAGTTTGATGACATATTTGAGCCTTTTTCCAAAAATACAATTTTAAGTGTGACTTGGTGGTCTTGCGCTTTTGACTCTTCTTGTTTAATTTAAGTTTAATAAGTTTTGATTAATAGGTGACACTTTTAACTTTTAACCATGAGCAAACGAGGTCAAAAGTTCAAGTTATTTTCAAGTTTATTGGATATAATTTCCTACAATAAAATGAGGATCGTTATGAATGTTTCCAGCTGTAAAACGGTCTTTCCCGGGTGAAGCCTCTTTAGAATACCAGATCGTGTGACAGTTTTATACAGACGAACATCGAGGAATTCATGACACACCGGGAGCGGTTTCTCTCATTCTCCCCGGATTGTAACAAAACCTTCCGTCGTATTTGATTTTTCTATGTGTATGGTTCAGTTCGTTCCTTTACCTAGACCCAACTTTCCCCCATGAAGACGTGGTATTTTTTTTCTGTTGGTTTCCCATTCCGGTATTCGATACCCACATTCAAGGGCGGATTTATATGGACGGGATAGATTGATGTGAACCCATGCTCCCCTTTCGAGACTAGGTATAGCAGTAGTACTTTCCTGGTTAATTAAAATACTTAGATAAGTAATGTGCAGGAAATTACATGGGGTGTCCCTTTAAGGGAGTGGTCTTCAATATTTACCCCCCATAATAAAAGTATTCAAGGAATACCCTCTTTCACCTTTATGTGTACTTGAAAGTACCGTGGTGCCCTTCATTGCATATTCTTCACACGCGTCTGAAATAGACGCTCTTCTTCTTCTTCTTCGACTCTGTTTCAAACTTTTTTCTTCTTCTTCTTCGCCTCTGTTTTTCTTTTTCTTCGCCACTTTTTTCTTCTTTTTCGACGACTCTGTTTCAGACTTTTTTCTTCTTCTTCTTCGCCTCTGTTTTTCTTTTTCTTCGCCACTTTTTTCTTCTTCTTCTTCGCCTCTGTTTTTCTTTTTCTTCGCCTTTGTTTCAGTCGCTCCATCATTCTTTTTTATGTGATTTCTCTCAGTTTCTCCAGGTGTCTCTGGCCTCTCTTCTCTCTGCCTACCAAATTTCTCTACTTCAATCTGTTCAGTTCATCTCCTCATCCTATCGATGGAACGAAGAAAAAGTTTGTGAGTTTAACTGTAAGTGTTCGTATTCTATTGTTCCTGCCATTAATTTTTTTATTTGTTGTGTTGTCTTGTTTTTCTAGGTCTAACTCTTGCTTTTGAGGCAACTGTTATGGCTTATCTATTAAATAAAACACAAATATTCTAGTGTCAATTGTTGCCTTATCTGGCAAGGGAATAGAATATAGATTGTGTCTAACTTGTTCTCTTAAAAAGTCTTTTTGGCTACGCTTGCCTTGAAGGCAAGATTTTTAGAGCATCTTATAGGTAAAAAAACAATATGGAAGCATCAACTCTTGCTTATGGGGCCTAGCTTGTTCTCTTAAAAGTCCTTTTGGCTAATCTTGCCTTGAAGGCAAGAGTTGTAGAGTATGTTATAGGTAAAACCACAATCATGGTAGCATCAACTCTTGCCCATGGGGCACAACTTGTTCTATTAAGTCCTTTGGCTATGCTTGCCTTGAAGGCAAGAGTTGTAGAGTATCTTATAGGTAAAAACACAATCTGAAAGTATCAACTCTTGCCCATGGGGCATAGCTTGTTCTTTTAAAAAGTTTTTTGGCTAAGCTTACCTTTAAGGCAATATTTGTAGAGAATCTTATAGGTAAAAACACCATCTGAAAAAATCAACTCTTGCCCATGGGGCCTAGCTTGTTCTCTTAAAAGTCCTTTGGCTACTCTTGCCTTGAAGGCAAGAGTTGTATAGTTTGTTATAGGTAAAAACACAATCTGGAAGCATCAACTCTTGGCCATGGGGCATAGCTTATTCTCTTAAAAATTCTTTTTGTCTAAGCTTGCCTTGAGGACAACATTTGTAGAGCATCTTATATAGAGTATCTATTAAATGAAGACACAAGTCATGTCTTCTTTTTTAAGGTTACATTTTTTCGATGTACTAAGTGGCTTGTTTTCTGCAGAAAGGACACCAACTTTTTGAGTTTGAACATTGGTTTGCTGCAAAAGGTGCTTGGGGTGGAGATCCAAACTATAAAACTGTTATTAGGTCATTCTTGACTGAATCACAGATGACGATACTGAACCGTGGAGTATTTGGTAACTTCATGAAACTTGATGACATAAATATTAGTTGGAATTTTCTGCATTGCTTACTGCTCTCGCAAATTTCTTGCGATGATGATAGGTCAATTAGATTTAGGGTTTTTAATCATGAATGCACCTTTAATTCTGAGGCGTTTCAGTTAGTAACTGGGTTAGCTGTTTGTGCGGGTGATTTTGGTGTTGTATCTACCATGCCAAATCGACTTTTAAACCATTATTTTCCAAATCATCATGCGATCACATTGTGTGAGTTGCATGCATTTCTCAATATAGATTCAAGCATCCGTGGATCATGCTTTTTGGATAGCGACAGTGATGCTGTAAAGATTGCTGAACTATACATAGTTGAAAGAGTTTTGCTAGGTCGTTCTGAAGATTGTGTGGTTAGCAATTTGTTGATGAAGATCATTGATATCGATGAATTTCGTTATTCTTACCCTTGGGGTTCTTTGGGCTTTAGCTGGTTGGTTGGTTCATTGAAAAACTCGTTGCAGCTAGTTAAATCAGAATCAGAAAATCAAGCATCTTATCGCTTATGTGGCTTCTCTTTTGTGTTGAACGTGTGGGCATTAGAATTATTTCCCATATTTCGAGAGTTTGCAGAATCGAAACCTCGGACGTTCCCGAGGATGTTATGTTGGTGCAATCTTAGTCAACCTCCTTACACAACTCTTGTGGATGAATATTTTCATGCGTTCTCGGTATTTTTGAGATCTTGTGTCCTTTATTTTTCTACCTTTAGTTGCTCTAATATTTTTGGAATTAACTTTTTCCTATTTCTGTTTAAAAAATAAGCACTTTGAGTCATTTAAGTTGGAGCCATTTGTTGCTACTGATGAAGAAAGAGAGCGCCTTTCAGTTGATTTGCAATTCTCAACCGATGTTTCTTCTACTTCTTCGGGACGATTACCTTGTAGCTTGATTAATATCATTGTTGATGTAAGTTTCTGGTAACAACTAACTTGAAATATGTGCTAGACCCATTATATCTCAATGAATATCTCTCCTGATTTATGCAATTGGATAATTTAAAAAAATTGCCAATATTTATTCACTTGTTTGCTGAATGAACTTTGTGAAAGATATAAAGTTATGACATTAATTCAACTGTTAGCAGATGACAATTTTTGTATGCAATTAATGTTCAAACTCTGATTTGCTTTTTAGTAATATTTTATTTTGTTGTGTAATTTTGATGCAGAGGGTAACAACTTGCTTTAAGAAGCAGTTAGATACTGATTTACATAGGGTTTTGAGTCATATCACGGTAAATTTTATATTAAATTTAATATAAAATACATATAACATTGTTTAATCATTAATTGACTTGTTTGTGTTGTTGTGATATTATTTCATTTTTGTGATGTAGTCTCTAGAGTCCAAGTCCAATGATGTTATGGAGCTTCTTCAAACGTTAAATAGAACTTTTGATGGCCGTGGAGTTGTTATTAAGGATTCTGAAAGTAATAAGGCAGCTACTGACATGACAGAAATAGACGTGGGTATTCTAGGAGATGGAGATGTGGATTTTGCAAAAGGTGACCAAGGGCATACTAAGGAAGTCACCTTTGAAACTTCTTCGCAGATTATTGCCAAACTTAATAGTGGAGAGATCGATTTTTCAACACCTCCATTACTTGTAGAAAGTATATATAACAAGGAAGTATGTTTTTACAAACTTTACTTTATTATTTTGTTACCATTGTTATATCACATCAATTTGTAATACACTGAATTTTTATTTTTTTGTAGGCCGTTGATAGTGAGTCTCATGATTTACAACATTTAGAAGATGTTGAAGCCCTCATAAATCAATCAAGAGCTCCTGAGAAGATTGATGATTTGCCTGCTAGTAAAAGGAAGAAGTGTGAAGTAACAGATGATTTTACTGGTCCTAGCTTTGCTCTGTTGTCTCCAACACCGTCCGATGTTTCTGATTGCATGTATAATACTGGAAATGATGAATTTTGCACCGCTGAAGATGTCGAAAAGTCATAACAGAATTTAAATTTATCTTGTTTAAACTAATGTGGATAATTGTGTTCTCTTAACAATTTCGTGTTCCACAGCTTTGTTGATCTTGCAAGATCGTAGAACATTTGTGAGTGATCTTGCAAGAATGTAGAATATTCATGAGTGAATTGTCAAATATCGTACAATGAAGTCTAAGTCCATGACTTTTTGGTGTGATTTACAAGTGTATTTATTTTACTTGGAGTCCTCAAAGTTAAAGTTTAAGTGCCTTTGGACATAAATATTCTTTTGCTTTTTTCAATTGTTCTTTTTTCTAAAGCTTTTTTGATTATTTATTACTTTTTTTAAGACGAATTTCAACATCGATCAGTCTTGCCTTAAAGGCAAGTGTTGTTGAGCATCTGATAAATAAAAACACAAGCTGGTAGTGTCAGATCTTGCCCATGGGGCATAGCTTGTTCTCTTAAAAAGTCCTTTGGCTAAGCTTGCCTTGAAGGCAAGCGTTATAGAGCATCTTATAAGTAAAAACAGAATCATGGTAGCATCAACTTTTGCCCATGGGGCATAGCTTGTTCTCTTAAAATGTTTTTTGGCTAAGCTTGCCTTGAGGGCAAGATTTGTAGAGCATCTTATAGGTAAAAACACAATCTGAAAGTATCAAATCTTGCCCATGGGGCATAGATTATTCTATTAAAAAGTTTTTTGGCTAAACTTGCCTTGAAGGCAAGAATTGTAGAGTATATATTAAATAAGACATAATCTTGTATCTTTAAAGCTTGCCCATGGGGCATAGATTGTTCTCTTAAAAAGGTTTTTTGGCTAAGCTTGCCTTGAAGGCAAGAATTGTAGAGTATATATTAAATAAGACATAATCTTGTATCTTTAAAGCTTGCCCATGGGGCATAGCTTAAAAAGTTGTTTTGGCTAAGCTTGCCTTGAAGGCAACAATTGTAGAGTATATATTAAATAAGACATAATCTTGTTTCTTTAAAGCTTGCCCATGGGGCATAGCTTAAAATATTTTTTGGCTAAGCTTGCCTTGAAGGCAAGAATTGTAGAGTATATATTAAATAAGACATAATCTTGTATCTTTAAAGCTTGCCCAATGGGGCAAAAATTTAACACATGAGTTATAGATTCTAAATTTAATCTAATATATTACACAAATTAACTTGTTCAACTATATCAATTATTACTTTCAATTTAAATCCAATAAAAATTTTCATGTGCCCTTTTGTAATCAGAGTGGTGCATCACGTGATTATGATAAACATAATGAGTATATTCTTTTGTAAAACTTATGTTATTGTAATATTTGGTCGTATATTTAATTCTATCAAATTTTATCAATTGTAATAGTCCTTGGATGTTTTTAAAAAATCCACAATTAATCAAATCGTACCGAAACTGTAACGTTTGGGACAGTTTTGAAAAGTAATTTCAGTAAAAGTACCCACGAGGCCTAACTTTTTATTACAAAGTCCTTGATCTACGTCTTGCCTCTTATATAATATTTATAGAGCATCGATTTAATAAAGATACATTCTGATAGCGTTAACTCCTGTCCATGTGGCTTAACTTATTCTTTTAAACGAGTTGTAGGGTCATTTATTAAATAAAGAAAATAATATTTTAGCATCAACTATTGCCCAATGGGCATAAATTGTGGTTTAAAGAGATAAGGGCATTTAAGTAAATTCATTTGTTAAAAGAAAGGGAGTACTACGGTTTTACTCAAAATCAAAGTTCCCATTTTAATCAAGTTTCTTCCCAGTTAGTTCTACCCATTCTAATCGAAGTTTCCGCCTCTCTTGATCGTAAAATTGTTGGGTTAAGGAGAAAAATCTCATCCTAAATCACACTTTTCGGATACTGTGCTTCACTATTTACTTCATGACATCAGGTAATTCTTCAATTTTTCATTTGAAAATGAATTTTAGGTCTTTGATTTGTATGAAGTTAGTACAATTTTTTATTTTTTGGCACTTGTTGGGTGTTTCGATTTTTCAGTTACTGATATGTATGTAGTATAATTCTTAAGATTTTTCTACTTTTTTGTGTGTTTTGATTTTGATTTGTCTTTGTGTTTATGCAGATTTCCTAAATTATGTCTAGCAGGGTAAACCATTGCAAGCATATTATTCCTTTTAAAAATTGGTTCAAAATAGAACCCGTTTGGAAGGGTGATTCAAGTTTTCGCAAAACTCTAACCAACTTTTTAAATGATGATCAGCTTGCATTACTAAGAGAAGGAGTTTTCGGCAAATTCATGCAACTGGGTGATCTTAATCCATCAGGAATGCTTTTACATTGCATGCTTTTGTCTGAAGTAAGCTGCAATAAGAAGAATGTAATGGCCTTTTCTGTACAAGGAAATTATGTCGAGTTCACACTCGATATTTTTGGACTTGTTACTGGGTTGTCAACAAAAAGTTCTGATCAAGTTTTTGCATCACTTAGGCAAAAAGAAGGTAGCCATATTTTAAATACTTATTTCAATGGCCAAAAAAGTATACAAATGAAGGCCTTGAGAACGTTCATGGAGACGAGGAAAGATGAAGTCCAATCAAATGTAGATGCAGTCAAGTTGGCTGAAATCTATATTTTAGGACGAATTTTATTAGGGGGGAGGTCTGAAAAATCCATTGATGCTAATCATGTGATGATACTAGAGGATGATGCTTTGAGGGCGCAGTTTGGGTGGGGTGCGTTATCTTTTGAAACAACTCTTAGTTCATTGAAAAGGTCACTGCGAAGTGTGGAAAAAGCACCAACAGATTCTCGTCCATCATCATACAACCTTGTTGGTTTCCCATATGCCTTTATGGTATGGATGTGGGATATTTTCCCCAAGTATAGAGAGAATAATGTGCAGATAGTTTCTCCTGAAATGCATCCTCTTATGCTACATTATGAGGGATGTAAATCTCCACAATACCACACGGTGTTAAAGTTTTTTGCACCCGTTAAATCAAAAACTTCGGTAATTAGCTATATCTATGCATCTTTTATTATTTATTTTTAGTGTGTTTGTTTAATCAGTGTTTGTTTATTGTAATTCTTAGTTTTGTGTTTTTTCTTTTTTTGATTAATAGAAAGGTTTGATTAAGGCCTTCACACTTGAGGATGAGCTGCCAAATGAAGAAGGCAGTGATGATGAGCGATTTGAAGCTTTAAATCAGAAAATTGATGTATGCATTGCTTCGTATTCTGTGATCAGTCTTATAATTTATTTGTTCAAAAATATAATTTTAACAGTTTCATCTCTTCTACGTGTAGAAACTTCAGCAATCATCTACAAAAAAATTCAGAAAGATTCTAGATGAGCATAAATCTTTGAAATCAGAACTGGCTGAAATTAAACAATTGCTCTTAGAGAATTTTAAGGCAAAAGAAGATGTGAAAGGAACGAACCCAGCTACTGATAGTTATGTGCCTAATTCTACTTGTCGTCCGTCTGACAATGTGCCTCCTCGTGGAGATGTTCATGTAGAGTTGGGTGCTGATAATACTGTACTAGCTGACGAAGATGGTGATGCTATGGTTCACGAAGAATGTGATGATGATGCTATATCTACAAAAGATGAGGAATCTGTAAGTATAGGGAACATCTACAAAAGTTGTTTTAATTAAATGTCATAAATTATAGGGAACAGATTAAGTTATTATTGCACTGATGCCTATAATATAATGTGTTTATGTTGTTCAATAGCAGCTTGCTTCTGCTGCTTTCAAAGATGCATTAATGTTGGATGTTGATTCTCCTTACTCTCCACCGCCTGCTATAACGCCTGCTGCTGTCAAACATACTGAACATGAGCAGCCTGTAAGTGCTTTACAAATGAGTGTACTTTTTGTTTTGGTTTGAGAAATATTTATATTTCATTTTCTATATTACTTTATGGTTGCATTTTTTTGCCAAGTCTAATCCTTTTTTACATTTTTCAGCATGATGACCAACCAAGTACTCATCTTCAACCCTCTCCATTGAAAAAAAAAACCTTCCCATTGAAAAAAAAACTCTCTCCATCAAAAAGAAAACCCTCTCCATCGTCTACATGTCCTTCGTCCGACAATGTGATTCCTTGTGGAGATATTGATTTAGAGTTGAATGTTGGTAATATTGCACCAGCTGAACAAGTTAGTGATGTACCAACTGAAGAAGATGGTGATGCAAGGGTGCATGAACAATGTGATGATGCTGAGGAATCTACAAAAAATGAGAAATCTGTAAGTGTAGCACACTTGGTCTACTTATTCTTTTTTGCATCTTTCTTAATACTATCAAGTCATTGATGCAACCGGTTTTCAAACAAAATAAATTTTAAGATGATTGATGTGTTGGATCACTATTTATTCTTCTTTCTTAAAAAAGAAAGAAATAATTGTTTGTTTATATCCATACATCTCTTAGGCAAGCATTATAGATTATTTCATATATCAGACTCAATGAGCTAGCTGAAAATATTGCACATGGACAGTGATCCTTCTTTTTTGATCTGTCAATTAAGGTTTTGCCTCAGAAGCAATAGTTACAGAATATTTTAAACAACTAGACATAATGAGGCAGTGTAAAGTTATGCCTATGGGGCATAAGATATGTTTTCTGAAGTTCATGAACTAACTTTTGCCTCTAAGGCAACATTTATAAACTTATAAGTCATAACTTAGACACAATGACTCTAGTTTAAAGTCCCTAAACTAAGTTTTGCTTCTTTGTTAGACATAGTGAGAGTAGTGTGAAGTATTGCCAATGAGGCATAAGTTATTTTAATTAAATGTCACAAATTATAGGGAACACATTAAGTTTATTGAACTGATGCCTATAATATAATGTGTTATGTTGTTCAATAACAGCTTGTTCCTGTTGTCAATGGAGATGATATTGATTCATTAATCTTGGATGTTATTGCTGCTTACTCTGTACCCCTTGCAACAATTCATCCTGCTGTCAAAGACCCTCAACCTGAGCAGGCTGTATGTGTTTCACAAATCAGTGTAGTTCTTATTTTGGTTTGAGGAATATTTATATTTTTTGTTTTTTTATTACTTTATGGTTGCATCTTTTGCCAAGTTTAATCCCTTTTTACATTTTTCAGCATGATGAGCAGCCAAGTACTCATCTCCAACCATCTCTATTGAAAAAAAAAACCTCTCCATCGAAGAAAAAAACATACACTAGAAGAGCAAGGACTACCACGCCCATAACTGAACCATCTCCCATGGTAGTAGAAGTAAAAGACACCACTCCTGAAAAATTGATTCGAAAGAAATTTCCCGGACAATTAGCTAAATCTCCATATGTAGCCGATTTTGATTCGGGGTCATCCAGTACTTTTCAGATGAACCACCATTTCGTTAGCGATATTGATGGATTTGATGTCATGTCACCTTTGAGCTGTGCATTTTGGAAATTCGTCGAGGAAGGGCTGAATGGTTCAAAACGGTAGCTTTACTCACTTTTAGCTTTTAATGTTTTGATTCTTTTACTTATGTTAATATTCTTACTGTGTTCTTTTTTTCATGTTTTACTAGTGCGAAAACTCTGTATAAAGGGGACGAAAATGAGCTATCTAAATGCTTTCTTTTTGGCTCTTGTGTTGTGGAGACAAAGGATTGGTTCTGGACGCTTGCAACTTGTAATCAACCTTTGGGTGATATGGTATGACCACATTCTATCCTAATATATAATTCTGCGTATGTCCCATCACTTGAACAAAAAATAATGCAATATTTGACTTGTCTTTGTCCTAATATTCTTTTGTTTTTAGCAATTGTTCTTTTTTTTCTAAAGCTTATTTGGTTATTTAATACTCTACTCTATATATATATTTATCATTCTTGCTTTTTTTAAATACGAATTCCAACATCGATCAGTCTTGCCTTTAAGGCAAATGTTGTACACAATCTAATAAATAAAAAGACAATCTGGTAGTGTCAGTTGTTGCCTATGGGACATAACTTATTGCCTGGATGTCCTTGGGCTAATCTTTCCTCTAAGGCAAGAATTGTACAGCATATATTAAGTAAGACTTAATCTGGTAGATTTAATTCTTTCCCATTGGTCCTAAGTTGTTCGCTTTTGTCCTTTGGCTAAGTTTGCCGTAGATAATCTAATAAATAAAAAGATAATCTGGTAGCATCAATTCTTGCCCATGGGGACAAACTTGTTCTGTTTCTTCCTTTGGCTAAGCTTGCCTTTAAGGCAAGAATTGTAGATCATACAATAGCTAAAAAGACAATCTGGTAGCATCAACTCTTGCCCATGGGGCTAACTTTTTCTCTTAAGTACTTTTTGCTAACCTTGCCTTTTAAACCAAGAGTTGTAGAGCATCTAATAAATAAAAATACAATATGGTAGCTTCAACTCTTACCCATGGGGCCTTTCTTCTTGTCTAAAGTGAGGAAAGTTCAAGATTGAAGAGGACAGTTTAGTTTGTACTAGTACGTACCTCGGCTAATTTACTCGATGATATGTGAAGTGCAAATGCGTAAAATATTAGGCTGCTTCCTTTGATGAAAATGATATTTATTTTAATAGTAAATTTTTTTTGTCTCAGCACTTGGATGTTATCTTCTACTATTTGAGGAAGAAGGCCAAATATGAACCTGGTCTCGTTAAGTTCACTACAACGGACTTTGTTTTTGATAACAAACTTGTCGCTCTCTATAAGGACTTTGAGACAAATCAAAAAGATTTCTCTGTCATCCCCGAAAACCATCAACTCGAGGAGTATGTTAGAGGCTTTATTTGCGATGCAAATGTAGCGTGGCACAAGGTTGATCACGTGTTATTTCCAATTTATGTTTCGAGGGGAGGTGCTGGAATGGGACACTGGATTTTGGGAATATTTACCTTCAATGACTGGTGCATTTATGTCTATGACTCCAATCGTGTAAATCGTCATCGTGAAAAAAGTATTAAGAAGATGGTGTTGCATTACAAAATATTGATTCCATACTTTTTGGAAAGGGCCAATTTCTATGTTGAGAAGGGCATTAATAAATCTGATTGTGGCGATTTGGAGATTGAATTGGTTGATGACCTGCCACAACAAGTCAATTGGTATCTTTTTTTATATATTTTTTAAATCTTCATTTTGCTTCTAAAAGCTTTAAGGGCCAATTCCAATTGAAAGCTTTACTTACTTTCAATTTCAAAATGAAGCAAAATGAAGATTTAAAAAATATAAAAAAAAAGATACCAATTGACTTGTTGTGGCAGGTCATCAACCAATTCAATCTCTAAATCGCCACAATCAGATTTATTAATGCCCTTCTCAACATAGAAATTGACCCTTTCCAAAAAGTATGGAATAAATGTTTTGTAATGCAACACCATCTTCTTAATACTTTTTTCACGATGACGATTTACACGATTGGAGTCATAGACATAAATGCACCAGTCATTGAAGGTAAATATTCCCAAAATCCAGTGTCCCATTCCAGCACCTCCCCTCGAAACATAAATTGGAAATAACACGTGATCAACCTTGTGCCACGCTACATTTGCATCGCAAATAAAGCCTCTAACATACTCCTCGAGTTGATGGTTTTCGGGGATGACAGAGAAATCTTTTTGATTTGTCTCAAAGTCCTTATAGAGAGCGACAAGTTTGTTATCAAAAACAAAGTCCGTTGTAGTGAACTTAACGAGACCATGTTCATATTTGGCCTTCTTCCTCAAATAGTAGAAGATAACATCCAAGTGATGAGACAAAAAAATTAACTATTAAAATAAATATCATTTTCATCAAAGGAAGCAGCCTAATATTTTGCGCATTTGCACCTCACATATCATCGAGTAAATTAGCCTAGGTACGTACTAGTACAAACTAAACTGTCCTCTTCAATCTTGAACTTTCCTCACTTTAGACAAGAAGATAGGCCCCATGGGTAAGAGTTGATGCTACCAGATTGTATTTTTATTTATTAGATGCTCTATAACTCTTGGTTTAAAAGGCAAGGTTAGCAAAAAGTACTTAAGAGAAAAATTTAGCCCCATGGGCAAGAGTTGATGCTACCAGATTGTCTTTTTAGCTATTGTATGCTCTACAATTCTTGCCTTAAAGGCAAGCTTAGCCAAAGGAAGAAACAAACAGAACAAGTTTGTCCCCATGGGCAAGAATTGATGCTACCAGATTATCTTTTTATTTATTAGATGCTCTACGGCAAGCTTAGCCAAAGGACAAAAGCGAACAACTTAGGACCAATGGGAAAGAATTAAATCTACCAGATTAAGTCTTATTTAATATATGCTGTACAATTCTTGCCTTAGAGGAAAGATTAGCCCAAGGACATCCAGGCAATAAGTTATGTCCCATAGGCAACAACTGACACTACCAGATTGTCTTTTTATTTATTAGATTGTGTACAACATTTGCCTTAAAGGCAAGACTGATCGATGTTGAATTCGTATTTAAAAAAAGCAAGAATGATAAATATATATATAGAGTAGAGTAATAAATAACCAAATAAGCTTTAGAAAAAAAGAACAATTGCTAAAAACAAAAGAATATTAGGATAAAGACAAGTCAAATATTGCATTATTTTCTGTTCAAGTGATGGGACATACACAGAATTATATATTAGGATAGAATGTGGTCATACCATATCACCCAAAGGTTGATTACAAGTTGCAAGCGTCCAGAATCAGTCCTTTGTCTCCACAACACAAGAGCCAAAAAGAAAGCATTTAGATAGCTCATTTTCGTCCCCTTTATACAGAGTTTTCGCACTTGTAAAACATGGAAAAAAGAACACAGTAAGAATATTAACATAAGTAAAAGAATCAAAACATTAAAAGCTAAAAGTGAGTAAAGCTACCGTTTTGAACCATTCAGCCCTTCCTCGACGAATTTCCAAAATGCACAGCTCAAAGGTGACATGACATCAAATCCATCAATATCGCTAACGAAAGGGTGGTTCATCTGAAAAGTACTGGATGACCCCGAATCAAAATCGGCTACATATGGAGATTTAGCTAATTTTCCGGGAAATTTCTTTCGAATCAATTTTTCAGGAGTGGTGTCTTTTACTTCTACTACCATGGGAGATGGTTCAGTTATGGGCGTGGTAGTCCTTGCTCTTCTAGTGTATATTTTTTTCTTCGATGGAGAGGATTTTTTTTTCAATGGAGAGGGTTGGAGATGAGTACTTGGCTGCTCATCATGCTGAAAAATGTAAAAAGAGATTAAACTTGGCAAAAGATGCAACCATAAAGTAATAAAAAAACAAAAAATATAAATATTCCTCAAACCAAAATAAGAACTACACTCATTTGTGCAACACATACAGCCTGCTCAGGTTGAGGGTCTTTGACAACAGGATGAATTGTAGCAAGGGGTACAGAGTAAGCAGCAATAACATCCAAGATTAATGAATCAATATCGTCTCCATTGACAACAGGAACAAGCTGTTATTGAACAACATAACACATTATATTATAGGCATCAGTTCAATAAACTTAATGTGTTCCCTATAATTTGTGACATTTAATTAAAATAACTTATGCCTCATTGGCAATACTTCACACTACTCTCACTATGTCTAACAAAGAAGAAAAACTTAGCTTAGGGACTTTAAACTAGAGTCATTGTGTCTAAGTTATGACTTATAAGTCTATAAATGTTGCCTTAGAGGCAAAAGTTAGTTCATGAACTTCAGAAAACATATCTTATGCCCCATAGGCAACACTTTACACTGCCTCATTATGTCTGGTTGTTTAAAATATTCTGTAACTATTGCCTCTGAGGCAAAACCTTAATTGACAGACCAATAAAGAAGGATCACTGTCCATGTGCAATATTTTCAACTAGCTCATTGAGTCTGATATATGAAATAATCTATAATTCTTGCCTAAGAGATGGATGGATATAAACAAACAATTATTTATTTTTTTTTTAAGAAAGAAGAATAAATAGTGATCCAACACATCAATCATCTTAAAATTTATTTTGTTTGAAAACAGGTTGCTTCAATGACTTGATAGTATTAAGAAAGATGCAAAAAAGAATAAGTAGACCAAGTGTGCTACACTTACAGATTTCTCATCTTTTGTAGATTCCGCAGCATCATCACATTGTTCATGCACCCTTGCATCACCATCTTCTTCAGTTGGTACATCACCAACTTGTTCAGCTGGTGCAATATTACCAACATTCAACTCTAAATCAATATCTCCACAAGGAATCACATTGTCCCATGGGCAAGAGTTGATGCTACCATGATTGTGTTTTTACCTATAACATACTCTACAACTCTTGCCTTCAAGGCAAGATTAGCCAAAAAGACTTTTAAGAGAACAAGCTAGGCCCCATGGGCAAGAGTTGATGCTACCATGATTGTGTTTTTACCTATAACATACTCTACAACTCTTGCCTTCAAGGCAAGATTAGCCAAAAGGACTTTTAAGAGAACAAGCTAGGCCCCATGGGCAAGAGTTGATGCTTCCAGATTGTGTTTTTACCTATAAGATGCTCTACAAATCTTGCCTTCAAGGCAAGCGTAGCCAAAAGGACTTTTTAAGAGAACAAGTTAGATATAATCTATATTCTATTCCCTTGCCAGATAAGGCAACAATTGACACTAGAATATTTGTGTTTTATTTAATAGATAAGCCATAACAGTTACCTCAAAGGCAAGAGTTAGACCTAGAAAAACAAGACAACACAACAAATAAAAAAATTAATGGCAAGATCAATGGAATACGAACACTTACAGTTAAACTCACAAACTTTTTTCTTCGTTCCATTGATAGGATGATGAGATGAATTGAACAGATTGGACTATAGAGAAATTTGGTAGGCAGAGAGAAGAGAGGCCAGAGACACCTGGAGAAACGGAGAGAAATCACATAAAAGAGAAAAATAGAGGCGAAGAAGAAGAAGAAAAATATCTGAAACAGAGGCGAAGAAGAAGAAAAGCGTCTATTTCATACGCGTGTGAAGAATAGGCAATGAAGGGCAAAACGGTACTTTCAAGTACACATAAAGGTGAAAGAGGGTATTCGTTGAATACTTTTATTATGGGGGGTAAATATTGAAGACCACTCCCTTAAAGGGACACCCCATGTAATTTTCTGAAATTCCCCTGTTAATAGTTTGGGCTGAAAATGCCCTTATCGTGAATATTTTGGTCCCCTATTGTTATTTTTGAGAATTATACGTGCATATATAAGAAGGAAAAAGGACACCAGGTGGCTACTTTGAGAGAATATTTTCTCCAAAAATAGCTTTTTTAAAGTTGGCCCATCAAATGGCCATTCAGTCATTTTTATTCCCAGCCATAGTCATTTCCAATTGTGGGCCATTTCGGCCCATTTTCAAAGGTAGTTAAGTTTTTTTTTTTTAAGAAAGTTCTGCTACAATTTTTTTTGAGCTAATTTTTTTTAGAAAAAATAATTTAATACAATTGTATAGAATATGTATCTATATAAAATATATATATTAAAATTATATTGAATGGGTATAGAAATTGTATAATTTTTGTATAAAATACGTATCCATATAAGATATATATAGAAAATGTATAAGATGTGTATAGAAACTGTATAGTTGTTGTATAAAATAAATTAAAACTGTATAATTATTGTATATAATATGTATATATGGGATGTGTATAGAAACTGTATAGTTATTGTATAAAATATATAGAAATTGTATAATTATTGTATATAATATATATTTTGTATATAATGTGTATAGAAACACTATAATTATTGTATAGAATATGCATATGTATCTGTATATGATGCGTATAAATTTTTTATCATTATTGTATAGAATATGTATCTGAATAATTATTGCAGTTAAAGATTGTACAATATATGTATATAAACTGTATAATTATTGTTGATGTGTATAGAAACCGTATCATTGTTTGTATAGAATATGTATATGTATAGGATGTGTATAAAAACTGTATAATTATTATCTAAAATATGTATTTGTATCTGGTATCAAAGATACATGTATCTGCTATCAAATAGGCATTGTCACATTCTTTTTTTTATTGTATTTGAAAAATACACTCTTCTTGTATTTAATTATTTTAAAAAAAGAACAACAATCACAATGCTACAAAATTATATTTGAACGTTAAAAAGAAAAACAATAATTAGAAGAGATTTTTTTTAAAAAAAATAGAGTAGCAAAAGAAAAATATATTCTACTGAAAAAAATAAGAAAAATTATCAAATTGTATCTGATTATTAAAAATATAATAATTAAAATAGTAAAAAAAAATAAAGAAAACAAAATAAAATGACAAAAAAAGAAGAAAAGAAGATAAGAGCAACAACAACAAATCAGTGAAAAGAGAAAAAGTAACAGGGAGAAAAAGTCAACAAAGGTGGCTACAAAATGGAAATATTTTTTTAGGGCTAAATGTTGGCAATTGTTTGGCCCGAGAAGCCATTTATGTCCTTCTCCCATATAAGGACCATCCTTATTCAGATAAAATTTTCATTTCATATTTTGGCACTAACTCAAAACAATGTTTAGTATGGCGTAAGTCATTTTCTGGTATTTGGTTATCAAAAAATATTTATCTTTCAAAATGATAAATATGACTTTACTCTTTTATGGGCGTGACTCATTTTCTTACGACTATCTTAACTTTTAGGGTAACTTACATAAAACACACATCTTTGGGAGCTAATTACTCTTTTTCTCATCTCACTTCGCTCTGATACATCGCCCCAAGGCGTGATACATCGCCTAACCTCTGGATAATTACCTTTGATACATCAGGGCGATGTATCACGAGGTGAGGCGATGTATCACAGCCTGGAGCGATGTATCAAGGTGTTTACATGTGGTATATTAAGTAATTAAAATAAAGTAGTGGGAGAGTTAGTAAATATGATAAGGAGGTATGTCTCTTTTGGTAGTTTAACCTAACTTTTAACTTCAAACTACTTACTCTAACTGATATTTAGAAATTATTATAAATCTTTAGTACACAAAATTCTTACCAAAACCTCCTTTGATTTGCTAATATTATTAATCGTTCACACACACACACACACACACACACACACACATATATATACTAGTTTAGTGTACGCGCTTTGCGCGTGAGAAAAATGTGTACCGTATTTAACAATAAATACTAAGAATAAAATAGGACTTAGCTACGAACTTCGTCACTAAATTGCTCGTAGCTAAGAATTTTCTTTAATAATTCATTGCTAATTCATTACTAAATTGAATTAGCGATGATCGATTTTAACAAATAGACATTCACTATAATATAATAAATATATTTAGGTATTGACTCAGCTAAGATTTACAATCTATCTCGAGATAAGCTCATAACATGAACTCTTCGATAAGATAAAAGAAACACAATGATGCATAGACAATTCTTCAAATTGAAAACTATTTGGTATGAGTATTTGATCACATAACCTGTTGTAAATATGAGAACAAACCACCAACTTAAACATTCCTACATAATTTTGCATTAAATTGAATTGTTGTATCTTAACATTCATAGCTTTGAGTTTGCTGTATGGTTCCTTACCATATGAGCCATCAAGTATGTCTGCATTGAGACATGGACAAACGTTTTTGCTCGTCATCGTATTTGGCTTCACTCAATAGTAGAATTCACGAGAGGTAGATCTTTGACTTTTTTCGGCTACATCATACGTCGACAAACCGACAACATGATTTTTCAATCAGAAATTTTTAACTGAAAAAAAAAATACGAGAAATTATCAAAAGTGAAGAATTCATTGTCAATTGTTGATTATGTGTAATTCATATATAATCTTTAAATTTAATAACTAAAGAAATAAAGAAGTACATAAAGAATGATGATAATGAATACAAACATTTGAATCAAATTAAAACCAGAATAAGAAGAAAGTAGAAGAAGGTTGATCAAAATATTACTTAAATAGAATTATACAAATCTTTTTTTTTATATAAGGTAAAATTATTTAATAGAGAACAAATTGAAGAAAGTAGACAATTTGAACCATATTTGTGCATTACTACCGTTTATTTTTCTTATTTTTTACTTTTCAATATTTAAACTTTTTCCTTATTTTTGAATCAAATCTTTGATTACGTAGAATTCTTTAACTAATAGATGATATGACTATTCGTGACTACAAGGAAGTTAACCCAAATAGGGATTCTGTACACATAATTTAGGTGAATTTAAAGTCCTAAATATTAAGAAAAAATTAAATAACAATAATTTGAGGAAAATATTAAAAGACGATTTCGTCTAAAGGAGAGACTTTTAATGAAGGGCAAAAAATTCAAATCACATTATAAGGTCCTTCACACTTTTAATATAGTACTATTTTAGTGTACGTGCTCCACATGTATGCATTTAATCAAGCCATCAATCAATATAAAATGTATAAAAATAAATAAATTATTAGTTTAATATACGTGCTTTATACGTGTGTATCACGTCAATTAATATAACACTATAAGAAAAATAATTTATTTAAAAATAGCTAAAAAGTAATGAGCATACTATTGTATAGTCAGTAATTGTAAAAAAATAATAATTATAAAGCCAATAAATATTAAACATAATTTTTCATGAAAAATCTTTCACTATATTTTTTTATAAATGATAGACAAACAATACATATATTTTTGTTAAAAAGAAGTACACGTCTTCAGAATTATATGAAAATACAACAAAGGATAGCATGAGATGCATACCTTTTTAATGTTGGTGAATGGCAGGTAGACGTCCAAGTAAAACTTTAGCCTACAAGCACATCTAATATCTGCAACAATAACAACATACGTGCACGCAAAACTTACCTCTACCCTACTATTATTGTTTTTATGAGGTAAGAGATTATTTTCAATAGATCCTCGGCTCAAGAAGAAATAATAATAATAATAATAATAATCAAATCAAAGAATAAATTAACAAACTTACCGCAAAATCATACTTGTTTGATTTACTTTTATAATAAAAAAATATTAATTTCAACACATAAAATATTCCAACACAAAATATATTCTCATAAAAAATAGTTGAAAGAAAATAGAGATAAGCCTTCAATTTTTTCGGCTACTTTATTGCGGCGGCTACATGATTGTTCCATCCAATTTTTTGATTAAATTTTTTTTAACTGAAAGACAAACACGAGAAATTATCAAAAGGAGATAATCCAAAGAGGAAAGAGATAAACCTTTAATTTTTTTGGCTACTTCAGTCGGCGGCAACATGATTATTCCATTCAAATTTTTAATTAAAAAATTTCAACTGAAAGAGAAACACGAGAAATTATCAAAAGGAGATAATCCATTGTCAATTTTTGATTATGTATAATTCATATATAATCTTAAATTTATTAACTAAAGAAAAAAAAGACAGAAAAGATGATGATAACGAATGCAAAAAGATGACTTGAATCAAAGTCAAAATAAGAGAAAAGTAGAAGAAGCGGCTAGTAAAAGAAGCTACGTATGTTTTTGGTAAAATTTGATCAAAATATTACTTAAATAGAATTATAAAAATTATTTTTTTGTTAATAAAAGGTAAAATTTTAATTGATTTAGAAGTGCTAAATATTACAAATAACTAACAATTTAAATAAGGAAAGACTCTTAATAAAAGGACTGCTATATTCTTTCTTCACACGTTTATTTAAAAAAAAAAAACTAAATTAAAAAAATAATTAGAAATTGGATTACTATAAGTAAATAAATACTAAAATATGACTTTTATGTGACTTTTTTTATTTTTTCCAAAAAGTTAATATATAATTCACAAAGGATTCCAAAAATAAAGTTGAATGACTTGTATTAGGATACCACCTTTTGTGAAAGAGGAAAAAAATCCTTTAATAGCTATAATTTAAATTTATTTTAAAGTCTTATATTTTAGAATAATAATTAAATGACAATTTTTTTTAGAAAATTAGTGAAAAGACGATTTTGTCTATTGCGAAATTTTTTAATGAAGGGCAAAAAGTTCAAATCACATTATAAGGTCCTTCACACTTTTAATATAGTATATATATGTATATATATATATATATATATATATATATATATTTCTCGTTAAAAAAATATTTTCGCTCACCAATAGAATACTAAAACTTATTTTGATGAAAATAACTTCCGTTATATCAAATAAACTCGATGTAATGTGTCGAATTATTGACAATTTGTGTATGTGTTAAACTTTTAAAAAGGTTTTCCCTTTGGATTTATAAACTTATATTCTTCTAAATTATTTTTATTTTTGGTAAATAAGTAAAAGTATTTATATATTTAGTAATATGAGGTCTTATTTATGTATGGTTAGTGATTTTTTCTTTAACTTTTCAGTTTGGGGTTCTTGCTTTTAATATAGTATAGTAATTCCAATTAAAAAGGGCCAAAATTGCTCTTGTATGGTTGTACCTTTTGCCGAGGAGCATAATTATCCTTCATTAAAAGTTACCCCTGCTGGCTCTTTCGGTGAAGTTTTCTGTAACACCCCAGAATTTGAATCAACTTTTAAACTTGAATTCTGAAAATTTCTAAAGTTTCAAGAGATCACGGATAGGATCACGGTCCGTCGTTCTGGACCACAACCCGTGGTCTGATCCGTGGTTTGAGCGTCTGTTTTGTTTTCTCCCAGTCTACGAGTCACCCTACGGACCGTGGTTTAGAACCACGACCCGTCTTGTGACTTGTGATCCTGATGATAAGAGGACCCTCCATAAAGGGCCATGAAAACTACGATTCTATTAACGACCCCTCATCTCATTCCACGGGTCGTCCTGTTGGTCGTGATTCCTGAGGATCAGAGGATCCTCACTTTCCTAAGTTAAGACTATGGTTCAGTTGACAGCCCGCCATTTGGAATCACAGGTCGTCCTGCCATCCGTAGTTCTTGAGGATCAGAGGACCCTCACTTTCCCAAGTAAAGAAACCACGGGTCACTTTCACGGGCCGTCATTCCCATCTACGGTCCGTAGACCCATCCGTAAGACATGAAGTCGTAGTTTTAAGTTGATTTTTTGAATTAAATTTTCGGGTTATTTTGATAAATTTTCACTCTTTTAACCCCTAAATGAGGTCGTTTTGGACACTTTGAGTAGGGTTTTAGCTTCAATTAGCCTAAGTCTTTTCCCTTAAGCTCTCATTCAATCCAAAAGGAGAAAGGGTCTCCATTCTCCCAAGTTCCAAGCTCCAAGCAAAGGGTTTCATCTTCAAGCCTCCATCCCTCTCATCCTAGACTAAGAAAGCTTTAATTCAGGTATGTAGGTATTCAATAAAAAATTCTTTCACTCTTATGTCTAAAATCCCCATTTTTTATATGGACTTTTACAAATTTCAAATTAGGATTTTTACCCAATTCTCATGAGTTTTTCTATAAATTGTTTTCTCATGAATCTACTATGAAATCTAATACTAAATTATATGATTTTGCATGGGTTTTTACATGTGATTTCCTATCTCATGATTTGAATGCTATTTCTAACTCAATTTTACATGCATGGCTTGATTGAAGAAAATTTACATGTTTGGATACCATGACCTCATGAATTGTAAGAAATTGCATGCCTAGTTCCTATTTTATCTATGAAATTATATAAGATTATGAAATTAAAATAGTGCTATACACGTTTTAAGACATGAATTATTATGCAAGGCAAGATACCTGACGTACCATCAATACTCATAAATTATTTTCTAAACTAAAGTTTGTGAGTAGTATGAAGATCCGGGTCATGAATAAGTTTTGACATCTAGATATGTCATATGTATGTGAGCATGATATATATATATATATATATATATATATATATATATATATTGGGAGTAGTATTTAGCACCGAGCGATGAGGGTTCTAGATAACCCAAGTCCAGAACTACGTTGCCACAGTAGGTTGCCCTTTGTGGCTTATGACAGGATCCATACAAACATGGTTCTAACTTTGGCTGGTTAGGACAACCTTTTTTGGTGTGGGTGTATGACACCGGACTCCATGGTGCTCAACATGATTTATGTTAGTTAAGATAAACTCCCGTATGAATGTTTTCAAGCTTTAAATTATATGATATTCTACTTTGAAGCCTTACCTATTACTTTATGTCTTATTACTTCGATTATGGTATCTACTATGTTTTCTCCTATTATGCATGGACTCAAGTTTTATGTATGTTTTACTATTACTTATGCATATCTCACATACTTAGTACATCCAATAGTATTGACGCATATTCTCGTGCTGCATCCTATCATGATGGAGATTCAGGTTCCCATTTCCAGACTCGTGGCTAGATATCACAGGCTGCCCAACGTTGTTTGGTGAGTCCTCATCTATCGAGGGCTAGTCATGATTCTAGTTACCTTATGTTTTGTCTCTTCAGTACTTCGAGTTAGCTAGGGTCTTGTCCTAGCAACTCATTATGTCTATGTAGAGGCTTTTCAGATATGTTTAGATGTTTGTACTCTATTTTTTTTGGATTTGGTTCTATTAGACCGTTATCTATCGGAGTTGGTTGTCTACTTCTATTATTCATGCTTCCGCTATGATATTTCTTTATGTATGCCTATGCTATGCTAATGTCAAGGGTTAGCTTGGGATCCCTCGGGATTCTAAGTCCCATGTTACGCCTAGAGGGTAGCCTTGGGGCGTGACAAATTTGGTATCAAAGCAATATGTTCAAGAGTACTAGGGTGTCTGAAAGCCTCATCGAGTAGAGTCTCTTTCATGGGTGTGAAGCGTGCCACATCTATGAGAGGGAGGCTATGAGATGTTTTAGGAAAAACTTCACTCTTTCATGATCAACATCATGCGATAGATCTGAAACTCTATTACTCCTCTAATCTAATCTTTATACGTCGCAGATTATGCCTTCTCGATATAACATGCCTCGCAGAGCCAATGCCCAAAATGCTAATCCCCCGATTCCAGACCATGAGGTCACTAATACGGAGTTCAGGAATACCATTCAGATGTTAGCACATGCCATGGCCAATCAGGCCAATCATCCAGAACCTGTCCCTGCTAACCCTCATGGTGGGACAACTGCTGCCAGAGTTTGAGATTTCATCCGTATGAACCCGCCAGAGTTTTTGGGATCTAAGGTGGGATAGGACCTATAGAATTTCATGGATGAGGTAAAAAAGATCTTGGAGGTGAAGCAGGTTAATGGTTCTGATGGTGTTGAGCTAGCTTCCTACCAGCTCAAGAATGTGGCTCACATTTTGTATACTCAGTGGAAGGTTTCTAGAGGCAAGGATGTAGTCCCTATGACTTGTGAGTGATTTGAGGTAGCGTTTCTTGATCGGTTCTCCCCTAGGGAGTTGAGGGAGGCTAAGATCCCGGAGTTTATGAATTTGAGGCAAGGATCGATGTCAGTCCAGGAGTATGAGTTAAAGTTCACTCAGCTTTCTAAGTATGCCCCATCTATGGTGGCCGGACCGAGGGCACTAATGGGCAAGTTCATGTATGGGGCATATGACTTGGTGAGAAAGGAGTGCATAAATGCTATGTTATTGGGAGATATGGATATCTCAAGGTTTATGACTCATGCTCAACAGATTGAAGAAGATAAGTTGAAGGAAATGGTAAGGGAGAACAAGAGGGCCAAAACATAGAATTTGGGTTTCAGTCATCAGAAGTCTGGGAGCGGACACCGTTCTTCATTTCAAAAGAGGTCATCAGGGCCTATACCATCATCATCTAGTGCCTCTACTCAGGCCCCCAGGCCTAGGCATGACCAGACATGTAGAGGATCGGGTTCTCAATCTTAAGGGAGTGTTGCAAAAGGGACTTCTTACCCTGTTAACAACAAGTGTGGGAAGAGTCACCCGGGAGAGTGCCTCCTTGGCACAAGTGGATGCTTTGGGTGTGGACAGGTTGGTCATAGGATCAAGGATTACCCTTCAGCTAAGAAAGAAAATGGAGGTGGCAGGACTCAGCCTACTATAGTAGCCCCGCATGGTACCACTTCTAGTTCGTATGGTGATCAACGCCAGAACCATCTCTATGCTATGTCATCTCACCAGGATCAGGAGAGTTCCCCAAATGTTATTACTGGTATGGTGCAAGTCTTTTATTTTGATGTTTACGCTTTACTAGACCCCAGATCCTCCTTATCTTTTGTGATTCCTTATGTTGCTTGCAAGTTTGAAGTCAGTCCGGAACTACTTTTAGAACCCTTTTGTGTTTCTACTCTTGTTGGTGAGTAAGTCCTAGCCCGGAGAATCTACTGAAATTGCCCTATCTCAGTCCTTCATAGAGTCACTTCAGCCGATCTAGTAGAGTTGGAGATGATCGATTTTGATGTTATTCTTGGTATGGATTAGCTGCATGCATGTTATGACTCTGTTGATTATCGTACCCATGTAGTCAGCTTCAAGTTTCCAAATGAACCTATCTTAGAGTGGAAGGATAGTTGTCACGACCCAGACCGCTTTGAGTGGCACCCACCCAATCCACGGATGAGCGAACTAATAAAGTCCAACTCTTAACATAGCCTAACAGCTTAAAACCAGTGTGCAAAAAGATAAACTAGCAATCAATCATACTAAAATCAACTCTATAAGATAAATATAACCTGCGTAAATCACTCCCTAGAATCTGAAAGTCATCTTACCAAAAACATCTACCAAAACTAGAGTACGGGGATTGCAACCCCAAATATAGAAATAGTTTAAGCCCGAAACAAATGGACTACAACTCAAATAGATGGAAATCAAGGCAGCTTGGTCGAACAACTCACCCTTGATATCTCGAAGTGTCAGGCCTACAAGTGAGGTCGTACGTCAACCGCCGAAAGATTTTCTGTACTCACAAAAAGACAAGTAAGTGCAGTATTAGTACACCACCACCATGTACTGGTAGGATCATCAGCCAGTTCCAAATAAACAATGTATGAGTAGTACAACAATCAAGTAAGAGTACAAAAACACATAGGCAAGTCAACATGTATTCCTAGACTTCAAGTCTCTACCTAACTTGTTCCCACATGTAAACTACTTCACAGTTATGACCAATAATCCATAACAATAACAATTATACCTCGATACATATCCCGGACCCACCCTGGATCCCCTCTAGACAATACCTAAGTATCAGACATACAACCCGATCTACACCAAGACCAAACTCATAAAGCAATGTAACAACCCGACCTCTCAAGGACTAAAAATACACAACCACAAATCATAACCACAACCCGGTCTACTCAGGGAACCATTAATAAAGATGCAACAATACAATAAAGTAAACCCGTATCAGGTGTGGTACCCGAGCTAACCGTTAGTGTTATCCCGTACCAGGCGTGGTACCCGAGCCAACCATTAGTATATCCCGTACATGCGTGATACCCGAGCCAACCGTTAGTATTTCCCGTACCAAGCGTGGTACCCGAGCCAATCGAATGTCACATAAATTCACAGTCACAAACAATAAATAATCAACACTTGTAAACCAACAAGCAATAACACTTAGTTCATTTCACAAGACTGAAAAATAGGACTTTTGGACATTCCTAAATCATTCTCTAAGCAATGCAAACCATACAAATACTTAGACATGAGTACACAAATATACAATGCATACAAGAATCAATAACCATCACCTACCTCGAATAAGCAAGCTCTACAGTGCCGGAGCTTTTCCCCTTTCAGGATCCCTTGCTTGTTCTTGGTCTAGAAACAATTACACAGTAACTAAAAATCAATCCTCATAGCCTACAAATTACCCGAATTATGAAAAATCCCAAACACCAGGTCAACCATGATCATTCCACCCCTTCCCGGTCTTTCCCACCATTAATTCCCTAAATTCATCATTTTTACGGATTCCCCTAGAGAATTATTGTTAAATAATCATTACCCATTACCAAGAATCAAGACCCAAGAACTCTAACACCCTAGAATCCTTTTTTCTCTCCAGATTCTACCATTTCTAGGTCATCCCAACCTTTCCCCAAGTCCACTCCTAGCAATTCTATAGCATAGGAAAGATATCATGGAGTTTAGGGAGTAGAATTCTTACCTTTAGGACAAAAAATAGTGGAAAACTGGTAGAAATCACTCAAAATCGCCCCTTTCTTCTCCCAAAATGTTTCAAGAAGAACTGAACTATTTTGGAGAAGTTTCTGCATTAAATCCCATCATGCTCCGCTATAGCGGTCCACTCCACTATAGCAGTACTTTCATAGCGGAGTTGTCCGCTATGGCGGAGGCTAATCGACGTTGACTTTCGCTGTAGCGGTAATTTCTCTGCTATAGCGGAGGTTGCTATGGCAGAGTGTCAACCACCATAGCAGTTGAAACGGGACAAAAAGTTGTAAAATCTCCAAAACTAGTCTATTTTACAACACCCATATTTTTCTGACGTCCCGGAATAATCTCTTCACGTCAACCTCAATTTTGAGAGTTCTACTTACCTGAATTCAATTCCAAAAAGTCTCCCAGACTCCTTTATGTGTTAGATACAAGGAAAACTAGCTAGAATCAAGACATCAAACCCAATCCTAACCCGAATTTCCCTAGACCATACCTCGCTCCAAATCCAGCCGAGATTAGCCTAGCCCACAATTTCAAACTCCCAAACTCGAAGTTTTTGAACTTTGCACGAATGGTTTTTACGTAACGATGGACCCGATCATTACAATAGATACCAATTTACCCATCGTTCATCCCCGAACAATCAAACTCGAAAATACTGAAAGTAAAGAGCAAAAAGAGTAGTACTTGTATCCTCAAACAAGTGAGGGTACTTGTCCCACATGTCTCTCTCAGTTTCTAAAGTGGCTTTATCAACCGGACGATGCTTCAATTGAACCTTTACCATACTAATCATCTTTGTCCTCAATTTCTGGACATCCCGATCAAGAATCAAAATTGGCTCCTCTTCATAGCGAAGATCCTTATCAAGTAACACCTCATCCCACTTGATGATGTAGTCCCTATACCCATGGTAGTACTTTAGCATAGATACATAAAACACCGGATGGACACCCGACAGATGGGGCGGCAACGCCAATCTGTAAGCGACGGGCGCTACAGTTTCAAGAACCTCAAACGGTCCGATGAACCGAGGGATGAGCTTGCCCCTCTTATCGAAATGCATAACACCCTTCATTGGTGACACTTTCAACAATACTTGGTCACCAATTTGAAATTCCATATCCCTTACCTTGCGATTCGCATATTCCTTCTGCCTGCTCTGGGCAACTAGCTACTTGGTTTGAATGCCTCTTACCTTTTCTTGCGCTTCCATTACCAAGTCTATGCCCAAAGGCTTATCATTGCCTTCCTCAAACCACCCAATCGGTGACCTACAACTCCTCCCATACAGAGCCTCAAACGGTGCCATATTGATACTGGAGTAGTAGTTATTATTGTATGAAAACTCACACTATGGTAGAAACTGGTCCCAGTGACCCCCGAAGTCAATCACACATTCTCTCAGCATGTCCTCCAATACCTGAATCTTCCTCTCCGACTGACCATCGGTCTGAGGATGGAAGGTTGTACTAAAGGTGAGTTGAGTGCCTAACTCCTCACGTAACTTTCCCCAAAACTTGGAGGTTAAATGCGTACCCCTGTCTGAAATAATGGACAGTGGTACCCCGTGCAATCTCACAATTTCCTTCACGTAGATCTTAGCCAATTACTGTGAATTATAATCCACCCTGACCGGAATGAAGTGAGCTGAGTTGGTCAGCCTGTCAATAATGATCCAAATAGAGTCATACTTCCCCAAAATCTTGGGGAGACCTACCAAAAAATCCATGGCTATTCTCTCCCACTTCCACTCTGGAATGGGCATCCTCTAAAGTAGTTCTGCAGGTCCCTGGTGCTCATACTTTACCTGCTGGCAATTCTAACACTTGGACACAAATTCAGCTATGTCCTTTTTCATCCCAGGCCACCAATAAAGTTGCCTTAAATTTCTGTACATCTTGGTACACCCGGATGAATTGAATACCGCATAACCATAAGCCTCTACTAACACCTTTTGTAACACCCCAAAAATTCTAATCCAAGATCCGAACCGTTCTTCATGCATTGTTAGACCTGAATTAGATAAATTTTCTTTATATCTAAGTATTGAGATCAATTCCTATGTTTTTAAGGGGTATTAGATATGTATTGAAGTCATAAAGGACCCCTAGCTCAAAGTCAAGTTGAATGCTCTTCTACCGATTTAGTTTTCATGTAAGTTCTTACTAGGGTCAAAGTCAAATGATCATAACTACTAGAATATAAAGAATTAGGTGGACTAGTACCCACCAAATTAAAGGTATTTGAATTATCTTCCAATGCCACCTACCTATTATTAATCCAAGTCCGAAGTAAAATGTTATGATTATTTTAGTGAAGCACTATCAGCTACCAAAATCCTGACAGGCTGGCCGACGGGCGTGGCTCCTTCTGACGAGCTGGCCGACGCCCGTGGATCCCATGACGGACCATGGTGGAAGCCTGTGGGAACCAACCAGTGAGCCCTTTTTTCCCCTGTAAGGGCCACGGGTGGGTCCGATGGCCCGTGGGATGCCCCGTCCGGTGACTTTTCTACCTTTTTGTCAACATTTAAGTTGGGGGTAGTTTGGTCCTTTCCTTTCCTCAGGTCTTTCCCCTCATCTTTTAATCACCCAAAATGGGTTATTCATTATAAGAATATCACCCTATATCTAAAGAATTCCCTCAAGACCCTAAGGCAAGACACCTAGGGTTTCTAGCAATCAAGATCATAGAAGCTCAAGTAAGGATGTCTCTCAAGAGTTTTCTTTCATATTTCTTCTCTAAGTCTCCACCCCCAACCTTAAGGATTCTTTTCCAAGATTCAAGTCTCAAGCTCCAAGCTTAAGTCTCCTAAGTCTTTTCAATTTAAGTGGGTTAGCTTCAATTAAGGTATGTGGGTAATCAACAACGGGTTCCTTTCACCCTTGTGCCCAAAACCCCTAATTCAAATTTTGAGTTCATGGTCTTCAAATTAGGGTTCTTATCCAATTCTTATGGGTTTTGATAAATATGATCTTCTCATGATTTGATTATGAAATTACTATTAAATTACATGATTTCACATGGGTTTTTACATGTTAACTCTTATTTCATGAATTGAAGTTTAACCATGGAAATTTCTACATGCATGAAGTTGATTTAAGCAAATTGGATTTGATAGCATGTTCCTTATGGATTATCAAGCATGTGCATGCCTAGTTTCTATGATTCTATGAAAGTATATATTTTATGAAAATTGAACTAGATCCATGCAAATTTTACAAGTCATGAAGTATGCAAGTCTTTCCATGTCATGAAGTATTATGCAAGACAAGACACCCGTTGTTCCATCAATGCTCATGAGCCATTTTCTGAACTAAAACTCATGAGTAGTATGACGATCCGGGGTATGAACAAGTATGAATAAGTATGAACAAGTATAAATAAGTATGATCAAGTATGAACAAGTCATGAACAAGTTTGGCATGAGATTGTGCCACTATAAATTTATGAGCTATATGTATGCATGTTTTGGGAGTAGTACTTAGCACCGAGCGATGAGGGTTCGATTACCCAAGTCCAAAACTATGTTGCCAACTTAGGTTATTTATCTCCCGATTGGCGTATGAAAGTGGTTTCACATCTTGATTAATGGTGTCTTTTCCTTAGCGAGGCATATGACAACTTTGCCAACTAGGGTTACATAGTTGGGGATGGTGTCCCGTGCTTTGGCAAGGTTCGGGCCAGCATTGCTAACTAGGGTTATATAGGTAGATTCTATGTAGCTCGTATGGTCTAATGTCGGTTATAGGAAACTCTCGTATGAATGATTTCAAGTTTCTTAAGCTTTATGATATCTTATTTTGACGTTTTGACTACTAACTCATGCTTATTACTCAAACTATAATATTTACTTATGACTTCTTCGATTATGCATGAACTCAGTTTTCAATTACGTTGAAAGAATGTTTTCATATTATTTATTCATATCTCACATATTCAGTACATCCTATAGTACTGACGCATGTTTGCGCTGCATCTTATTGATGATGCAAATCCAGGTTTCCATTCTCAGACACGTGGCTAGTGTTTGTGGGCCATTCAGTGAGGATTGGTGAGTCCTCATTTTTCGAGGGCTAGTAGAGTCTAGTTTAGTATTTTTCCTTCAGTACTTAGAGTTGGCTGGGGGCTTGTCCCAGCAACTCCTTATGTCTTATGTATAGGCTTTTCAGACATAGACAGTATTCGAGTCTTTTGGATCTTGTATGCCTATTCGGCTTGACTATCCATTTATGCTATTCTGACTTTATCTATTATGTTTCCGCTTATCTTTTGTTATACTTGAGAATGCTATGACCAAGGGTTAGCTTGGGATACTTGTGGTCCCAAGTCCTGTGTTACGTCCAGGGGGTAACCTCGGGGCGTGACAAACTTGGTATCAGAGCCTCAGGTTCAAGAGTCCTAGGGTGTCTAAAACCCACATCAAATAGTGTCTCTTTCATGGGTGTGAAGCGCGCCACACTTATGAGAGGGAGGCTATGAGGTGTTTTAGGAAAAACTTCACTTCTTCATGTTCCTTATCGTGCGATAGAGTTTAACTCTATTTACCCCCATATTTATGCATTGTTCCCAGTTCCATTGTTTATACTTCATATATGAGGTGCCAGAAGTAGTAAATGTCAGATTATCTATCAGCGAGGTACTCTCAGATCTCTTCCAGAACTTTGTTACTAATTATTCCTCAAGAAGGGAAAATGTATACCTAGATCCTTGGGTAGTGTTGCCACCCGACAAATGTTGTGTTGTAAGCCATTAGTAGTAGAATGGACCTCGAGCTAGAAGTATGAAGTCAGAAGTATAGTAGCTTAGGGGGGGGGGAATAACATTTGGCTAGAGCATGCATTTAGAGTTGTGTTCTTTTAGATAGGAAATAGGATTATACATCCCTTGGTGTGGACTAAAGAGTAGTAAATTATGGTGCTAGTACAAACCAAGTATAGAATGTGAACGAAAGGATGATGGTATGAGAGAGACAGTGATGGTTTTATGGGATTTATCTGGTAGGTGTGGTATAGTATAATGTAAGAGTTTAAGTTCATGAAATTGCAGCAAGTGCGAATATGTAAGCATGATATATATATATATACGTGGGCCAGAGGAGGATATACAATTTTGAGCCTCTCAGTATAGGCTTTAATGCATTTAGTGTTGTGGGTAGTAGAAAGAGAGGACTTTGAGAGTAGGACTGATGTGCCACCATTCTACGGCACTTTCGACGCCTCTAAACTAAGAACAATCGTAAGTTTTCAAGCAACCGTCGTCGTTTTTGATGTTTTATGTTATGTTTTCAGGAAAGAGAGACAAACATAGAAACGGAGGAAATACGGGCAAAACGACGTTCTGGATAAGAGTGACGGCCTGAGTGACGGTCCGTCAAGCTGGTGACGGTCCATCAAGCCCAAACCGTCAAGTGGAGGCAGCACCACTGCCTAGTGGTGACGGCCACCGTGACGGTCCGTCAAGATGGTGACGGTCCGTCGGCCAAACCGTCATGTTGAGGTAGTCCGCGACATGGATTCTGAACGTTTTTGGGTTTATTTCCTGGACTCCTATAAATACCCTATGTTAGGTTTATTTTAGATGTTGTTCACCCAATAGTTTTAGGAGAGTTTTAGTCGACTTTTGAGAGCAACAACACGTTTTCTTTGTCTTGAAATCGTGTTCTTGAATCGTTCTTGGGATCTTGTTGTCTTGTTCTTGTATAACTGAAGATTGCTTTCATTATATTGTAAGAATCTTTTCTCTTTATTATGAATATCATTATCTTCTCTTTTCTTAATAGCATGATTAACTAAACTCCCACAACTAGGGTTGTGGGAGCCATGGCTAAAGTAGCGATATAGATTCCGGGTAGCGTCGGGTTCAATATTTATGATTGTCACGTTGTTAATCATTCATTCTTCATGTTTTCTAGTGGTTGCAAACATTAGAACATGCCTAGGTTTAATTTGCTTGAGTAAAGAAATTAAAACCGGAAAATTTGATTAACTACGAGGATTCGAGACTACCAACTCTCGTCTTATGATTAATGATGTAACTAGATTAACCTACTTGATGTTTAGGATTGCAATATAAAAGCTCACCTTTTCAAGTTCGAGAGAATTGAAAAGGAAATTCGTCTATTTGGTTGAGAAACATTTAGATGATACCATTAATTCAATCACATCGTGACATGCATATAAGAAAGAACCCGGTTATGCTTGAATCGACATTGTTACAACGCCATGGTGAACACTTCCCTAGTTCTATCTCATATTAATTTTCACTCATACATTAGTGTTCGTTTTGTTTACACATTGTTCACACAAACCCCCCCCCCCCAATTTACCGGAAACTATCGACCATTAGTCATCTAATTCACTAAAGACTTAACTTTCACCTTATTCCCTGTGGGATCGACCCCAACCTTTGTTGGGTTTTATATTTGACAAGCGACCGCTTACGCTTCTTAATTGGAGGTGTAGTTTGGGCGTTATCAAATACCCGAAGCCTTATCAAATTTTGGCACCGTTGCCGGGGAATACGGTTGTTTATTAAGTTCGGTGTGTTTATTTGACTCTTAGTCATATTTCCTGCTTTTATTTTTATTTGTTGTTTTTGTTTTTACAGGGTACATAGTAGTGCATGCCAAGTACCCGAGGCTCGGGTGAACCAATATTACCCTACGACCCCGAGCTTGCAAGAACGATAAGGCGAAACATGAATGAGCAACAACAAGAGGCAGCGAGACTCGCTGCAGCTCAGCAAGCCCAACAACGTGTGAATGCTGGTGGTCTTGAGGTTGACATAGAGTTGAATGATGAGGAGGTCGACTTAGATGGAGTTGGTGCCACAGGCGCTATTGCGTTTCCCCCGCTAGCACCCGGGGCCAAGTTCAACATCACTAGCACAATGATTCAGCTGTTGAATTTGAGAAGAGTGTTCCGTGGTGTTGCTAGTGACGATCCAAACCGGCACCTGATAAATTTTGTGGGTATCTGTAAGTCGTTCGAATTGCCTGGAGTAAGTCAGACAGCGATCAGGCTCAGGTTTTTTCCGTTGTCTCTGTCTGATGAGGCAGCGTTATGGTTGACAGAGCTAACCCCCGACTCTATCACAACCTGGGGAGAGTTGAAAGGAGCTTTCCTAGAAAGGTTCTTTCCTCCCTCTAGGATGATACAGTTGAGGGATGAAATTAGCAACTTCAGACAACAACCTCATGAGGCGTTACATGAGACTTGGTTGCGGTTCAAGAAGAAGCTGACACAATGCCCGAACCATCAGTTGAACGACAATTTTTTGATGCAGACATTCTACAGGGCACTGAATTTGGCTACCAAGCCGACATTGGATAATGCAGCAGGTGGAGCGTTTATGGGTCTCACTTTTGCCGATGCCACAACTATTTTGGACAGGCTCACAAAAACCAATAGGGCCTGGCATACACGTGATACAGAGGTAGCAGCTAGCACTTATGCAGTTGGTATGTCAGCAGAGCAGCGCATAAAGGAGGAAGAGCGGGACCAAGATATGGCCCATCT